>ML663567.1:12306791-12704566 GCA_007570785.1 Antilocapra americana | reverse complement strand
GTGTGTGTGTGTGTGTGTGTGTGTGTGTGTGTGTGTGTGTGTGTGTGACCCCAGGGAGGGCCTAGAGCAAGCGCAGAAGGGAAAACCCATGTGCCACTTTCCCCCGGAGCTAATGGAGCCACTTCCATCACCACCAGCCTCAGCTTTAATCATCCACACTTTCAAGTGGAAGGCAGCGCTCCCCAGACACCGGCTGGCAGTCAGTTTACCAGGCTGCAGAACAGGGCTGCCGAGTGAAAGGAGAGATACTGGACCTTCCTCGTTGGGGCCAAGGTGGCCTCCAGGCTAGGGGTGGGGCAAGGTGTTGAAATCAAACTGCTTCCCATAACCACAGCTCCCACGGTGGACCTTGGTGGGGAGGAGGTGTCCTGGACCTCCAGAGATCTCTGGGTGCCAGGCTGGAAGGGCTCAAGGCCAGTCCTGAACTCAGCCCAGGGGTTGCCTTTGCCCTAGGTCTCCAGGCAGCCTCCGAACCATGTTCAAGGGAAATTTACTTGGAGGCTGGATGCATAAAAACTGTTGGCTGACACGAGGTAGGGGGCTGCTCCCTTTCTGCCCTGCACCCCGCTTCCCAGGCTGTCCCTAAGAGGGCACTAAATGGCACACTTGAGGGGTCCACTCCACCCTGCTCCTCCTCCCTGCAATGACCACAGTTGGTGGGCAGCCACTGTCCCCCAAGACCATGCTGGACCCTTACCACAGCCTCCTCTCTGACCAACCCCTTTTCCCCTACCTGCTCCCACCTGCCTTCTGCAGGCACTGTGGCTCCAATGCAGTGCTCACTCAAGCTCAGTGCAGAGTGAGTCATGGGCCCCACATTCAAGAAGCAAGGAAAAAGTACTGAAATGTGAAGCTTCTTCCTTTCTTTCTCCAGCTTCCTCTTTTGCAGTGTTTTCATTTGTTATTTAATGTCATTCTATGGAAAGAAAAATTTTTAATTTTAATTATTAGCATGAACCTTACCATTTCACCTTTCTGTTTTAAATGCAAGTGTAAGAACATTTAACTGATACCCAAATTTCCAAGACTTCTATAGCTTGTATGTTCATGTATGTTTGTTTTTTTTTCCTCATCAGAACAGTGAAAATGCTTCACACTACTAACTCAACTGTTTTAATTTCGCTCCTTGACACCAGGGGACCAACACCCTCAACCTCAGCTTACTCATGAGAAAGGAAGTCCCTCTCCTGTCATCATTCTCATCCAAGTGGCTAACTGATATGGAAAGTGTCAAAGTGACACGAGAGAGAAAGGGCATGATGGGCCCTTGTTTGGGTTTCTTACCCCGCCAATGCCCACTGCATCCAGATCCTACCAGAAAGCAAAGGCCCTCGGGTTTCACTGCCACACTTACTCCATGATTGACATGACAAGCTCTCTTTGTCCTTGCTGAGTCACTGGCCTAAAACACTGTCCACCTAGCACCCTATGCTCATGAGGCTTCATGAAGGCCTATGTAGTCCACTGAAAAACTAGTCACAGCCTAAAAGCTGAGTTGTATTTTGTTTGGCAGAAATTTTTAGGGCTTCAAGCCCTGGAGAAAGCATCTCAGGTAACCCTGAAAGAGCTGCTCCAGGGAGGCGGGGGGGGGGGGGGGGGGGGGGTACAGAGGTTTTATAACAAAGGTCAGATGGCCCCGAACATCAAGTGTGTGCATGCGTAGTGGCTTCAGTTGTGTCTGACTCTTGGCAACCCTATGGACCATAGCCCGCCGCAGTCCATGGGGATTCTCCAGACCAGAATATTGAAGGGGGTTGCCATTTCCTCCTCCAGGGGATCTTCCCTGGAGATTCAACTCAGGGGTTGAACACGCATCTCTTGCGTCTCCTGCATTGGCAGGCAGGTTCTTTACCACTAGTGCCACCTGTTAATTAAAGGAAACCAGATATCCCAAGTTAAGGCATTTAGAGCTTTTCTGTGTATGGGAACATGCAAGAGTCTGGGATCACTGAACTCACTCCTTTCATCTGCTATCTGAGGCCAGTGTCCTGTGTTTTTCACATCCCGAGCTCACCCTAGGGAGTGGCTGCAGCCTCATACCTACTGGATAGTAGGTATTGTTCTCCTTCCTATTTGCCCTGAAGGGCTGGAATCACTGGTGAATGTGATGTCCTTGTTTGTTGACATGGCAGGAAATACTCCATTTCTCAATATTAAGGAAGCTGCAGCAAATTTACGTGCCTCCCCTGATCACGGGTGCTCTGCTTTTCTCCAGAGCCTCACTCAGAGAACACAAGTTCAAAGGTGAACTGTTAAGAATGTCAAGATGACCACAGCTGAGACTAGCCGTGCCTCCCACCCCTTCCTCTCTGACTGTCTGGTGCTCTGTCCGTGACCCTGGAACCTCACAGGACGGGGGCCGTCGTTGTGCCCCAGGGGTTCTTCTCTCAGGGATCCCTCCTGCCACTCAGGCTGTTGTTTATGGGTCTGTTTCACTAGAACACAAGCTCTGGGGGCAGGGCTGTGTCTGTCCTATTGGCCACAGGTACCACACTGAACCTGGCACCTGAGCTGAAGAGCTATTAATATTTGCTGAATAAACGCATCAACCACTCACTGAGTATCCATCGAACACCTAGGATGGGCTGGGCATCTCCAGGGTCCAGAGATACAAGCAACATAACAGCTTCTGCCCCCTGGGAGGCTGGGTCCTCCCAGCCTTATTCCCACCTGGATGGCTTCTAAATTTGGGTTCTGTGAGGTGAGTAGGGCCCAAAGGATTGACCCATCTTGCTGATGTAAAAGCCTCGTTGCCAGGAGCATTCCCAGGACATGTGCCAATTGTCCTTTTGGCCCCGGGGCCCTCAAGATTCAGACCCTCAGGAGCCTGAGAATGAGAAAGGGTGGGCAGGGCCCCTGTCCAGTCCGGCACCTAGCTCTCCCTGGCCTCCCCCACTGCCCTGGGCTGCTGGGTTGTGGAGGAGCAGCCTGTGCCTGGAGGGAGGGCTCCCTGACTTGGAGCTGACCTGCTCCACCTTCCACTTTCCACTTCAGAGCTTCCAGGCCTGTGCAAGACCAAGCATGGGTCTTCATCTGGATTTTGCAAAATGATTTGCATTTTCTGATAGATAGAACACCTGCTGTGTTCAACTGGCCTGTTTTTCCTATTTGTATACTTATTCTTTTTAGTTCAACCTTATTTCCCCAAAGATGACGAAGACTATTTCTAATGTATTATTTGAACCTGTGCTCACTAACATGAGTTGATCAGACTTACCCCTCACAAGTTTGTTTGGGGACACTGGGCATGTAAACGAGATGTCATCTGAGAGTTGGCTTCTTGCAGATGAGCTGAGGATGTGGCCTCTGAGCAGGGCCTCTGGCCCAGAAGACAGTCAGACTGGGAAGGGTGGACCGCCAGAGCTGGTGCTGGCCAGATGGAGGGCACCAGTCCCAGAAGGGTCTCAGGCACCGCAGGGGCTCCTATCTAGCTGTGTGCTGGAGTCGCAAGGCGTGAACATGATACTGTGGCAAAAGCTCGTGGCCTCGGGTGGTGATTGCATTACTATCCTTTCAGGCGCTCCCCAGCTCTGCGCCTCCCTCCCTGGGGTCCACTGCGAGCAGACACCACGGCCAGCTTCTTGAGGGTGTGGGTGGGGGAGTCAGGGCCCAGAGAGGCCACCCCAGCTCCACCCCCACTACACTCCGACGTGTAAACATGGATGGGCTCCAGCAGGAAAAATCAGATGTGACCATGGAATTCTTTGAGTCTAGAGCATGCCGTGGGCTGTGGAGAGCACGGCAGCATGCTGGGTCCCTAGAACTTATTTCCATTTGTGCTGAGTGCTGGTAAGAAATGAAGAGACCAGCTCCTGCCCACTACTGCCGGGGGGCGGGTGAATGTGGGGGACACACTCCAACCTCTGCTCCTGAGACCTGAGTAGGCCAGATGGGGGCAAGGGTCAGGTGAAGCCTCTGGGTGCCCACACTGTGAGGCTGTGAGGAGGGACCAGCGCTAGAGAGCAAGGGGCCCGACAGGTGACAGCCTCAGACCTTGCAGTGCCTGCATCTCTCAGCAGTGCCAGCCTGGACCCTGCCTCTCCTGACCCGAGGGCAACCACTTCTTTCCTCCAGGCCCTTCCTCCTGAAACAGGAGGAAGTCCCAGGCCTGGAGGGGGGCCAGTACTGATGTACCACTCACTGTTATCCCTATTCACATGTGAGCTCTCTCTGCTTCTATGTGGCTGGGACAAAAAAAAGTCAAATAGTTTTCCCAGCCTTTTCCCCCTCCTTGTCTGTTCTGGGTCCTTTCCTTGTTCCTGGGGTTTCAGTGGGCTAAAAAGAACATGGATTTCCCTTGTGAGGGATCCTGGTCTCCTGGTGTTCGCTTTCCTAGAGGATGGTTGTGAGAGGTAATTCAGGTGATGACAGGGGATTCTAAGTACAGGATAAATGAGGGCTTGTATTTTTATAGCTTGGGTTTATACCTACTCTTCGCTTCTCCTCAAGCCCCAGAACAGGAGGGGTATGTGGAGGGCTGCAGTCTCTGAGCTGGTCAGGGCTCTGGAATCTGGTGTAGGAGGGAGTGGATTGGGCTGACACTGGGCTGAGGCCACAGCCACCGATCTCCAAGTGGCTTCCATGATGAGAGTGAGTTAGAGGCCAGAGGGGCTGCCCGGAGCTAGACCAGAGCTGGACCTGAAACGAGGGCCTGCATAGCCTGATCAAGCAGTGACCAGCTCTGTAGTCCAGGGCACCCATGGATGCCTCCAAGGTCAGCTGAGAGCCTCTGCAAACTCAGCCCCAGTCATGGGCTGGATGAGTTCATGAATGAAGCCCTGAGATCCAGCCTGGCCAGGGCCCTGCCACTTTCTCCAAATCCATCAGCCTTTTTTTAATAGTTGTTTTTTTCTCCCAGTTCATTCCCTTGGCTTTCCTTTATGGGTTTTTTTCCTGTTTAAAATTTTAAAACTGTAGAAAAGTACAGTCTGTAGCAGACACCAGTGTCAGAATTTGTAAATGTTGAGATCTGGTCACATTTACATGAGAAGTTTTAAATTCATGTAAAAGCAACAAAATATTGCAGAATTTTTCCTTTCCTCCTAACTCAGGGTGGTTTCCATAGGTTGAGACGTACAGACACAGATGCACATACATACGTACGCACACATGCACAAAGGGCCAATGAGTATGTATGGTGAAGTCGCATTGGCTTTAAACTATAATCTAAATTTGAGTTCATCTACATTGATCTAATTCACTCATTTTAACTTTTCCACAAGGATTCTATTTCATAAATATCTCACAATTTATTTGTCTGCTTCCCTAATGACTTGAGCTATTTCCAGTTTTGTTCGATGGCAAACTTCACCCCATAATGAACATTCTTCTTCAACTTCCCAGTGGTGTCCAAGGGCATGTACCAAGAGTGGAATCTCCACATCTTCAGGCATGCACTATTTTGAATTCACACATTTCTTTTCCATCCTTCAAGTGGTTGGATTAATTTGCACCCCTGTCCGTGGGTGTGAAATTTCTCACAATTCATCATTTCATCCCCTCTTGGGATTATCAGGTACCATTTTCCCCCCAAACTGGCAGATATGAAATGATACTCCATTTTTATTTGTTTGTATTTTCTCCACAGGTGACTGATGTTGAACAGTTAATTCCACATTTTTATGACCATTCGTGTTTCCTTTTCAGCGAATTGCTCTTTTTCATCCCCTGCCCACTTTTCCTATCATCATCGTCAACAGTTGTTTAGTTGTGACCCCCTCTTTGTGTCCCCACGGACTGAAGCTCACCAAGCTCCTCTGCCCATGGAATTCTCCAGGCAGGAATGCTGGAGTGGGTTAATGTTGTTTTAATTTTTTTCTTACTTGTTTTTAAAGTTGCTAGTCCTCAGTTTGCTGTGTGTTGGTTGCTTCTTATTGAAGCAACATCTTCTCTCTGTTGTTACTTTTCTTATTGAATTGTTTTTGAAGCATAGCACCACACAGTGACGGCATAGCTCCAAATGGGTGGCTCCATGAATTCTCCAGAATGCCTAAGTTGGTGTCACCCACGCAGGAACTGGGTCCTAAAGCCCCTTTGCACCCCTCCAAACACTGTCCACCGTCTGACCCATTAACGAGTGGACTCTGTTAATACCCTTTCTACCAGTGTATAGCCTTACTTACCAGAGGGATGGGTCTCCTGGTTGTGGCATATTATTTTATTTGCTAATAATTTAAGGTTTTTTGCATCTGTCTTCATAGAGGAGACTGGTCCATGGTCTGGTGATGTTCATTTCTTTTTTGCTGTTTATTGAGTTATGGTATTCATGTTGGGCTCCGTAATAACTATCTTTCAAATATGACTTTGTATTGATAATTAATCCCAGAAGCTGTGTTAGGGATAAGAAAAAACATCAAAGAAAGGCCCATTTAACTCTGGGCATTGAGTGAAGGATCTGTCCCATAAGCAGAAGCCTGCAGCCTGGGACATGTCAGGCTAGGAGCTCAGGGACCAGGGATGTCTGAGAGCAGAGTGACACATGGATCCTGCCCATGGGCTCATGAACTGACTCGTTCCCAGGCAGAGGCCCAGAGCTTGGCCCATGGGATGGAGCCTGTGATTCTGACTTCATCACCAGGTCTGTGGTCCACTGGTCCAGCTGGGCAGGGCTCTGGAGGGATGGTAGCCTGGCTACTAGGCCCTCATTCATCCCACCTGCCAGCAGGGCCTAGGGGAGGGGCAGGTGATGTGTAGCCCCTCCTGGAGCAGAATAGCCTAGAGACTCAGAGAGGCAGGGGACTGGCCCTGTCCCCAGCCCTGCCATCACAGGAGGCGTCACAGAGGAGGCACACCTGGGGACATAGAAGGGACAGTGCTGACGTTGCCTAGGGCCTGGGTACATGTGAGGTTCAGAGAATGAGGTGCCCCGGAACTGCAATGGGAGGGGCCAGGGCCATGGGCTGGCCAGTGGGTAGGGACTTTGTGTGGCATGATGGGGTGGCCTCCCCAGGGTCTACATCCTGCCTGTGTGATGACAGTCCCTCTGTGCAAGAGTGCTGGGCCTCAGAGCCATGGTGGGAAGCACAAGGCTTCTGTCCAATGCCCTGTGGTGCAAGAGGAGGAGGGTTCAGAGGCCAGCACTAGTCTATGGTCCAGGCTTTCCCTCAAGGAGTCCCACCAAGCAGAAAGCATGGCCAGGCAGCCTCGGTTTGGCAGCTGGGTAGTCTCATGCTCTGAGGGGATATGCCCAGGCCACGGGAAACATGGGGTGCTAGGTGCAGTGTTCTCCAGCTTCCATCCCCTGAGATGGCATATGCCCCTGAAGAGCTAGAACAATCCACGCTCAGGGAATGCCAGCTTGGACAGACGCAGGAGAACACAGGAAAAACCCAGCCCAACTCAGAAGGAGGAGAGTTCAGAGGCAACCCTGTGCTGGTGCCCCGAATCAGAAGGGAAACTGAGTTAGAGGGCGAGGCTCCAGGGCTGCCCGCCGGGCAGACTGCAGCGCTGCAGGCTGAGTTTCTGGTTGGCTGCACACAAAGGAACAAACTGTCCATTGTCTCGTTACAGGGAGGCATTCAGCTCAGCCCGGAGCCAGGGGAGTTAGCAGAACTAGGACATGGAGGGCAAAATAATAACCTGTGCTGGCTTGTTTTCATTGTTTTTATTACTTCCGTCCTTTCACACAGCATTGTCACTTGGACTTCAGGTGGCCCTGGAGCAGGCAGGGCAGACCAAGCCCCCATGACACGCTGAGGCCTGGGAGGTACAGGGGGCTGCCCCCACCCTGGGTGGCTGGAGAGCCTTCTCTGACACTGCTCTTGGTTTTTGTTTGTGTAATTGATTTACAATCTTTTGTTAGTTTTGGGTATACAGCAAAGTTATATAAACAATCAGTTATACATATACATGTATCTACTCTTTTTTAGATTTTTTTTTTCCCCATATAGACCATTACAGAGTGTTGTGTAGACTTTCCCGTGCTATATAGGAGTTCCTTATTAGTTATCTCTGTTATATATGGTTGATTGGGATTGGTCTTCCCTGGTGGCTCAGATGGTAAAGAATCTGCCTACAATGCAGGAGACCTGGATTTGATCCCTGGGTTGGGAAGATCCCCTGGAGGAAGGAATGGCAACCCACTCCAGTACTCTTGCCTCGAGAATCCCATAGACAGAGGAGCCTGGTGAGCTATAGTCCATGGGGCAGCCAAGAATTGGACATGACTGAATGATTAACACAAAGACGCGGACTGGGATTAACAGCTCTTGTTTTCAATCCTCCCCACATCCCAGATCTGGCTGCTGAAGGAGGAGAGCACCTTGGAGAGCGACATGGACCCTGAACTTCCAGAGAACTTGCCCTGGAGGCCTGCGACAGGAGGTGACAGCAGGTGAGTCCTACGAGCAGGAGGGGTTGGTGTGTGATCTCAGCTGCCCCATCCCTGCCGCAACAGCCCCAGAAAGCCCACGAGCCTGGATGGAGGGGTGGGGCACAGGTGCTGAAGCTTCTTGCCCCTTGCCAGCTTCCAGGGAACCCCTGGGCATCCCCAAGGGCTGGCACTCTCTATCTTCCCAGGCTGGAAGATCTCAGGAGGCTCCAGGGGGAAAAGCAGAGTCCCCAAATAGGCCCACACCCAGCAGTGGAGGCCTGAACAGAGCTCAGATTTCAGCCGTGAGCGTGACGGTCTCTCCAGCTCCTGGCACCAGGCCGGCCTTCTTGGGCCTGTAAACCTCATGGACCTTCCCAGCTGCCTCCTGAGTAGTCGGAGACGAGGTCACCTCTGAGGTTCCCCACTTCCCTGATGTCCCGCCACTAAGTGTGCTGGACCCCAAGGTCTCCCTTCCGCCCCACCCCAGTCCTCTCCGTGACACTTACCAGCACCTTCTCCAGGCGGGAGTGGGCCTCAGCACTTGTCCTGCATTTTCATCCTCATGGTGAGCCTGAGATTGAGGTAGAACTGTTGCCCTGTTTTATGGATGAGTATACTGAGACCCTTGAGAGGTTGAATGGGGTGGAGCATCAGGAAGTGTGGCCTCTGAGATTCCAAAGCCTTTAGGACAGCCCATGACACTCTGTCTTTAAAAAGCAGACCCAACTGTGCTATCTCTCCACCCCAGACCCCTCAGGCCCGAGGAGCAGCTCCACACACTTGCGTGCACACACATGCACGCACACACACACGGGCACACGTGCGCGCTCTCACACACCTGCAGGGAAGCCCACCTTCCGCCCGCCGGCAGGCGGCCGTTCCCCAGGCTCCGGGGAGCTAATTGCATCACAGGAAATCGCAGTGTGAGTCTCACATCACCAGGGGCGTCCCCAGTGGAGGGTGTCAGACAGACCACATGTGGCAGAGCCGCAGGCCAGGCCCAGCTGCAGCAGATGTCCGCCACAGCTGGAGGGCCGCCAGGCGTGGGGCCATGTGCGGCCGTTCGGGGGCAGGGCCTCGGCTGAGGGGCAGCGTGGGCCCCCCGCTGCTGCTCTGCTCACTGGGGAGCGGCCCTCCAGGGCACGGGGTCTGGGAGGCAGTGTTTCCTCATCTGCACCGTGGGAAGAAGATCTGCCCCGTGACCCAGTGAACGGAGCCCATGCAGGTCAGGGCATCACACGGTGTACCCGGCTTGGAGGCGGAAGGAGCACTGCCCTCAATGAGCAGACGGCCTGCCGAGGCGGGGGCGACACTCTTGTGCCTGAAGCAGCGACGGTTCAGAGCATGGGCCAGACGGGTGAGTCCCCTACTTCTGTTAGCAGAGAGACGGCCAACAGGTCAATAAGGAACACGCTCGCCACCTCTGACCAGCAGGCCCAGTGAAGGGGGTAGACGGGCCAAGGGGACAGGGTTTGCTGGGAGGTGATGGCTGGGAGTGCTAAGGGGGGGCCTCTCCTGAGAAACGACAGTTGAGCTTGAGAGAGAAAAAGCCAGACAGGTGAGGAGGCAGGGGGTCCTCCTATGGAAAGAAGACTGCAGGGACCTGCGGCTGGAAGGATGGATGGGCGGCAGCGTGGTCCCAGGGAAGGAAGTGGCTGAAGGAGGAGCGGGGCCAGGAGGCTGTGAAGGGCCCTGGGGGCCATCGGAAGGGATGTGGAATTTATTCTGCTGGCAACAGGAAGCTGCAGGGAGGTTTGCATGAAGCAATGTCAGGGTCTGGCTGTCATTTGGAAAGCTCGCTCTGGCTAATGCTTGTGTGAAAGGGGGTGTTGGGGGACCCGAGGGGAGCAGGGAGGCCAGTGAGAGGCGTCTGCTCTGGTCTAGGACTGAGATGCTGCAGCTCTCCCCTCCCCGCCTTCCCCTGACCTCCTCCCTCTGTGTCCCCTCCCTTCCCCTTTCTTCCCTCACCCTCCCAACACACCCCCTCCAGTGAGGAGGCCCAGGCCCTCAGATAGGCTCTCAGCATCTGGGACTCCGCCCACTAATACTTGACCCACAAGGGTGCTTCCTGGCCGGTGGGATCATCCCCACCTCCAGGAAGGAGGATCCAGCTTCCCCACCCCCACCCCCACCTGCTCAGCCCCACCCACTGGGCCGCCCCAGGCAAGGCGGCTCAGTCTCCTCTCAGGAGGGAGGCAGCTGGACTCTCCTAATTCACAGATGTGTAGCCCTTACATGATGAATGAGGCCAAGGATCCCTAATTGTCAGTAGTTGATCTCAGTTAAAATGGAAACATCTCCTGTGGTTTGCAGGCGGGAGCTGGAGTGGAGGGCGTGGGGATGTTTACACAGACCTGGAAGGATGCTGCTTGAAATGGGTCCACGGGAGTGATAGCAATTTGTGACTATGACCCAGGCCCGTGGTGATTTAATTAAGGCCAAACCAGCCCCGATCTTTGCTCCCCCCTGCCAGGTGTCGCTGGAGGACAGTGCCGAGCCTGTCCTTCTTCCCTTTTCTCCAGGACAAGTAAGAACAGTGTCGGAGGGCACCCGTGTTCCATCTGCTTGCAAAGCAGGTTCCAGAATCTCGTACCTAGACTGAATTCCAGTCATGGTGAGGGAGACAGGGACCCCCAGGGTGCTGCCCTGGGGAAGGTCCAGCATGCTCGGGTAAGCACCCTAGGGCCCCCCATGGGGCCACTCAGCAGGCCCTCGTCAGCAGCTGTGCAGGCTGGGACCCACATCCCTCAGTGTGACTGTGACACCTTTCTCTGGTGCTGGGAGGAGAGGCAAGACCCTAGTGTGGCCACCTCAGAAGTGCCTGGGTGATGGCTGTTGGGGAGGGAGTGTCCTCTGGCCACAGGTGCCCCTGGCACCTTGAGAGAGATCCCACAGAGTAACTAGGATTGTTAGCTCAGAATGGAGCCCGCCAGCAGTTAACTCAGCCCTTTGACTGCAGGGGACCCCCTGGCAGCTGCGGACAGCAAAGGGAACAGCACACAAGAGCCAGAGACAGACTAATAGAGGGCACAGCCGATGGAGCTGGGTGGGAGTCCCCCGTGGGGTCATTGACCACAGTCCCACCGAGAAGGAAGCCGTGGTCTTGCCTGGCCTCTGTCTGTCCTGCCCCTCAGAGCATGGGGCCAAGCAGAGATTGGGAGAATCTCTGCACCTGTCAGGGGCTGCCTACCACCCCTCCTTTCTCAGGGAAGAAGGGTGGGGGAGAGGCTGGCACCCCTGCTGCCTTACCCGCTCCAGGGCGCTGGGGACCAGAGGTGGAGGGTATAAGCTGTGTGCAAACATCCTGCCTTCTCCCCAGGATATTTTCTTTAATAAAAGACCATGGAAATGTCAGCTAGTCTAAACAAATAGCCAGGCTTTATAGAGGACGAGCAGCCTGCATACAAGCACCCCCAGAGCCCTTTCCGAGGTGGCTTTGCAAAACTGTGTGCCAGGAAAGAAGCTCAGAAGCCTTCCTGGTGGGCAAGCCTTTAGGGCCCAGACAGGTGAGGTTTACAGGGTTCCTGGGGAGGAAGGAGCAGCTTGACCGGGGCCTGGTGTAGGGGTGACTGTCCCAGCTGGTCCTGAGGACCGGAGTTCCCGTCAGGCCAGGCCTCCCTCCTGAGGACAATCAGGCAAGGCTGCACCCTGTGGGCAAGGAGGTGGAGGAAGGGACTGATGGCAGAGGACCCTCAGGCTCTGTTCCTCCTCTCCCCTTACAGGAAGCCCCATCTTCCTGGTTCATTACACAGATCTCTTAGGTGTTAGGGGAGGCAGCCATGGAGTCTGATCCTGAGGGGCCTCCCAGGGTGAGGTGGGCCTCCCTGCATCCAATGGACCAGGGGACCCGGAGGCCCAGAATGGAGGAGAGAACTTACAACAGAGCAGTCAAGTGATGGAGCCACCAGAGCCCCAGTCCTCATCGGTGGAGCGGGGCAGTGATTTCCACCGCGGGTGCCATGAAGAGGAGGCAGGCACAGGGCAGGGCACTCAGTCAGTGGAGGTTCGTTCCCCCTTCATGATCCCCCCGAAGCGGGCACCAAGGCGGATGTTTCTCAAGGCTGAGGACAGCATCCTCGGGCCTCCAGGAATGGATCCAATGCAGCCAGTGATATTTTCCAAAACTGGCCACAAAAGTGTTCTAGTTCCACATGCTCTCTCAGAAATCTGCCACTCCGCTGCCAACAGGGAGTCCGTTTCCTCTCCCCTTGAACTTGAGTTGGGTGCTGAGCATAGGAGGCTGGGCACCCACATCACCTGATCCACCTCTGGTCAGACAAACCCCGGCAGAGCCCTTGCCTGTTGGTGAGGCCTGACTCAGAAGACCAGGCCCCCTGACCATTCTGTCCCTCCCACCCTCGGCCCCAGGACAAGACTGAACGTGAATTCCTTGGCCTAGAATCCCTTGACAGTCAGGAATACAGCCCCACCTGTCATGAGCCCTCACGCCATGCCAGTCACCATCCAAGCTCTGTCTCATTTAGTCCACGAGAGAATCACATGAGAAAATGGAGACTCCAAGATCGGCTGAGTCCCTTGTCTAATGTGTCCTGGTTTGACCTTGGAAGAGGCACACTGGGGAGTGATTTAAAAGCCCCCACTCAGGATCACTTCCCGGTGCCCCCATGCCAGCCTCTGCCCCACATTGCTGGGGAGAAGCAGCTGCTTTTGGCCCCTGGCGCCCCCATCAATCAATATTTTTAATTACTTACATGATTGACTAATAAAATTCTCCACCAACTAATTGATTTTGTGATCAAGCAAGAGCCTCTGTTTTTATTAAAAGGCTACTTAGATGAATTTTTCCCCCCCACTGAAATGGGAGGCTGTATTTCTTTTGGTCATTTTGGAAGAAGAAAACTGGGAAGGGCCAAGGACAGGAGGAGACCCAGAGGCCAAGAAGACTCCAGGCCCAAACTGAGAGGCCCTGGGAGCCATGAATCAGCAACCGGCTCATTTCTGTGTCCTGCCGAACACTCAGAGGCTCCACAGCCGGTCAGGCATTGGCCAGAAGAACCCTCGGGTGCCCACTTTACCCAACTCAGCTTGGCCAGAGCCACTTCTATTGTTTTTATAGGTAAACTGTAAACTTTCCTCTGAATCTTAATGGAAGTATTGGCTTTTCAGTTATAAAGGTAACTCATGCTTGGTGCACAGTTTGGAAAGGACAGGCTAATCTAACAAAACAACAAAGTGATGAGAGGCTTCTCACCCTGGAGACTCAGCTGAAAAGGCAGTTGATAGAGGTGCTGTGAGAAGAACTGCAGCGCTGATCCCCACATTTCCAGGGGTCCAAGGCCCCAAAGAACCATCACCATAGAAACCACCCAGAGCCCAGGGTCCAGAGAAAGTTGCTTATGGTTACTGTGTCAGCAGACTTCTGGTTTTTGATTTTTTGCTTTACTGCATTGATTTTCGACTGGCTTGGAGTTGTCCTGTGATGTGTTTGTAAATGAGTCCAGTGTGGCCTGTCCTGTGGAGGAGCCACTGCCTGTGACCTGTCCCTGTGGTACAAGGCCAAGCTCACCTTTCCTGGGCAGTATGCCAGGTGGGGCCAGGGGCTCGGCATGGACAGTTAGGGTGAGGGAGCGTGGAACGTTTTGTGAAGGAGGGGCAGGGAGTGGGCTGAGGCAGGGAGAAGGGCACTCACTCATGGCCCTGGGCAGCATTTTCTGCCCCTGTCCTCAGACTCCTCACCCGGTATGGGGCTGCTTCTGCAAGGGGCTCTCAGGCCTGGCCACTCTCAGTTCTCTGCTAGGAGAGGCACTGTGGACTGGACCATAGCAGCAGCTCAGCTCAGGGCCTTGGGCCCACCTCTGTCGTTGCATCCACAGTCACAGTCACCTCCCTGTCCCTGACCTTTGTTGTTTTTGTTCAGCCGCTCAATCGTGTGTCACTCTTTGCAACCCCACAGACTGCAGCATGCCAGGCCTCTCTGTCCTTTGCTGTCTCCTGAGTTTGCTCAGACTCCCGTCCATTGAGTCAGTGATGCCATCCAACCAGAGGATGAGATGGTTAGATGGCCCCTGACCTTACTCTGACTGCATCTTCTCTTAGCTACTACATTACCAGCAACCAGAATGGTGGGTGGCACAGAGTGTGTGCTCAGTTCCCGTGTAACAGGTGAATGCTGAGTAAATCTGTTTTAACCATGAATACTTGTGACGGTGGTCAGAGGGTCCTGCTGAGCTGGCCTTGGGGCCAGGAGACAATGACCTCCATGCCTGTCTCTGAGGAAGGTCACGGCAGACAAACAGCATGACTTGCAGTGATGCCCCTCTGCCCCTCGCCAACCCAGTGTGCAGAGGCCACTCTTTCGTCCTCATGGACAGAGGCAGGAGCACCACAGAGGGGTCAAGAGACTCCACACAGGCTGTCTGAAATGGGGGTCTGGTTGTCTCCAGGGTAAGCTGCTCAGGATCACCCAGAAGTCCAGCCCCACTGAACCAAAACCCAGGTGAACTGCCCTCCCCGGCTGTAAAGCCCCTAGACCCACTCGGGAGCCACGAGGTTATCACTAGCCCATCACTGTGCCTAAGGGATCTAGAATATGTCTGGAACCTAACTTACTCTTTTTTTTTGGCTACAGACATTGAATTTGAAAAAATAAAAAGCAATATTTGTGATGCACAGTACAGCAAAGCATGCTGAAAGGAGGTGTGTCTGTATCCAGGTCCTTTGCCCATTTTAAATCAAATTTCTTTCATTTTTTTTTTCTTTTTTGCTTTTGAGTTATATGAGTTTGTTGTATATTTTGGATATTAACCCTGTAGCTGATAGATAATTTGCAAATATCCTAACTTACTTTTAAATAAAATAAAATACACTTTTTTTCTTACACAAAAAAAATAACATCTGCTCAAAGTAGAAAACAGATTTTTTAAAAAGCCATAAAGGAAAAAAGCCAGCTGTTCTCCTCCCGAGTGCTAATGACATGTCAGAGATGCAGCGGCTCTCGAGGCAGCCGGCCCCTCTTCCCTGGATCTCAGGATGTCTGAGGGATGCGCTCGCATCCAGGCTGCCGTGCCCTCCACACTGCTGGCTGCCCTTGATGGGGTGAGTCACTCCCTCCTGGCAGCGCTCCCCTGCCTGGCTGGGACTGCCAGAGCAGCAGTGGGATCCTGGCTCACACAGCTGGCTCGGAGTCTCCCCTCACCTGCCACCCACTCTCCTTGGTCCCCTGGCTGGCCTCACCCTCTCGTCCTGACGTGTGGACTGTGGAATGTCCCAGGAGCCTCTGTTCTGGGTTGTCTCCTCTCTTTCCCACTCCCTCCACGGTGAGCTCATCCAGGCGATGGCTTCATGCATCTGTGACTGATGCCGCCCACGAAGATCACTCTGACGCTCTGGAAGGCACCTCCAGGGTAACTAGTAGCACTGGCACAGCTCTGCCCAGAACTCTCCCGCACAGCAGCAGGTGGCAACCTCATCCTTCCAGCACTCCATTCCAAAGCCTGGGAGCAGAACCACCGTGATTGCTCTTGTCCCCCATGCTCCATCAGCAAACCCTCCAGCCCCGCCCCAGCGGTCCCACCCACAACGGCCCTCAACTCAACCATGGCAGTTCTCCTGACTGGTGTCCCCAAGCTGCATGGACACCCTGGGGCTCAGCAACCCACCAAGCAGGTTGCCTTGGTCCCCACCAAAGCAGCGCCTGAGATAGGACTTGGGGTGGGAATTGGTTTGGGAGGCAATGGCAGGAGGCAGAAGTAAGAGAGGAGAAAATCCAATAGACAGGTGGTCATCATGGGAACTGGGGGCTGCTGGGCCCCCCTGAGAAGCTTTCAGGGCCATTCACTAGAAAGACGTGAAGCTGGAACTCTGTCCTCTTCTCCCCCAAAAGGACCACTACAACTTTATCTCCCAGACCCTCGTTCTGCCTTGGGAAGGCCCCACGTTACTACTTTTCCTTCTGTAATAAACAAGTTCAGTGATGCCACTCTTCCTGTTCAAACTTTCACCCACAAATTTGGCATCTGCTGCTGATCCTCGTTTGTATCAATTATCACTACAATTGTTGGCCAGTGATAATTTTTCTAAGTTCTATCTACACTTATTAGCTGACGTTCTACTGTGAAGGCTAGCCTTTCCTTTTCTTTTTACTAGGCTTCCCAGGTGGCTCAGGTGGTAAAGAATCTGTGTGCCCATGCAGGAGATGTGGGTTCGGTCTCTGGATTGGAAAGCTCCCCTGAAGAAGGAAATGGCAATCCACTTCAGTATTCGTGCCTGAACAATCCCATGGACAGAGGAACCTAGCAAGCTACAGTTCATAGGTTGCAAAGAGTGGGACATGACTGAGCAGGCATGCAATCTCGTAGGATGCCTGGAGTTTTTTAATTCTAGTGGTTATAATTCATTTCTGTAATTACTTATTTTGATGTTCAAAATATTGCAGGTGGGTCAATGGGAATTCCTTTAAGTTGGCTCCTGTGTCCCTTTGACACACCCCCATCATAGTTTGATTACCTCCTTACTTTCTGTCATAGCAAGCTATTCTAAGCCCATTAAAAAATTATTTATTTATATGGCCATGCCGGGTCTTAGTTGTGGCATATGGGATCTAGTTCCCTGCTGCTGCTGCGTTGCATCAGTCGTGTCTGACTCTCTGTGACCCCATCGACAGCAGCCCACCAGGCTCCCCTGTCCCTGGGATTCTCCAGGCAAGAGTACTGGAGTGGGTTGCCATTTCCTTCTCCAGTCCATGAAAGTGAAAAGTGAAAGTGAAGTCGCTCAGTTGTGTCTGACTCTTGGCGACCCCATAGACTGCAGCCCACCAGGCTCCTCCGTCCATGGGATTTTCCAGGCAAGAGTACTGGAGTGGGGTGCCATCGCCTTCTCCCCTGATCAGGGCTCACACCCTGGCCCCCTGCATTGGGAGCACAGAGTCTTAGCCACTGGACCACCAGGGAAGTCCCTCTAACCCCATTTTTAAGTTCCCTGTTCCAACCCTGGAATCAATCATTTCTCCAAGGAGCCCTGGTTCCTGGTTCCTTTCAGTAGGGGCTGTATTTAGAATCCAAGATTAGGGGACTGCATGTTGTGACTGAGGTGTTTGCAACGTTTTTAAGTATCGAAAGTATCTATGATTAGCGAGGCATGGATGAGGAGCACTCTTGCCCTCGGTGGCAGAGGGCCTGGGGCAGCAATGCGAAAGGGCACTCGGCCATGCCTGTCGTACCTGTTTGATGGTGATAGGTGGGCAAATGCACACAGTGCTGCCACTCGTAGGAACCCCTTCAACCCAAAGCAGCACACAAGTGCACAGAAGCAGCATGTTGGAAACAAGCCGTGTCCGTGGACACAAAGTTAACTGAGGGAACTGTAGTGCTTCCTTCCTAAAATGAACCAAATTTAAGTCGATGAATTATTTTTGGAGAAGCAGCAATTTACAGAATGCCAAGTCTGATTTTTTTTTTTAATTTAAGATAAGAGATGTGCATCTTACAAAGGTGAGTGCGTTTGTGTAGGGAAAACTAAAAGGACACACTCCAATCTCATAGGCAACATTATCCCTCTGAGTTATGGGGAAAGGCCCTGGAAGTTGAAAACATAGGAGCAGAAAATCATACTTTGCATTTCACACACTTCTGAACTATGTGAAGGGCTTATCGCAGCCATGTGTTTCTTTCACAATTGAAGAAAAGCTTTAAGGACTTGCCCTGGTGGTACAGTGGATGAGGCAGGTAGATGCCTGCCAATGCGGGAGTTCAATCCCTAGTCCGGGAAGATTCTGTATGCCGAGGAGCAGCTAAGCCCATGCACCGCAGCTACTGCGCCAGTGTGCCGAGAGCCTGTGCTCAGCAACAAGAGAAGCCACCGCACTGAGAAGCCTTCACACCCCAACGAAGAGCAGCCTTGGTTCACCGCAACTGGAGAAAGCCTGCACAGCAACAAAGAGCACTAAAAATAAATAAATGAATAATGAGAAAAATGCTCCAAGTGATAATAGGTGAAGAAGAGTCAGCCAGCTCCCCAGCCTATAAGACTCACCAGTATTACTGAAGACTAGAGTAGCTTTAAAAATAAATGAAAAAGATGTACATCAGAAGTGGGGTCAATCAACTTGGGAAGTAGGAGAAGGAAGAGAAAAATATTGACAGTGTTCACTCATACATGCCCTGGAGCAGAGGCGGGGTCTTGGCCCGGGGTCTTGGCTGTCTCTGAAGTAGACCCACAGGCTTTCAAACATTTCAGATCACAGTTCCCCCAGCTCTGATCCTGGCTCTCCACCTTTCTTTAGCAGGTAGCTGGCTTCCCCGGAGAAGTACGTGAAAGGAAGGAATGAGGCAGCCATGGAGCTCAGTGACAAGAAGCCTCGATTAGGGCTGTGCTGGTCTCCCGTGACTCCTGATTGGAGAGAGAGAGGGTGAGTATCACATGTGACTGTGAGGGTGGGTCCTGGAGCCAGACTCTCTGAATTCACATCTTGGCCCACTGCTAACTTGAGCAAGTTCCCTCAACCTCTCTGTGCCTTAGTTTTGACACCTGTAAAATGCTCCCCATGGGATGGTTGGAAGATCAGATGAGTCAATAAGCCAAGTGCTTAGGCTAGTTGTTGGCATGTAGTGAACACTCAGAAATGTTATTTGTATTATTATCATTCCTGGTGGTTACAGCGGACACACCCCTGGCTCAAAATGTGGTGGGAATGCAGGTAGGGTTTCACTGTCCCCTGTGAAGCTGGCTGATACTTTGTCATAGTGGTGTGCATTAACCAGCAATGCTTTCAGCTGCAGAAATTCCAAACACAACAGCTTAGACAAATAAAGCTTGGTTTTACCTCAGTTTATAAGAGGTCTGCAAGTTGACAGCTGCTGGCCTAGGTTCAGCAGCTCAGCCATGTTAGGGCCTTTCTCCATTAAGCGTTTGCCTCTTTTTCATGTGTCCTGACTCAGTGTTACAACGTGACTGCCACAATTCCTGGCATCACATCCCCCTGTAAGGCAGGAAGAAGGGAAATAGAGAGAAAATTAGAAATACCAGCCACCTATGGCTCTTTAATCAAGAAAACAAGTCTTCCCAGAACCCCCCAGCTGACTGCCAATTATATCTCATCTACCAGAACTGTATTATTTGACCACGCTTAGTTCAAGACAGGCTGGGAATTTAATTAGCTTTTCAGCCTCAATAGTGCAGATCATAAGGGAAGGAAGGTAAGAATGACCTTGCCGAGTCTGCCACTATTTTCTTTATCCCATGAAGGGAAAATCCGTGACCATGTTCAGTGAATCAGGGGTGGGTGGTGAAGTTCACCAAATGTTTTCTCAGCAGCAGAACCCTCTCCTGCTCTTGGGGTCCATCTAAATAGAAGCCTACCTATTGTGAAACAAGAGGCAAATGTCAAGCCATGGGGGCCACCTGGGAGCCCACATCTTCTTGAGACAGCAAAGCTGAGAACCGTGCAGACCAGGATCCGAGGTTTCCAAAGCCCCCCTTTCCAACTTCCAAACCCAGACGCCCTTCTGCCAGAAATGACCATCACGACCAGCCTCAGGCTGGTGAGGAAGTCACAAGCAATCAGGTTGCTGGATCAAGCCCTTGGCAGCAAAGACATCTCTGCTCATTTCCTCCTGGATTTGTTAACCTGTTTTCCGTCTTCCGGGCTCTCAGGAGCACTGGGCAGGCCTGCTAGAGAGTAGGCAGCTCCCATGTGTGACCGCCCTAGATTCCCTTCATGTCCTCTGGGCAGGCCAGGCTGATGCTATCTAGTTCCTGAGACCCTGCAGTGAACTCAGTCCTCAGATACCGCCTCTTGATAACAGCTTCACCTTTTCCATCTCTTTTAACAAATACCAACTCCTGGCCAAAGCCCAAACTCCTGGCTGAAGACCAATAGCTGGCTGACAGCTCCTTGCTCCTTCCCAGGAGCAAACCTGGCCTAAGATGGCCTGGAGGGTGGGGCAGGGAGAAGCAGGCCAGATGCCCAGGACTCCCTGCCTGCCCCAGGCAGCTCAGCGCCTTCTCTGGGCCCTGGTTCCCCAAAGCAAAAGGGGTGCATTAGATGCTTCCTGGGGTCGCTGCTCTCTGCATGCTTTCTGCAGGCTCCCCTGGCTCATCCATCATGGCACCTGGACTCTGCCCCAATGCCAGCCACAGACTCTGTGACCAGCCATGGGCCACCTTCGGCCAAAGGGTCCTTGCCACGGTCCCAGTCCTCAGCAGAAAGGCGGCTCTAGAAAGGTTATTTCTAGTCTGTGGAAAGTGCACTTTGAACATGTTTGCATCAATGGAGGACACAATATCTCTCCCAGGAGGCCAGAAAAGAAGGAAAATTCAATTTGTCAAGACATCCAGCCCTCAAGTCTTGCTCTCACTACCTGCTTTCTTGGTCCCTGAGAGGCAACAAATTCTCCTGGGCCCAGATGAAGAGGAAGGGAAGCAGATGCTGCTTCAGACAGCATTTTTCCCCAGTTCAGTGGCAGGTTTATACTTCCACATATATGATTTTGACCCCCACCTCCCCATCCCATCACGCAGAGCAAAATTTTGACTCTCCGGGGCACTCTCCACCTCCCTACCACTGGTGCCACCTGGGTCCCTCTCCCAGAAGGACACAAGGTCACTGCCCACCTCCTGCTCCTGCTCTATAGCCTGTGAGGTGGTGTTTCCAGTCACTCCATTTGTCTGATGGAGAAACTGAGGTTTGGGAAGTCCAGCCCCACAGCGGGTGCCTAACTGGGGCTGGTCTTACAGCCCAGCACACTCAGCATCCCCTGGCTGCACCCTCAGCCCAGACCCATGCCCCCTGAGTCTTTGTCCTTCCCCACACTGGCACCTTGGAGCTCACTCAAAATATCTTGGGTTGGTCTCTCCTCCCCTCTGTGAAGCTTATCAGCCCTTTTCATTTTTTCCCCCAGCTTCTCACAAACCACATGAGACAAGGCTGTAGATGCTACATGAGATTAAAGGCTGAACCTCATCCAGGTCAGGAAATTCCAAAGGCAGTCGCCCAGTTCGTCTCCAGCCCCGCTGACACCCGCAGGGTCACTTGTCTGCCAGTGAGGCGGGGGCCGGGGGACAGGCACGAGCTGCAGAGGTACCCGCGTCCTCAGAACTTCCCGAGGACCAGACGCCCTGACTCCCCACCAGCTCCCAGGGCTGCTGCCCTCTCCCTGTCTTGGGCCTGGTTCCCTTGATGCTGCATCCCGAGTGTCTCCCTCTCCAGCCAGACTGTTCTCACCAGATCCAAACACACAGTTACTTCCCCGTCCTTCAGACAGGCCTCTGTCGGACTCACTCTGCACTGACCGTCCCAGGCGCTAAGTCAGTGCTCGGCCTCACCTCTCGGTAACCCAGCACTTTGGCCCCGTGCTGTCCTTGGCTGGACTACAGACTCCCCGCCTCACTCCCACCCCTGGGTCCTCTCCTACCTCCCCCACACTCACTCCTGTCCTTCGGCCCTAAACACCATACACGCTGCCTGACCCCACTGCCTGCTCAGCCCTCTACCTCAAGGCCAGACAGGCACCTGGGGCCTGTGAACCCCCACCGTCACGTTTCCCCAAACCTGCCCCCTACACCCACCCTTAGATGCAGGAACTCTTCCCTCACATCCTGCATCTGTTACTATGTCACCTTTCAAGTAAACTGGGGACCTGACACCTCTGGCCGTCTCGCTGCTACCCCCCACCTTCCCTTAAACCTATCGCCTACCTGGACCCTGTTGAAATGTGTATTTGCTCAAAGTCTTAAAAGCCCCCTTTCTTCAAGTTCAAGGTCAAAAAAAAAAAAATGCTAGCATGACAGCCTTCCATCCCTCTCTTTCCTACCCCTTCTTCTTGCCCTTCTCGCTCTATTCTAGCCACCCTTGTAACTGCCATCCAGAATCCAACTCTGCCCCTGGAATCCTGAGGCTCAGTCTGCCCCTTCTTCAAGTCTGCTCAAATAATTCCTTCACTCCTATCCTATTTTAAACTGCATCCCCTCCCCTGGCACATTCTATTCCCCTCTGTGTGAGTTAGCTACTGCTGAGTAACAAGTTAGCCCAAAAATGTAGAGGCTTAAAGACAGCATTTGCATGTTTATCTTACAGTTTCTATGGGTCAGGAACACGGGCCTCGCTATTCCTCTGGGTCTCTCATAACTTCAGTCAGGTCCTGTCAGGGCTGGGTCTGCATAAGGCTGTCTTATGAGGCTGTGGGCAGCAGCTGTCTCCTCTGGGCTGCCCTCAGTCCCTGGCACATGGGCCCTCCTAGTGCTGCTCAAAACATCAAGGTGAGCAAGGGGGAAGGGAGGACATGCAGGTGAGACAGACTCACAGACATTTGTTTTGTTTTTTAATTGAGTAATTTGGCTGTGCCAGATCTTTAGTTGCGGCATGTGGGATCTAGTTCCCCAATCAGGGATCAAACCTGAGCCCCTTGCACTGGGAGTGCAGAGTCTTGGCCACTGGACTGCCAGGGAAGTCCCCTCACAGGCATTTGTAACCTAGTCTTGGAAGTGCCAGCCCATCACTCTGCCTTTCCTAGTCATTAAAAGCAAGTCCCAGGTCCAGTCCACTCTTGGAGGGAGGGAACCGCACAAGAGTGTGAGAACCCAGAGGTGTGAACACCTGAAGCCACTTCGGAAACTGGCAACCACACAGTTTCTGCTGGTTTGGTTTTCTCATAGCCTTCCTCCCCGTCTGACGTACTGTTCTGTTCATTATCTGTCTCCTCGAGTGCCCTGCAAGCTCTCTGAGGGCCAAGCTTTTCTGTGTTGTTGAAGGCTGTGTCCACACCGTTGCGGCACGTAGCCAGCACTAAATAGATCCTTACTGGGTTGGTGCTTCAGGAAGTTCCTGACAACGCAGAAAAATAACGGCCCTCCACTCTCAGTGACTGTCCGTAATTTTTCCCAAAGGCAGCCAGCGACAGGCACTGAAGGCTGATTTCTGTAAGACTGAAAGAGGCTGGGGTGTGGGACCCCAGTGCTGGAGCGTGCTGGTTACTATGGCCATAGCCCAGGAATGCCCTCCCTGAGACTCAGCCTCGCCCTTGTGAAATGACGCTCAGTCCCAGAGCTGGATCTCAGTTTCAAGGGCACTTTAAAGGAGTGAGGCTAATTCATTCTTTGACATATGGATTTTCAAATATTTTAGAAAATCAAAAATCATAGTTTGTTAAAAAAAAAATCCTCTTGGATGACAATTTAGCATTATCTACCAAAGCTGTAAATGCACACACTCCTTGATCCAGCAAGTGCAGAGCCTGGAATTATTGATTTTTCACTATATTCGCACATAAATGGAGACATAGGTGTACAAAGATGTGCAATGCAACTTTGTTTATTGTAGCAAAAGAATAATGCTAAATGTCCTCAAGTGAGGGGCTGGCTAATTAAACCTGGGCATGTCCCCACTGTGGAATAGCACACAGCTATTGGGAAGACCCAGGAAGCCACATGTCCTGATGTGGATGCAGCATCATCTCATCTACTGAGTTAACCAACAGCTATTTCTTGAGCATCTACTGTGTTCCAAGCATTGTCCTAGGCACCAGGGACACAAAAAGGCAATCTCCCTGTTCTTGGAAGTGTACATTCATGTAAACCCACACATGCATGGGGAAAGCACACCAACAAATACAACCATGCAAACGTAACAGGATTCTAAAGAAAGCCTGGTGGAGCAGGGAGAGCGTGGGAGACTGCTTCTTAGGGCATGACTACTGAGGAACAAGATCTGAGCTGACATCCGGGCAAAGTGAAGGAGAGGTCAAGGGCAAGCATCTCCCAGATAGAAGGGACAGCCAGTTCAGAGCCCCCAGTACCAACAGGTTTGCTGTATTTAAAGAAGAGCAGCCCAGGGGGAAGCGGGGCGCTTCCCAAGTGGCTCAGTGGTAAAGACTCAGCCTGCCAGTGCAGGAGATGCTGGAGACAAGGGCTCCATCCCTGAGAGGTGAAGATCCCCTGGGGGAGGAAATGGCAACCCACTCCAGAATCCTGGCCTGGAGAATCCCCATGGATGGAGGAGCCTGGCAGGCTACAGTCCATGGGGTCTCAAAGAGTCGGACACGACTGAGCGATTGAGCACACACCTACAGCAGGCTGGAGAAGCCCAAGTGGAGTGAGGAGGAGGAGAAGAGGAGGGAGGGGAGGAGGAGGCAGGGGGAGGCTGAGGTCCGAGAGGTGGGGTGAGCAGAGGTGGGCAGGTGAGCGTCAGATGGGTGACGCCCACCCATCTGAGCTGACTGCGGACCACTTACCCCTCAGCTGCAGGCTCGGGGACAGGTGAGCCAGTGCAGCTGCTGGGACACCACCCTGGCAGGTTGGGACCTCAGTTGCCTGCTCCATGGGATGGGCGGAATTTTTCCCCAGCTTCCCTCTGGGATTGAGAGAAGGGGATGAGGAGCAACGGCAGGAGCCCGAGAAGGAGGCCACTGCAGCAACCTGGAGGGGATGGCAGCTTGGACCGACGCAGGTGGATGAGGGTCTGAGTGTGTTCTGGAGACCCAGCAGAACATGCCATTGGATGGGGGTCAAGGCGTGAAAGAGAAGGGGATCACTCGTAACTCTTTGGTCTTTGTCCTGAGAAACTGAATGAATATGGCCCCTTTTACTAAGGTGGGAATAACTAAAGGACAAGCAAGATTTGGGGGTGGGAAAAGTGGAAATTAATTGTTTTGGGGAATTCCCTGGTGGTCTAGTGGTTAAGACACCATACTTTCAATGCTGAGGTCACTGGTTCAATCCCAGTTTGGGGAACTAAGATCCTGCAAACCACATGACACAGCCACAAAAATAAAATAAGAAAGTTTGGTTTTGATGCATTAAACCTGAGATGCCCTCTGGGAGCCGTGCAGAGAGTCCATGGAGGGCAGGCATCTTAGTGAGTGGGCTTTAGTGGGGAGGAGAGGCTGGGAGTAGATGGGGGTTGGAGGAGAGTGTTGGGCATGGGGTAGACTGGGTTTCAAGCTGGGTCTGGATGAGGTCGCTGAGGAGTCATTGTGGGCCAAACTGACGCCCAGGTTGGGGATCCTTTGTGAACGCGTCCATGTTTAGTAATGGAGATGAGGAAGGCACATGGATGAAGAAGAGGAAGGGGTGTGTCCGGGAAGCCAAATGAGGAGAGGTCCGGGGGTGGGGGCGGCGGTGGGGGTGGGGGCACACAGGCAGGTGGATGAGCAGTCCAGTGCTGCCAGGAGCTGAGCGTGTGGACAGCAGAGGGTCACTTCTGGCCCATTGGGTGGAGGTCCTTCAGCTTTCAGGCCTGGACAAAGCCAGAGTCAGGGCAGGGCAGGGACCACAGGGATTGCAGGGGGCTGCAGGGACCCCAGGGGCCAGAAGAGGAGGCGGTTACAAAGGTAACACCTGTTAAGAGAGCCGAGGGAATTCCCTGGCAGTCTGGTTAGAACTCCATGCTTCCACTGCAGGAGATACAGGTTCAATCCCTGGTGGGGGAACAAAGATCCTGTGAGCCACGAGGAACCTCCTCCCCCCAGAAAATAGCCAAGGAATAAGGGACAAGCACAAGGTCTTGGAGTTTGGGTGTGAAGATGAGGAGCATTCCAGCATGTTCCGGAGGGAGGGATCCAGGAAGCCTGAGAAGTGGATTCAAGCTGCAGCAAGACGATGCACAAGGTTCAGGAGCTGTGACTGAGTGCATGGTGTGGATGGACTGGAAAAGGCTGAGTAGGTCCTTCCAAGAGAGCCGGAGGCCCAGGGAGGTGGGTGTGAGGGCTGGGGAGGCACAGCAAACAGGGAATGAGCGACCAGGGTGACTGAGACCGTTGTTGAGGGAGAGGGTCCTGAACACAGGCAGCCTCCCTCACCTCCTCCAGCCAGGGGAGGACTCGGGGGAGGCAGAAAACTGGGACACCCAAGGTCGAGCTTCGCCGGGTGAATAGGAACACTTGGGGGAAGTGTTGGGGGGAAGAGGGAGAGAGACGTCCTGGACTGTCGTTGTCGCACTCAGTTCCCAGAGCCCTCGCTCCTTCCCTGCTCTGTCGCACCCCACCCTGGGGCAGGCACCCCTTTGAGCCCTTTCTGTGCTGAGGACAGGGGGTTTGCAGCTGAGCAAGGGCTCAGTAAATGGATGGAATCTCTGGTAGGAGCCATGGGGATTAGTGACGAGGAGAGAAATGCAGGGGTCAGACCAGGAGTGGAAGAGGCTCCAAGGAGCCAAGGACCCCCACTTTCCGACTCAGGTTCTCCCTTTTCTTCCATTGACCTTGGAGATGGCTGCAGTCCCTTCTGAGTCCCAGATCCAACAGTTCGATCCAGAATATGGATATTCGGAGGGAACTCCAACCAGGGGTAGGAACGCACCCACCCCACCGTCCCCTCTGGGGTCCTCACAGCAGCTCTGCCCAGCATCACAGCCACAGCCCACTCCACCCCATCTCAGAGATCCTGAGGTCCATGTCTTCCTTGGCCTGTTCTGAGAATGAGCAGGAGGCCACAGGACCCTGTGTGTGCCCAGCCCTGTGCTAGGCCTCACGGGGAGAGTAAAGGATGGAGGAAAGGGTATGCCCCTGGCATCCAGCGCTCCTGGGCTGAGCCCTTTGATGCCTGTCACTGCCAGGTGGGTGTCACCTGTGCACAGGTGAGGAAGGAGGCCTCAGGTGGGTGTCACCTCTGCACAGGTGCACACTCACCCACACCAGGCAGTGGAAGACCAGGGCGTGGGCCTGGGTCCTGGATGCAGACAGCTGTCTTTGCACCCTGGCCAGCTCCTCCCTTGTGTTGGGGTCCAGGGGAGCCCAGCCCAGGGTCGTTTCACTCACAAAGGTGTCACAAGTATAGAGCGCAAGCTTGAGCCTGCAGCCCCCACCCTACCTAGATATCTTGTCTGGGAGGAGCTGACCAGCCAGGGTCCCCCTCAGGTAGGTGGGAGAAGGCAGCCGTGGCATGGGTCCCACGTGCCTCCCATGTGCCCTTGATCTAAGCATCTGCCCTGGCAGCATCACCTCATGCTGGCCGTGTTGTTCCTAATGGAATCACGGCTTGCCAGACGAATCAACAAGATTCATAAAATGCCCCAGGCATGACAAATCTTCCCTTTGAATAGGTCATTTGCTGAAGGAGATGCCACTGATGACTCATTCCATAGATCAGAGAGTCCTGGCATCACAGACAGCCGAAGCAGAGGAGTCTTGAGAGAGGATTTTTGTGCTGATGCGCCCACGGGGCCAAAGGGGACACAGGTGTGGCCTGTTCAGTGTTAGCTCAGACTCACTTCAGGAGCAGTAGGGAGGCATTTTTGGACTATGTCCCTAACTCCTGATGGTGAACCACATTGGGAACCTGCCCCCTTGACCCAGACTCCCCAGTGTGACCTCTGGACCAGGATGTGGCAGGCTGCAAATGACCACAGCAATATTTCTGTCCTACATGCTCTTCCAGAACCCTTCCACCACCACCCCCATCCAGAGATGGAGTCTGTTTCCCCTCTCCTAGAAATTGGGCTGGACTTCGTGACTGCTATGATGAATAGAATGTGATGGATGGATGCAGGATACAGGTGATCCAACTTTGACCGCATATTGTAAGGAAGCCCAGCTCCTACAGGGCTGTATGCCTGTGCCCTGGTGGGCAGTTCCAGTGAGGGCAGAGGGTCTGGGCAGGCAACTAGCACCACACACAGTCAGGTGAGGAAGCCCTTGTGATTCTACATGACACAAGTCATGTGATTCCAGTCCCGCCTGTGAGCCACCCTAAGCTAAGTGGAGTACCGCTGAGACAAGACACGCCTGCTGAGGACTGCCCATGTTGTAGACTCGTGAGCAAAAGAAATAACGGTGTTGTTTTAAGACAGCTTGGGGTTGGTTTGTTATTGAGTAATAGATGGTGAGAGCGGTGCCCTCGGTGATCTCTTGGCCTTCCCTGAATTTCTCTGACCCACTCTGTGGATGACTGACTGAGAACACGGGTGGGCATAGGGTTCCTTGTTCTGGGGGAGCTCCAGTTGGTCTGGGTCAGTGAGAGCTACTCCAGAGAGTCTGCCATATGTGGGAGGGGAAGTGTCTCATGCCTCAAAGTGGTTTCTTTTATTTTTTTGAAGATTTTTTGATGTGGACCATTTAAAAAGTCTTTATTGAATTTGTTACAACATTGAAAGTGGAAGTGTTAGTCACTCAGTTGTAGCGACCTCATCCACTCCACACCTCGGTGGCCCACCCACATACCCAGCAGTTCTCTGCCCTCTGTCCCAGCAACCTGGGAACCAAGGTCCCAGGAGGGCCTCGGCCCCTAGAATGCACTGAGCGGACTTCCCCATCAGCATCCTCTCCTGAATCTCTGACAGTGGACCAATACTCCCCAACTTGTGGATTCATAATAAAAACTAAAAGCATACAAATAATTGGAAACTGGAGAAGGAAATGGCAACCCACTCCAGCATGATTGCCTGGAAAATCCTACGGACAGAAGAGTACCTGCAGGCTATCGTCCAGGGGGTCACAAAGAATCAGACATGACTTAGTGACTAAACACAGCAAAATCTGAAACACCAACAGCCCCCACCCCCCAAAAAATAAAACCAAAATTAATAGTGCTCTAAGTTCGTTACTAGGACCTTTTCTCCAGTCTGCATCAGTTTCCAGTGACTGCATGGCTTGAACAGCAAAAATGTCATTATCTCACAGTTCTGGAGGCTGGAAGTCTGAAATCAGGGCTGGTCCCTTTGAGGGCTGTGATGGGAGGATCTTTTGGCAGCCTCTCTTCTCAGCTTATGTCTCTTCACCTCACCTTCCCTCTAGGCCTGACTCTGTCCAAATCCCCTCTTTTTATAAGGACGCCAGTGATATTGGATTGGGGCCCACCCCAGTGACCTCATTTTAACCTGATTACATTTGTAAAGACCCTGTTTCTGAATCAGGTCACATTCTGAGTTACAGAGAGTCAGGACTCCAATATATGGATCTAGGGGGGACACCATTCAACTCCTGATACAATGAAAATAATATTCGAGTTTGTGTTTCTCCCTTTAGTAGGACTGAGGATGACTGCACAGAAGCCTAGACCAGCATCATGGGTGATTTAGCAGGCAGAGGGCAGAGGGCACTGCCCTGGGGCCCGAGGCCAGCTTTACCCTGTGGCCTGGGTCAGTCTCGGTGGAACCTCAGTCTTCCGTGATGAGGCTTAGACCGAGTGGTCCCTTTGGGCCTTTCTGTCCCTGAGATTGCTCAGGGTCACTTGTCCCTGGCTTTAGGTCACATGAGGCATGGAGGCCTGTGCTGGGTACCACTCAGTGTGGGTGTGAACAGAAGTGTGGGACCACCGGGCCACTTGGCCAGGCTGCTCAGGGTGAGCATGCAAAGGAGACACCAATAGGCCTCCCCGGGAAGGGCCAGGTTCTTGTGGCATCAAGAACAAGGAACCCGAGTTTCCCTTTCCCCCAGACTTTCCTCACTCCAGCCCTACAGGAATTTCCCTTGGGGGCTAGATGGTCAGAGCAGCAGATGACACTCCTGAAGGGCAATGACTAGGGCTTAACGCTAGAGCAGAGGGCTGGGCAGGGCATAACGAGAGGCGAGTGCCCCTTCCCCCAACAGCTGCCACAACTCCAGAGTAGAGAGTGTGGCTGAGGGACCATGGGAGGCTTGGCAGGGAGGGGCTGAGGAGTAAACACTTTGTCTCCCTTGCTTTGGCCTCTTCTCAGGCCTCCACATCGAGAGCCTGATGACAGGGTATTCTTCTGCCCACCCCTCCACCCCCAGGAGCCGCCTGGCTGGCCCTGACACCAGCTGGTCCAACGCACTGCCCAGCCCCCGCCAAGTGTGGCTGGTGAACACTGGGGCAAAACTGAGCAGGCACAGTCCTCACCGTGGAGGAGTGGGGATAACGCACGGCTCACCTAGCTTCAGGGAAGCCAGCTGCAGCTGCAGTGAGGCCCGTCTGCTTCCAGGCACAAGCCCCAGCCAGAAGCTCCCTTCAGAGGAGCACCCCAGGAATGCCCAACAAGGGCTTAGATCGAACAGCAGATCCTAAGTCTGGGACAGTGGGAATAAATAGTTGCTTAGGCAAATTTCACCCTAAACCAAGACTTGGGGACAGTAATTCTTGCAGAGCAAAGATGGCTGTGTGATTGCTTACTATCAGGAGGTTCGCCCAGGCTTCCAGGGTTGGGGTACAGGTCCCACTGCTCTGGTCTTGGGCGGCACCTGGCTCAGCCTGCCCTTCCGTCCTCTCCCTAGGCCACCTCCTGTATGCCTGGAGGAGTCGGGCTCAGGGGTGAGGACCAGTGGGACCATGCCATGCTCCAGGCTTCCAGAAACACGTGGGCCACAGGCCTGGAGCTCACCAGGGAGGCAGAGGAAGGCGAAGAAGGGGAAGAAGGGGTGGGCGGCTCAGATGGGCTGTTGCTCCCAGCAGCCTGCAGGGCTGGCCTGTGCCCCTTCGGTTCCCCTCCCCAGCCCTGCGGGCAGGGAGGCCCCATTTCTCATCCCTATCGATTATGCCGGCAAAGCCTTGCAGCACAGAATGTAAATCATCATCTCTGGGATATGTAACCCAGGGAGGGTTAGCTGGAGGTGGCATCCCTTCTAAGTCCTGCATCTGATGTTTTTATATTAATTCCTATAGTAGCCAGATTAATTTTTATTCCACTGACTATTATCTCTTGTTCATTGACTAGGAGACATTTCTGAGCAGTGCGTATCTTGTGGAGTATCAGTCATTTAGTGGGGTGCTTCCTCTGGCTGCAAGTTTTTCATTAATGTAAAAGGAATGAAAATTCCTTTGCTTCAAAGACTCAGTCTTTGGAAATAACAATGCACAGGCCAGAAAGAGTCACTGCCGCCAGCACCACGGCCGCCACGTATGTGCACCGTCTGGGGGGCTGTGAGCCCCTGACTAAGGGTGCAGCTCTCCTGGCCTCCTCTCTCACCTCAGCTCCCCCAGGCCCCCTTGGCCATGAATCAGCCTCTGTCAAGTGACCATGGCTTGGCAGAGGCCAGGTCCCCAAGAGCCAAGCACGTGGTCATCAGGATGACGGCAGTGACAGTCTTGCTCTGAGGACCCAGTTGAAGACATGGGTGTTGGGGGAGAAAGCTGTCTGTTAGTGCACGTGGGTCCCTGCAGAGGAGTGGGGCAGGCGTGTTCTGGGTGATGGGGACAATCCACTCGCTCTGCAAATGAGAGAGTCATGTTTGCTGGAGGCTCTCTGAAGCTCTGCCTCATGCAAGAGTTGGATGGCAGTGGAATCCAGCCCAGTCAAAGAGCTGACCACCCTTTACCTGCCCAGTGAGTGTGCTGAATCGCCCAGTGGACGTGGTCGGGTCTGAGTCTCCCATGAGGGACCCAGCTGAAAAAACGGGTGTTAGGAGGATACAGCTGTCTGCAAACACAGGTGGGTCCCTGCAGAGGAGCGGAGAAGGTTCTGGGCGGGTTCCCAGCAAAGCCAGGGCCATAGGCATAAGCGGGGGGCAGACGGAGGCTGCAGACAGGGAGGAGACACAGGAGGCTGGCTGGGAACAGGGCGTGCTGGCAGCAGAGTGAAGCAGGCCTCTTCCATTTTGAGATCCACACCTGTGTCTCTCCCATTGCACCATGCTCTGGGGCAGCTGATCCCCACCCAGTGGGCCGGGGACCAGCGGCATCAGCAGCCCCTGGGATCTAGTCCTGAGGATAGCCTGTTGCCCTACCCTCGCACCCAGAATTAGAACCTGGGGTGCAGGCTCACAGTGTGTTTGATCAGCCTCACACTAGAATCTGGAAACAGGGAGGAGAGTGAAGTGAGGGCAAGAAGCCCAGAGAAGGAAGAGCTGGGTTTGCATCTCAGCGATCTGCCTGGAAAATGGAGCACTGTTCCCACCCAGGTGGTTGTTGTGACCCTGAATGAGTTAGAAGCTCCAGACCAGGGCTGCGCCCACGTAGGTTCTCCAGCCATGAGCCATTCCCACTCTTGCCCACTCAAGGCCTGCCTCCTCTTCTAGGAGAGATGATTCGGGCCTCAAAGCTTTGCCTCCCAGGGAAACCTCACTCAGCTTTTCTTCTAGGGGTCAGACATGCATATTTCAACCTTTAGGATTTTGAGATTGCTGATAAATTACGGACACAAATGGGTAACCAGGCAAAGCCCCTCTGCAGCCTGGGTATCCGCCTGGGAAATAAAACAGAGGTCATTCCCTCCTGCCCCCTGCCACAGGCAAAGTCACAGGAGCCCCCAAAGACGATACATAGTTTATGGGCTGCTTTCATTTGTGGGCAGGTGCTTCCAAAACAACCATGAAGAAAACAAAAAAAGGTTGTGAACGGTGTTAGAGAATCAGCCATATCCAAGCATCTGGATCCTGTAAGGAAACAATTATGAGGCAGGAGCAAAGCTTTAGAAGATCTTAGGAGCTTCATCCAAACTCTTCTCTTCCATCCCTGAGGTGGACTCCTGATGAGGGTCTGGGCAAGTCCCAGGGGCGAAGGAGGTAAGCTCGGGGGCCCAGGGCAGGGGTGAGGGGGGAGAGCAGGCACCCAGGTCCCTGCTCAGTCCCGGCCTCTCTGCATCAGTCTCCCTGTTCATTCATTACCTGACACAGCCCTGGATGAAAAGACCAGGACAGGGAGTGATCTGGTCATTTAGATAAATACATTTTGTGGACCAGTCATCAGGTTCCTGTGGGTGGGAGGGGGGACTGGGGAGGGGAAGGAGAGCCGCTGTGAGTGAGGAGGATGCTTCTAAGCTTCTGAATCAGCTTCCCATGAGACACCAGGGGCCTGGGGCAAGGAGAGGGTCTGAGACAGGCCTCTGAGGGCCAGGGCTAGCGGGTGGGAGATGGAGGGGCGGAGTGGGAGGGCAGAATTATCCACAGACATGGAAAAACCGAGGTTGAGTTTCTCAGTTACAGGAGTGGTTGAAAATATGGTTCCAGGTGTCCTCAGAAGTCACCTAAGGGAATCGAGGGGCCCTCCCTGAAATCAGTGTGGAGTCGTGGTATACTGATTGATTAGAACCTTTCTCCTGCTCCCGGGAGATGTCCTGTGTGAACAGCACAGACACAGCGGTCCCTTCTCTCCCATCCCCCATCACCCCAGTGCTCATCTCACAGCTGCACTAGGAGGCGGCCTGCTGTGCCCACAAAGTTCACATGGGCTTCCTTTCAGCTCCATCCATGTGTTTTCTGCGAGCCAGGTCGGGCCTCCCTGTGTGCCCCGAGCCCATCCACACCCACGTTTGGTGGGAAGACAAATCCGAGTTCTGCCTGGCTTAGCCAGGGAGTCCAGAGTCACAGCACAGACGATCTGCCATGAGTTCTTCCATGCTGGCCTCCTTTGAGGACGGGTTGCAATTTGCGGAGGTTGCAACTGCGTCCACCCCCTCACAATGCAGCCCCTGTCTTGGGGGGCAGGGCAAGGGCTGAGCAGCACACACGGGATAGTAGAAGCAGCCCCACCAGTGGCTGCTTGGTGTCCGGGCTGGAGCTGGGCAGAGGGCAGCCGCAGGGCTCCCTGGAGGTCCTGGGGCAGAGCCCAGGATGGGCAGGTGGGGGCCTGCTCTAAGCCGGAAGAGAGAAGCTTCCAGACATGATTGCATCTGACCTTCTCCTCATGTCTCCTCTCTCTGGCGTAGGGCCTGCAGTGAGCTCAGCTCCTTCATACTCCTGGGCTTCAGCGTGGGGGAACTTTGTAAAGTTTCCAACCGACAGAAAATTGCCAACCTCTGGAGGCTTGATGGGGACCCACGACATCCACTCAGAGCCCTTCTCATCCCTGTGGACCTCTGTGGGAGGGAAGAATTGGGGGTGGGGGTGGGAGAGCTGCTCTGAGTGAGGAGGGTGCTTCTAAGCTTCTAAATCAACCTCCCAAAAGACCCTCCACCCCCAACCCTGCTGGCCTGGAGCACCGAGGTCTTCAGAACCTTCCAGAACATTCCTCAGTTGAGCAATCCCGGCCCAGGGCCAATCCCCAGGGAACCTGGAGAAAGAGAAGCTCCCCTTGCTGAGGATCCCTGTATCCTTCTGTTTAAAGGGCCAGAGGGAGGAGAAGGATTCTGAGCTTTTAAGAGAAGGTCTCAACAAAACACTTCCTGATGCTCGTCTGACACTAAAAACCTATTAAAGTCATAAACTTCTCCTGCAGAACACGTCTCAAAAATGTATTTATCTAAAGGGCATCTGTGTTTGGTCTCAAACTCAAACGCTCCAAATGTCAGGCCCCGAATGATTTATTTGGGGCGTCTTGTTCCCTCCCTGTGAATTGTCTTCCAGCTCCGGCCCTGCTCCTGTCGCTCCTTCCGCTGATGTTTACAGACTCAACAGGCTTCTGTTCACACTGGGGAGGCAGCCCAGAGGGAGAAGGGGCGCAGAGGGGTGTGAGTGTGCACCGGTGAGGACTGACGCTGTCACAGCAGATGGCCCCGCCCCGCCTCCTGCCTCCTGAATGCACCTTCTGCCTCTGCCCAGGCTGTCTTCTTAGCTTCCAGGGCCATTCCTCACAGCAGGTCATCCGACTAGCACCCTGCGTCCTCACCATGTCCCCATGGAGAGGGCCAGGAGATAAATCCAGCACAGTTAAACCAGGAAGCGGTACTTCCCTGGCTGTGCAGTGGTTAAGACTCCATGCTCCCGATGCAGGGGACATGGGTTTGATCCCTGGTTGGGGAACTAAGATCGCACATGCTGCAGGGCGTGGCCAAAACAACAACAAAAGCAAAACAAACAAAACCCCAGGAAGCACACTGCGTGTGTGTGTGTGTGTGTGTGTGTGTGTGTGTGTGTGTGTGTGCGCGCGCGCGCGCGCGTGCACACATGCACTCAGTTGCTTCAGTCATGCCCTACTCTTTGCGACCCCATGGACTGTAGCCTGCCAGTCTGCTCTGTCCGTGAGATTCTCCAGGCAAGAATACTGGGGTGGGTTGCCATATCCTCCTCCAAAGATCTTCCCAACCCAGAGATCAAACCCACATCTCCTGTGACTGCTGCAATGCAGGCAGATTCTTTACCACTGAGCCCCCAGGGAAACCCAGGAAGCATACTGGGTTCCCTTCAAATCGTTTAGATGGAGCATCTGAGTATTGGCTGAGGAGAGGGGTATCTTGGAGCCCAGACTTTTGAATGATGATTAAGAGTTGAACAACAGAGGGGGCCAGGAGCAGGCAGGAAGAGCTTTCTAGACAGAAGGAACAGCCAGTGGAGGTCAGTGGCCAGAGACCACGTGGGGAGTCTGAGGCCATTGGGGACAGGGTGGCTTGGGAGCAGAGGGATGTGAGCCTTGGATAGGGGCTAGATGCTGAGCTCCCAGTCCCAGAGAGCAGGCCCTTGTGTCTCAGGCTGCTGCACAGAGTCCCCTGACAGCCCTTCATTACCTCATTAATATGCACGAGCTCATCAGCTCCTTTCCAAAGAGGCCCTTGAGAACAGGGCCCTCCAGCGCCCACTCTGCCTACAGGAGGCAGGGGTTTCAGGAGACATGGTCAGGCTTGGTGCTGGGTCTGGAGGGGAATAGAAGATTCCCCAGGACGAGAGAGAAAGTGTGCCCAGGGGGAACCCCAGCAAGACTGCTGCTGTAGGGGTGGGGGTGGGGGCTCTGGCACTTTCAGTCCACCAGGAAACAGAGTGGAAGCTGCTGGATCAGAGAGCCCACTGGGATTCAGCAGGCTCTAGTTTCTCTGCTCTCCCCACAGTGGGGGAGGTTTGGGCTAGGAGCCTGCCCAGCCCCCCAGAAGCCGCAGGGAGAGGCTGGGAAGGTGTTTCTTAGAGCATCAATGCCCAATAAGTACACTAGCCATGTATGACTACTCAATTTTACATTACTATAAATTCAGTTCCTGAGTCGCACCATCCACATCTCAAGTGCTCCACAGCCACACTTGGCTAGCAGCCATCTCATGGATGGCACAGAGGAGGAAGTTACCACCATCACCGGACACTCTGTGGCTAGCACTAGGGATGAAGGCCGGGCTGGCCAGCTGCTCAGCAAACAGGGGTGCTGAGGGGTGCCCACCTGGGCTGGGTAAGGGGTATACAGCAGGGCTGGGAGCTACCCACCCCCATACACCTAGGTTCAGATAGCCACCTTTAGGGAAGTGTTGGAGAGGAAGCAATGGGGGCACCCTAGATCTACCCTAGACAGCGCCCCCCCACCCCCACCTGGGGGTGCTGCCATCGCTGAACAAGGTCTTCAGGAGCACTTCCTGGACTGGGGTGGGGAGACCGGGGGCCAGTCAGTGCCCTGCTGCTCGTGGGCCTGTCTGTGAGCACAGGGCGCTGTGTCCTCCTACAGGCAGGTGGCTGGCCCCCTCCCTTCCCTTCCAGGGACAGCGGCACCCCCACACACACTGCCTCAGCACCCGAAGGCCTGAGACGGATGTAGAAGCAGCACACCGTGCCTGGAGCTGCACCCATCCCATCCTGGGCAAGGAGGCCTCGGAAGCCATTTACAGGACATTAAGTCAATGGACCTCCTGTTTGTCAGCACACCAAGAGTGCTTTTCCACTCCGAAAGATTGCCTGGGTCAGGGCATTCACTCTGCCAGTCCTGCAGGCTGTAACCCTCTCAGAGACCAGAACTGCACCTTTTAGAGAGGTGAGGTGAGGCTGCCGAGGAGGTGCTTCACGGGAAGAAAAAGACCCCTTATCCCTGCTGGGACAATAGAGGAAACCCCAAGGCCCACCCTGTCACCTCCCCGCTGCCTGTGGGCAGCACCCACAGCTCCGTCTTCTTTGCCCAAAGTCAGCTCCCTGGGACATCCGCCTGGACAAAACACCCTGCCCCGTGTCCCTCCCCATCTGGGGTCACTTGTGAATGCCCTGTGTGTCTGTGCCTTACGTGTTGGTGATTGTCCTTGAGAAGCACCCCAAAGGGAAGGTCTTGGCTTAGCTCACTGTGGTTTGAAAAGGCTGCTGGGAAAATAGTGCCTGGCAAATATTTATTAAATAGATGAACTTTTCAAGAAGAGCAAATGGCAAGTGTGCAGACTGGGTGAAATACAGACTCAGATATGACTTTTTGAGCAAAACAAGGCTCAACTTCATGCTTGTTGATCATTTTAGGTTACATTTTAGGGGCCTTAGGGACACCCAAGGCCCCTCCCTGTGCACAGACCCTGGCTGAGCAACCCTGCCACAAGGCAGACCTCCTGGCTTTGTTATTCTGCCTCCCGAAGCACATGCTACCTGTCATCAGTTTTGTTTTGTTTTTCCACTGTGGGCCACAGACCAAATCGAGATACCTCATCCATCTTACCTGAAGGTTTTGCCATTTCAGTCTGGGAACCAGAGAAGTCATAAATAGGTTTTGCGATGGTAAGGGTAAGCTTAATTTTTCATTCACCTCTAGCTAATAACGGATGGGGAGGTTCGCCTTCGCTTCTAGAAGCAAAAGGGGAAAGGAAAAGGCTTCACAGTGACAGGATAATTTGTCAGAAAGTTATGAGTGAGCACAAGCAGGGCTGTATAGGAAGTGTGTATTGAATGACATGACATACTGGCTTCTAATTGCTGCTGCCTTTCTGATCAATAATACATGTTTTCAAAAAGGCTTCTGTTTGCATTTACACAATGGACTGTAACTACTGCAAAGGATCCATTAAGACCTATTTTAAAAAGTGCATTCGTAAAAACTTGTCTAAATCTGCATTACGAGGCAGATTATGAAACTGCCCTGGGAGATGTTTTTTCTAAAGAGCACGCAGGCCGTATCTGTTGGACTGGCCAATCTGAGCTCCCTGTTACTGCTATGGCTTGCTTGTAAGCTAGGACAGCTCTTCTCCTTGGTGTCCTTGAGGCAAGAGGCGGGCACTGCCAGGCCTGAGGCCCCATCAGGTTCCAGTGGTACCCTTGGGCTGGGGACTTGATGTGAGCAAAGCCCGGGTGAGGTAGGAGCATAAATCAACCCACCACTCCCGAATGTGTAATTACACGCTCAGATAAGTGCTGCGGTGGCAAAGAGGACTCTGGGGTTCTAGGGCTCTCTCTTCTTCCACTGAGAAAGCTGTAGGTCCTGTGGGGAGGGCTGGAGACAGGCATTGGCTCCTGCAGGCTGGTATCATTCGCTGCCATCCCCAAACAGGTGTGACCTGTTACCTGTGCAGGTGGGAAGCCAGAGCTGAGGGCAGCAGACAGCTCGTTTTAGGGGCCACCTGTGTTCTGCACAATGTCCACTGACCACTCTGGCCTCAGCCTCAGCTTCTACAGCTGATGGGAATCAGTAGTAACAAGGACAGCTCCTGCCCATTGCCGTGGACTCACCTGTCCTCAGGCACCTAAGGGGAGAAGGCCCAGAGATTTGCAAACATGCTGAGGTCACACAGACCAGAGAGAGACGGCTGGGATACAACTCAAAGTCCACCTGCAACCTTCACACCAGGTTGCTCCCCCCAGCCTACCACCCAGACAGCACCTTGGACTTTAGAGGACCTCTGGAAGAAAAACAAACAAACAAAAAAGCTCATTTTCTAGAGAGCCAGAAACGGTGCTGAATTCTGTCAGAGCTTCGAGTTCAGCCTCACAGCACTGCCAGGTAGATACTGTATTACTTCCATGTTCTAGTACATGATGAAGACCCTGAGGCCCCAGTGATGCAGCTAGCCTAGTTCTTGTGCTGTGGGGAGGAATGGAGAAGAGATTCTTCCAGAGAAGGGGTAGGGAAGCAGGTGAGGGAGGAAAAGGAAGAACAGAGGAAGGAAGGGAAAAGAGCAAGGTGGGGCCAGAAATTCAGAGGAGAAAAGCAACTCCATTGGGGTGGCCCGTGGAAGGGTGATCGGGGCAAAGAGTTGACATCAGGCCTTCTGGCGGAGGTGGGCCTTGTCTGGGTCTCATGGGGGTCTCGTGGATATGCAAGACCCGAGGCCAGCAAGCCCAACGCTTCACCTCTGCCCTCCTCTGGATGATTGTCTGGTCAGGTCTCTGGGCATACATGTGGGAGAGAGTGTCTATCCGCGTCTCTGTACGTGACATAGGTATACGCTCATGCATACGTGCGTACATACACAGGTGGGGACAGAACTACACACAGGAGGCTCCCTGGACTTTTTTCTAAGAAGGCAATACCCCCACCATAGTGTCAGATGTCCTCTCAAGACCCCCAAGGGTGGTGGTGGAGAGGGAGTGCAAGGGCCTGAGGGATCAGGCAGGAGCGCAGTGGCCAATGGGCCCTCGAGGTGGTCACCCAGAGCACGACTGGACACCCAGCCTGACCGGTGTCAGCCACAGCTTGGCTGGGGCGGCTCCACAAGCGTGGGGCCAGTTGGAAGAATCTGCCAGGCCAGCTCTCTTCCTTCTGCCTCCTCCTGCCACAGGCGCCTGTGCGTAACAAAGAAGCCTCTCTTGGGATCTCCCTTCCTAACTCAGGGCCTGAGCGCTCAGCCTTGCTGGTTATTATTAGCACAGAGGTAGGGCCAGTCCATACCCAGGGGAGTCCCCCACGGCCAACTCCTGCCCCAGACGTCCCAGGGCCTGAGGCCCTGGGACAGTGAGGCAGGCAGCACAAGGTCTGGTGGCCGCAGGGTGGCTCTCCTGAGCTGGTAGCACTGTGCCCTGGCCTTCTGCCAGCAGGCCGGCTTGGACATCGCGGCTGGCAGAGCCCCCAGCCAGCCTGTCTTGGCGGCTCCTCCTCCTGACGGCGGGTGACTTCACTTTGACTTCATATCTGCAGTGATGTGCACAGCTCTTACTCAGCCCTGAGCTCGGCCAGGCAGGAGGGCGTGGCTCTGTGCACAGCAGGGAGAAAAAACCCTGAAATAGGGGCACCTCAAGCCTAGGAGCCTGGGATCCTCCCACTACAAGCTCCCATGTGCTGCCCATTGCTCTGTGCCTCGGTGGGGGCCAGACCTCAAAAGGTAGCTGGGAGGTGGGAGGAGAACAGGGGACTTTTCCCACAAGAGCCTAGCCCTCACCTCTCACCTCACTCCAGGACCTCCCACGTTAGGGACCCAAGAGTCTTCCCTCTTTAGTGTCAGATGTGTTTATGGGCATCATTTCTTGGGGCAAAAATCAAATTCTTGTGGGCTCCAGTTCCTCCTTGCTACTCGATCTGCTACCCTGTCAGCCCCACATCCTAAGAATTCTAATGTGTGATGGGGGAGAAAGGGTATTACCCTCCAAGCATCCCGTTAGAGCCAGCTCCCCGTCTCTTTGAAAGGTGTGCCCAGGCAGATTCCTGTTTTCATTGGCTGGACCAGTCCTAAAGAGGGGTTCACAAACTAACGCTAGGATGCCCCCAGAGGGACTACGGAAGCCAAGCGCCAGGCGCACCCCTGGAGTGCGCAGAAGGCGCGCCAGCTCGCGGTCCCTCGCGGGGGCTCTTCCGCTCCTCCCGCCTCCGGCCCCCAGAGAGGCCGCGCTCCCACCGCACCTCCCCCCTCCGAGAAATGGCGGAGGATGCGCGCCGCGCCCGGAGCCTGGAGGCGGGGCGCCTGCCTAGTCTGCTAGTCCGCTCCGGCGCACCCCCAGCCAGTCCGCCAGACCCCGTATCCCCGCCTGCTTTCCCTGCCCTCTCTGGGCGGCAGGGAAGGTCGAAGCCCAGAGACAGCGAGAGGGCGCACAGGCTGAGGAAGGGTGACTGTGCGTGCGGAGGTGCGCGGCTCGGGGCTGCGGCTGCCAGGCCGGTACCCGGGTCCCGCACCTCGCCCCTACTCGTGCCCGGCCCGGCCTGCACCCCGCGGCCGGCCCCGGTCTCCGGACCCTCGCCCCGGGCATCGCCAGGAGTGGTACCCCGCGCCCCGCCCGGACTCCCGCACCCGGGCCCCGCCCGCCCCGCCCCCGGCCCGCCCCCCTCACCGCCCCGCCCCGCCCCTGCCCTCGCCTCGGGCGCAGCCCGCGCCCTCCCCGCCTCAGTCCCGCGCCCCGAGCCCCGCGCACAGCTGCGGAGAGTGCCCGGGAGCCCGCGCCCCGACGCTCGGCGCCCGCAGTGTTCGCCGCGTCCTCCGCTCCGGGACGGGCATGGGGCGGCCCGGCTGAGCGCCGCACCCCGCCGCTGAGCCCCCCAGCCCAAGGAAGCGTCCCTCTCGCCGCCGCCGCAGCGTGCATCCGCGATGGCGAAGGCGACGGCCAGCGCCGTGGGGCTGCGGTTGCTGCTTCTGCTGCTGCCCCTGCTCGGCGAAGGTGAGTTCTGTCGGGGACTGGTGCCCGCGGCGGCCGGGGCGAAGTTGGCGCCGCGCGGTGGAGTGGCCGCGTTCGAAAACGCCTTTCTGTTTGCGGCGGGCAGCGGGCCGCACAGTTACTGGCCGCCTGGGCTCCACTGGGAGTGGGGTGGTGTGGCGGGCAGCGCGCCTCGGGCCCAGGCTGGGCGGGTCTCGGGCCGGAGCGGGACACGGGCCGGGCGGCCAGGGTCGGTGCCCAGGGCCCGAGTCGCAGCCGCGCTTGCCTGCCTGGTTGCGCCTCGCGCCACACGGGCGTCTTGGGGCGAACCGAGCGGATCTTGTTGGCGTTTCGGTGCAGGTGGGGGAGGACGGGTAAGGTAGCCCTGAAAAGCCTGCCACTGGGGCAGGAGGAGTTGTTTCTGTAAACGATTGCCCCGTCTTGGTTTTCATTTCTCACTCCACGTCGGTGCATTTCTCCTCCAGCTCTGATATCCTCTCTCAGGTGAGAGCCGAGGAGCTCTGCTCTTTTTAAAACGGTTGCTCTTCTCTTGTGCGTTCTTGCCACCCCACTTCTTAAAAAATCCCCCAAGCCTGTGGTTTCCAGGGAGGCTGCCCTCGAGGGCCCGCTCGGGCTGGCCCAGCGCCGCTGGCCCTGGCTCCAGTCCCACCCGCGTCTTTAGAACCCCCTGCTGCTACCCCGCAGGGGCAACTGAAGGCGCGGCCCTTGGCACATTGGACATTCGGGGCCAACCCGCCCCAAGCGCTTTGACCATCCTGAAGGGGAGTAGGGCTGTGCGTCGTCAGCATTGGTGCTTGGAGGATTCGAAGTGGCTTTGCAAAGGCTGGTCACTGCCCCCACTTCCGAAACTCTTGACAAGATGAATGAACCCCAAGACTGTGGAATCTTTGCTCCTTACCCGCCTTGGCCACGAATTTTAGTTTCTCTCAAATTGTCCCCGATTTCTGTTTCTTAAATGCTTATATGTATGCACCAAATTTCCCTCTGAGAGCAGTCCCCGCCACCCTTGTCCACCTTGCCCTGCGGCCTTTGGGAATACTGGAGGTAGTGGTTCCCTGCTTCCCTGCTTCTGGCCCTGGGTCCTGCACAGACGGTGGGTTCACAGGCCAGCCCAAGGTTTCATTTGTGTGCCTGGATCCTAAGCTCAGGAGGCAGATACTTACACTAGGATGGGCCCCCAGCCCATCACAGAAAAGGCAGGGGAGAAATCCTTTCCATGCCCTGGGGAAGAATGGGGGAAGCATTGGGAGTCTGGGGTCAAGGTGCTGTGAGGGGGAAACAGGCAGGAGAAGGCTGAAGACAGGGCAGAAGTAAACACAGACAAGGTGTTCAGAAGATGTCTTGTAACTCTGCGTTGCAACTTTGTAGTGATGGGTGGGTGATCAGGTGAGAGCGGAAGCCAGGGTGGGCTGGGCGGCCTCAGAACCTAGCAGAGGACTTCCCATGCCTTTCCTATGTTTAGCCAGGGTGTCCCCCTGAGGCTAGGAGGACTGGACTGGGAGCGGAGCGGCTAGCATGGACCTGTGACACTTGGCAAGAATGCAACTGGCTTTTTGACAGCCTAGACTCACGGAGTTGGGTGGTAGGAGAAAGGCCCTCCGATCCAGGGAAAGCAGGTCTCCTGCCCACCCACTCTTCCAACGGGATGAGTAAGAAACCATGATTGGTGACACTTGAGAGTGGAGAGGTGGCCCCGCGGTACCCAGGAGGAGACAGCTGGGCGTTTGGAGAGGCCTGCGGGCACACTTTACCCCGAGTGGCAGTCCTGGGGCGCTCTCGCTGTGGTGCTCCCGACTGCCACTAGTGAGCCGGGGCAACCGCTCCCGACTTGCCCCGGCTGGGAGTAGCCCGGCCTCGGGGCGCCCCCTTGTGGATACAGCCCTTCAGTGGCCGTTCCTGTTACCTGGGGGATGGGCTGGGTCTCTGGGGGATGAAAGCCTTCCCCGCAGGCCTAGACCTACCTCCCGAGACCGGAAGCTGTGTTCTGTGCTGGACGACTGATGAGAGGCGGGATACGGAGGCAACAGATGGAGCCACAGTGGCCTGGACCCGAGTGTTGGGAAGGAAGGCACCTGCCTCGGGGCTGGCAGGGATGGGCTAGAGGGCTCAGGGGTGCTCAGAGCAAGGTCATAGGACATCACCAGACCCTAGAGTGTGCCCCCTCCACGTGTACACACTCTCATTGTGTAAGAAAGCACACGCCTTCAGAAAAAGCTGCCATCCCAGATACAGACTTCCAGAGTAGGGCAGGACCCCGACCCACACTCTGGAATCTGTGTGAGGGCACACATGGGCACACACACACGCTCTTGAATCCATGCTCACACACTCTCACACTCACTCTTGGCGATCACGCGCTTTCTCAAGGATACGTGATCATGAGGCCTGTGGACACATTCACATCCCTGCTCGGCCCCTCACACTACACCCTCATCTGGGACACCCAGCCCCCCTCCCTGCCACTCCCACACACTGGGACCCCCATGTGTATACACAGGGACACCTGCCCCTCCCTCCTCACACTCGGGGCACAGCCCATCCACCGGGGCATCCTGGATCTAGAGCTAAAGAACTCCCTGCTCTCCAGGCTTCAAGCCCTGCCCCTTTGCAGTTGGACCTGGTGTGCCACTTCTGCCCAGTCCAGCGGGTGCCAGCATGGCCTCTCAGCCTGGAAGGCTGCTCTGCCGACCTCTCTGTTTCTCTTTCTGCCCCTTCCCTCTCTGGCCAGGGACGAGTGCAGGTGTGTTTCATCAGGCTCACCTGGGTCAAGCCTCCTTTCTCCTCCACCACAGCCCCCTAAGCCCTTCCAGCCTCTGGGAGCTGCTTGCACCCCACATGGCTGTCCTGGGCCCTAGCAGAGTCCAGCCTTCTGAGGGAGTGAGGGGCTAGGTCAGCTGGTAGGCTCCTAAGGGTGGGGTCTGCGAGCAGAGAGCAAATGGGGAAGTTTATTGAGACCATCGCAAAATTGCCTTTATTCTGCAGAATTACCTTAGGGATGGCTAAGTAAATCACTGTTTCCTTGGTGGTGTGAAGAAAATGGGATTTTTTTCATCTAATGGGGTGCTAATGGCCTTTTAGCCAGGGGAGGAAAAAACAAATTAAAAATTATGGTATCTGTTAAACTGGAGTATGGGGTGCCAATGGGAAGTGGGGTGGGGGCAGGAAACTGCTGCCTTGCCTGAGGTCGTCTCCCCCTGTGACCTGAGAGAGGTGTCCTCTGCCCATTGGTCTTAACTGGATAAGGTGATGCCAGCAACGGCCACCCCAGGGGGCCCACGGCCTGCTGATCCTGTGCTCAGCACCGCCTGCCTGCTACTCGCTATATCCTCCCAAAACCCTGAGGGATGTAGCCTTGTTTTCCCATTTCACAGGTAAGGAAACTGAGGCTCCCACAGCCTGTGTACCTGAGCCCATGAAGAGGACTTCATGACTCTGCGCCCCTGGTCCTCTGGTTTTCAGCAAGCCCCTCCTCTGGGCCAGCGGCGGTGGGCACCTGCGTCAGGGCTCAGGAGGGGTCCGGGGAGGGGAAGGTGGCCCTGAGCCTTCCCACCCACTGGTCACCCTCTGGTGGGGTGCTCCGGAGGCCTGAGGGATGGCCTGGCCTGGGTCTGGGAGGGAAGTGTGCTGCCATGCTCCCCAACACCTGAGTCAGGAGCCCTCAGGACTCTGGCTGATTCTCAGGTGGGACTGCTCCTTTAGCTGATGTCTGGGAGTCCTACGGGTCCAGGAACTGCCACCAGGCGGGGTCCTGTCATAACTGGCCCCAGGGGAGGGGGCGTGCTAGTGGTGTAGGCTAAGACTATGACCCTTGCACCCGCCTCTGCCTGGGGCTAGAACCTGACAGGAGCCGTTGGGCTGAGGAGTGAGGGGGCAGGGGCTGGGCTTCAGGGCACATGGGCACAACTGTGTCTCCTTACCTGGACTCCAGGACACGCTGGGAGAAGAAAGTGCCCACTGGGCACCCCAGGAAAGAGGCAGAGCGAGAGAAGTGCCCCCCCCAGAATAATTGCTTCCTTCTATCCTGAAGAAGTGGCTAGTTTCCACTGTGGAGACCCACCCCCTTCCTGTGGATGTGGGGGAAGACACTTCCTTATGTGGGGGTTCTGTTCAGGCTCCAGTCCCTCATCTCCTCCTCCTCTTCATTTCTTTCTCTTTTTCCTCCTGGTTTCTGCAGTTGTTTTTCTGAGAGAGTGACGTAATAGTAACAATAACCCTACTGGTGAGCAGCCCACAAACACCCTCCGAGGGACCACCTGCTGCCCAGAGAGCTGCTCCAGGACTAGGGCTGCACCCAGGGAGACCCCAGAAGGTGACTTTGACCTCAGAGCTGTCTCCCTACAGGAGAAATGGGCAGTAAAGGAAGCGCCAAGCAGTCACTTATCTCAAATTCGGGTGTGTGATTTCAAATGGAAGTGCGTGGCAGAAGGCAGCCTGGGGGGCAGGGTGGGAGGGGGGATGGCGGCTGCCTGGCAGGAAAGGGGCCCTCCTGGGCTTGGGCCACAGGGTGTGATGGCAGTGGAGGTCATCCCCCTCCTTCCCTCCCTCTCACTTGCTTCCCCTGGGTCTTCAAGGGCCGAGTGCTATGCTTTGGGTGGGAGCGCTGCAGCCCCTAGAAGGCTGTGGGGTCGGTGTGACTCAGAGAGATCAGCCCCAGGATGTCCCGCTGAGGGCCATGACCTGGGTGGTCTCAGGGGGGCCTGAAGGGGCGTGAAGACTCAGGCCTCCAGAGCCCACACGGCTTTCCCTCCCTGCCCCAGAGCAGCGGAGTAGCAGCCCAGCCCCGCTCCACCCACCGTGTTCCCATGCTCAAGGGAGGCTGTGGCTCCCTAGACAGCAGAGGACCTGAGAGTATTGCCCTCTTCAGGCTGAAGCCCTGGGAGCCCCTATGGATGGGGCCCACCTCCTGCCTGGCTTCGCCTCCCAACCCTCCCACCATCCGCCTTCCCTGAGCTCTGGGCCAGATGAGACCTGGGCTTCCATCAAGCTCTGGCCTCACAGCTGGGTAATTTGTGGGAGCCCCTGGCACCTGTCCCTGAGGCTGGAGGCGGTAAGCCACCAGCCCTGTGAGCTGTCCATTCCGAGACCCTGGGCAAGGCGGGGTGGGGCGAGAGAGAGAGAGAGCAGTGAGGTGGAACTGATGCCCCCTAGAAAGCGTGGTTGTGGGGGTGATGACACCAGTGGGACCTTGGGGAAGGCAGTTCAGCCACCACCTGGGCCCTCAAGGAGAGCAGGTGGCCAGCCCTGAGCAAACACCTCTGTTTGCTTTTGCCTGGGGAGTGGCTCCACAGAATATAGCAGGCACGCACTGCTGTAGAAGGGTCACCTGTGCACCTGGACAGGTGTGTGCCCACCTGTTGGTCCAGCCAATGCAGGCTCTCCATGACATCTGTGATGCCTAGTGGGGCTGGGGGCCTCTGTGGCAGGCAGGGCCCAGTTCTGGGACCCGCTCAGGGGAGACGCCCCTGCCCCTGCAGACCCAGGTCCTGGGGGCCGCAGCCCATCACCCCCAGATTCAGGTACTGTGACTCTACTTTATCCCAGTCTTAAGCCTTCACTCTTCTGACCCGAGAGCTACTGTCGGTTCCACAGGGCCCTGGGCTCCAGAGAAGTGCCCAAGGGGCAGGGTGGCCAGGAGAGAGAGGCAGAGCTCCGAGCTGTGCCCTGAGTCCCAGCTCCAGCTGGCCCGTGGTTGAAGAAAGGATTCTGCTTCTGAAACAGTCAGAACCTCCCTGGTGAGACGATGGACATCACAACTGGTTCTAGTCTCCGATTCCCAGGAAATTCCAGTGGTTCTTAGTCTTAGCAAAAGGGGGAAAGAAGCCATGTAAGTTCCTAAGCTTTAATTAACAAAAAGAGGAAAAAAGAAACTATAAGTTCCTTAAGTTTTTACTAACAGCCTGGAAAATGCTTGGGAAGATACACATGCTGTGTGCCAGAACCTGACAGTGAGACAGGTGTGGGGGGTGGGGGCGATCTGGGGGTGCACAGCGTAGTGGTGGGAGTCCGAGTGAAGGGAAAGAGTTTATTGAGTTTCTTCCTCAAGTTTTTCTGCCCCTGAAACAATCAAAGACACAGATACAGTGACACAGGGAAAGACCCAGAAGCTGGGGAGCTGGTCCTGAGTGGGCTTTCTCCTTGCCTCCTCCTCCATCCTGCCCTTCCAGCATTGCCCGTGGTGCATCCGCCGCTGTCTCTCTTTTCACTTTCTGGGAAGGAGAAAGGATGGAATCAGGGCTCCATTCTGCCACCTCTTAGCTATGACATGGGCGTGAGGTTACCATGCATACCTGTGCTGTGGGGACGTGCTTTGCTCTGTGTTGAGCCTCCTCATCAGATTGGCAGCTGCAGGGGGTCTTTACAGGAGACCACACATGTGGCTCCACAGAGCCTTGAGAAGTCTCCCCTGGGACCCTCTTGAATCTGCTTCTGCAGCCTCCTATCCCCCATACCTATGTGAGCAGGAAAGACTGTGAACTTGGGGGTGACGGAAACCCCCAGTGTCAACGTCTCAACACTTTTTGTTTGTCTCCTGCTCCTGCCCCCTCCGCCCTTGGCAGCCACTCCACACCTGACTGCACAGGAGGGGCCCAGGGCTCTGAGGAGTCAGGCCTGTAGGGCCCTGGCCCTTTGCCCATGTCCACAGGCCGGAATCCCATCACAGGGTCCTTCTCTGTGCGAGAGAAGCCAGTGTGCAGAGGAGAGCATGGTGGTTAGGTGGGATGCACACTGGGGCACCTATACAGGCTCCTGGGGTCTGCTCTGGACTTGTGCCCCTGCCTCTTCCAGGGTGGTCTCTCCCGTGGCAATGGGGGGAAGAAGAACGGGGTAGTAAACGATTAAAATTCACTTCTTTTGAGGTATGAAATGCACATAACAAAATTAAAGGGAACAATTCGTTGGGATTTAGTACATTCACAGCATTGCATATTCATCACCCCTGTGTAGTTCCAGAACATTATTATCAGCCCCCCAAAGGAAACCCCATACCCATTAGGCAGTGCGCCTAGTCCCCCCACACTAGCCCCTGGTAACTGCCGCTCTGCACCTGTCTCTATGGGCTTTCTGTTTTGGATGTTTAATATAAATTGACCTTTGGTTTGTACCAGGCTTCTTTTACTTGATAGGAGGTACATCCACATTGCAGCGTGTATTGGTATTTCATTCCTTTCTAAGGGTGAGTAAATAGTCCATTGCATGTATTGGGTTGGCCAGGAAGTTTGTTTGGGTTTATGAACTTTTGGGCTAATGCAACATGTATCACAATTATTTATTCATTCATCTCATGGTGTACACCTTTTGACTTTTGTGAATGACGCTGCTGTGAACATTTATGTGTATCTGTTTGAATCCCTGTTTTCAGTTCTCTTAGGTGTTTACTTTGGAGTAGAATTGCTGGGTCATGTGATAATTTCAACTTTCTTTTTTGAGGAACTTCCAAACTATTTTCTGGTAACAACTGAAACATTTTACAATTTTACCAGCTGTGTGTGTGTGAGGGCTCTAGTTTTACCACATCCTCTCCAATACTTGTTACTGTTTATATTTTTAAATTGTATCCATCTTCTTGGTTACAGAGCCCTGTCCTCACCTATGGTTTTGATTTGCTTTTTCTTAATTATCAGTGATGCTGAGAGTCTTTTCACTTGCTTCTTGGCCATTTGTATCTTTTTGGGAGAAGTAACTTATTTTGCCCCTTTTTAATTGGGCGGACCTATTTTTGTTGTTGAGTTTACTTTGCTTTATCAAATTTCCACCAGGTGTTGCCAAGGAGCAGTTTTTGGCCAGAGGCATTTCAGTATCTGAACCCCAGGACCCTTCTGAAGAGGACATGGGTTCATCCAATGTCCTTCTGTGGGGTTGAGTCACAGTGACCCCACTTGGACCCTAAGGATAGTCTCAGAAGACACAGACCCTAAAGCCACATTGAGCTCAAGTGTCCCAGAAGCAACGGTGTCCCTTCTTATATGTGAGATGCCAGTGCCCAAGGACCATCCTGTAGAAGATCTGGGGCTGGGGAGGAAGGTGGGTGGTTCTGGGGACCAGTGACCTACCCAACCCGCTTGACAAGGCAGGACTGAGCAATAGGAGAACCCAGGGCTGTCCTGTCTTACTAAACCTCAATCCAGACTCTAAAAATAACTAGGCAGATCTGGGGCAAGTTGATTACCGTAATTGCAGCTGTGTGATGTTATCTTGCCAGTCCCTTGAAGCTGTTTTCCTGGGACAGCAGAATGTACCAAAGCAGTGTGCCCCACCCCTCATACCCAGAAGCTGCACGAGTGCTGGGACCCTGCTCAGGGTGGGACGATCTTGACTGAGGGGTTAGCAGGAAGCCTTTGTGGACCCAGGGAGGTCTCATTCAGGAGTCAGGGAGGAGGCGGCTCCTGGCCAGGCTGTCCCATGGATGCTTCTGGGACTTTGTATGCTTCCCTTTTTCTTCCTCTTCCCACACAGTATCTGGGAGATTTTTACTCTTTATTCAGACTCCTGGTTATTTATTGCAGGTTGGCAAGTGCTTGATTTGGAAATGAAGGGTAAGGCTGGAAAGGAGGAAGCAGGTCGGAGACAGGTCAGGTCTTCCTGACCTTCCAGAGTCAGTATTCTCTCTCCCTGCCTCTTCCTGGTTTTCCAGGAGGTCCTGGCTGGGGGAGCTCTGAGCTCTGTAATATAATTGGGTGGAAGGGAGAACTAGGGTGTAAAGACCCCAGTATGGGACAGAAACACACCTCCTCCCAGGAGCCTGGCTCACCCTTGTCCCAGAACTCATCTGCTGGTGGTCGGCGCCTGTGTGATCCCTTCACAGCCGGAGTCTGGGGCCGCAGCCTGTGACCCAGCAGACACTGACCAGGGCCCCAGTGCATTCCCTCTTGCCCGTCCGTCTGCCCTCCTCTTTCCTGGGACTGTGCTACTTGAATCACTGCATCTTATTTGACTCAGTGGCAGACCTGGGTCCAGTGCCCTCTCCTTGACCTTGTGATGAAGGTCAGAAGAGCACAGGGACCATACCCAGGTTAGACTGAGCTCCCCCAACAGGAGGATCTGCCCTTGGCAATTCCCCCTCCCAAGACTCTCAAGGGAGGTGCCAAGAGACCCCAAGGCTTCCTTCTTGGGAAGCTGCCCCTAGGACTTTGAACACTGGACGGAATGAATTCAGTCAGTCTCACTCCAACTGTCAGAATGTTAGTCTGCTTTTATTTTTCCATGTTTTGTTCTTTGAATAAATGCTGCTGATGACAAGTTGTCTTTAATAAACCATGTGTTCTTTGTTAAAAAAAAAAAAAAAAAGAGTGAGGGAGAAAGGAGAAGTGGCTCTGGCCTCCCACCAGTAGGTGCTTGGTCCCAGCAACCCTTCCAGGGAGGGTCCCTGTCCCTGTTCACACCTGCGAACACACCCAGAGAGGCTGAGCGCTGAGCTGGCCACGCAGCAAGGCCGAGAAGGAGCATGTCCTGGGCCTGGCTCTGTGCTTGTCTCTCTGCTTTCATGAGTCATGCTGAAATATCTCCTTTGTATCTAGACTCACTTCTCAAGGTGAAGTGTGTGTGTGTGTGTGTGTGTGTGTGTGCCCTCAGTTGTATCCTACTCTTTGTTTGTTTTTTTTTTTTCAATTCTGAGTCCACTTTTAATTTGTATCTATCTCTGTTGCTAAGTCGCTCAGTCGTGTCCAACTCTGTGCGACCCCATAGACGGCCGCCCACTAGGCTCCTCCATCCCTGGGATTCTCCAGGCAAGAACACTGGAATGGGTTGCCATTTCCTTCTCCATATCCTACTCTTTGTAACCACATGGACTCTAGCCCACCAGGCTCGTCTGTCCATGGGATTCTCCAGGCAAGAATACTGGATTGGGTTGCCATTTCCTCCTCCAGGGGATCTTCCTGACCGGGAGATCAAACCGGCAATAGTAGGATCTAAGAGCAGCAGAGAGAAGGACCCCTCAAGGCTCACTCCTGTGTCCAGGGGCCATGGGCTTATCAGGCCCCCAGCATCCCCTGATGCCTGCACACTCAGCAGCCTTGACTGTGTCCATCCTTGTTGGACAGCGCTGGCTGAGCAAACTCCCACCTGGTCACGCCATCCTGGGCCTTTGTTCTGTTTCACTGAGATGTAAAAGAGCAAATTTCCAAGAGGAGACGTTTAGGGGCACTTGCCTTTTCGAGGAGGCTGAAGAAGGCTATGGATGATTATTTAGGTTGCATTTTCCACCTGGTCAGCAAGTAGATGGATGGGTGGCCTGGAGTCCCAGGTCTTAGTGCCCTGGCTTTTCCGCATGTGTGTGCACAGCCATCCCTGAGCAAAGGAGCCTGGTGGCCACACATACTTAAGAGTGGGACCCTTAAGTCCTGGCTCACTCACTCTGTATGGCCTTGGGCAAGGTGGCCTCTCTCTGCCTTGGTTTCTCTGCTCGAAGACAGGAACCAGAAATTGTCCTTACTTCTGGCAGTTGCCATGTGCATTAGTAGGGTGAAGAACATGAAGCATTTGGAATAGAGCCTCTCAGGAAGAATGCATTGGCTTGCCAAAAAGTTCATTTGGGTTTTTCTGTAACATCGTGCATAAAAACTCAAACTAACTTTTTGGCCAACCCAATAGAAGTCTCACTCCTGCTTAGTCAAATACAACTCTTTGCAGCCCCATAGACTGTAGCCCACCAGGCTCCTCTGTCCATGGGATTCTCCAGGCAAGAATACTGGAGTGGCTTGCCATGCCCTCCTCCAGAGGATCTTCCCAAGCCAGGGATTGAACCCGTGTCTCCTGCAATGCAGGCAGATCCTTTACCTGATGAGCCTTCGGGGACACCCTTGCTGGTTAATGGTAAACCTGGGCTGGGTGAGAACTGTGCTAGGGGAGGGGGAGAAACCTGCAGGACCACGGCTATTCAGGGAGGTCCAGGGAGGTGACCGATCTGTTGAGAGCTGAGTCATAGTGCCCTGCTGGGTGTGAGGGGGACAGTTGCTGGGCAGCAGCACCAGAGTCAAAGCCTGGGATGTCCTGACCTGTCGCCCCCCAGGCCGGGGCTGGCACACCTGCCATTGGCTGGAGCCATAGAGCCCAGGAACCCCAGAGCCCAGGGAGCCTGGTGACCTGCTCATAGTCATCAGCAGGCGACTTGGGTGGCCAGTCTTTTTCCAGCCCGGCCTTGCCCTGGGTAAAGAAATTAATTGTAACCTAATTGGCAGTTTCCTTTGCATAGAAGCCGGAAGGAACTGCCAGTGAGGCTGGTGATTAACTCAGCGGCAGCTGGGAAATCACATTTGGGCAGGAGTGTCCATCATGTGAGTGAGGCTGTTGCAGCTGGTCCGGGCGGGTGGGGACGTGGGTGGTGGCTGCGGGTGCTTGCTGGGTGCAGCCTGGCCCCCAGGCCTCTGGGAGCAGAAGGTTGGGGCCTGGGCACAAGGGAGGAATTTGGGCTGCTGGCTCCATGCGGCTGTGCTGCAGACCTCATCTGCACACCTCACTACCCCAAACTTCAGCCACACCCTGACCCCTTCCCTCCCGTCAGCAGAGGACTAGGTGGATGGCGTGGCGGAGGAGGGGGTTGTCAGAGACCTAGGCCTGGTTGGAGTTCCATTCTGAGGGCAAGAGGTGAATTCTCTTTCCCAGAATTGGGAGACAGATGGGGAGAGTGAGGTCTGCAGTGAGAGCTCGGGCAAGGTGGGCAAGTCAGAGCTTTTCACATGTGGAGGAAGCTGCCTGTACTTACAGGTCCATGGTGCCTCTGAGGCAAGGCCTGGTCCTCAGGTCTCTCCTCCTCTCTCCACCTGCCTTTCCAGGCCACCAGCCACCCTGTCCAGGCAGAGCCTGTGCAGACAGGTGTGTGGGGAGACACAGTACCCCTGCCTGGGGTCGCCTGCCCTGCCCACCGTGGACCACACAGTGAGGCTCAGTCCGAAAGGATGATGGAGGGAAGGCCTGGGGAGCTGGGCTGTGTGTGAGTCCCTGACCAGGCAGGCAGGCAGGAGCCTGGGCTCTATGGCCCACAGGCTGCCCACTGAGGGCTGCTGGCAGCATTTGGGAAGAGGGAATTTAAGTCTGGAATTGAGGCTGCACTCGTGGTGACTAGTGTCCTCACTGGGCACCAGGCAAAGTAGCTAGCCCTGGCTTTTATTTACCACTCACGTATGCACTTAGCTGTCCAGCTTTGGGTACACCTGCACAGACCACAGTTTTCTCAATGATTTTGTAGACAGAGGCTTCAGTTCCCAGCATCAGGACTGGGACGAGCTGTCATATTCCCCGTAAGGAGGCACTGGCTTATGACAGCAAAGCTGAGCCCAGGACCCGTGAACAGAGGTGGCTGGCTCTCAAAGTGAGGTGTCCGTGAATCATCAAATTACTGAAGCCCACCCAGGCCTTCCCTTCTCGCCTGCTCCGTGCTGGGCATCAGGCAAGGTTCTGGGAATGCAGTAGTGAGCAAGACAGGCCCAGGGCTGGCCTTGTGGGTCTTTCCAGTCCAGCTTTCTTCCCACATCTTCTGTGGGTCAAACCTGGCAAAGTCGCTTCATTTGGAAGCCTCTGGATGCCTGGCAGAGTGATGATGGTGATGGTTGGAGGGTGGAGTGAAGGTGGTGGGTGAAGGTGTGAGGTGATGGTTGTGGGGTGATGTGTCAGTGGTGGTTAGGGTGTGCGGATGATGGTATAGTGGGGGGCTGGCGTTCAGGGGAAGTTAGTGATGGTGGTGGTATGCTGTGTAGGCAGTCGGGGGTCAGGGTGATGGTGGTTGTGGGGAGAGTGGTGGTCGTGGTAGTGGTGATGGTGTAGCTGGGGGAGGTGATTGGGGCTGGGTAATGGTGATGATGGTGGTGGTGGTTTTAACGGCCACACACAGGAGGAACAGAGCATCCTATTGGCCCCACTTTCGGCCACAGTGGGGATGGCCTGCAGGGCCCTCTCTGCGCTCAGAGGCACAGGGTCTCCTGATGTGTGCTTTTTTCTTAAAAAGCAGAAATTACGTTGCAATCCCTTGCAAAACCAGCCTCCACCTGAGACAAAACATGGAGATTGTAGGGGGCATGGAGCAGCCTGCGGGGCGAGCCTGCCTGTGAGCACACCCACACGCGTGCGCAGTGTGCACCGGTCTGCCTGACGTCTCCCGGGGGGCAGTGTCCCTCAGTTACCGCTTCGTCATTTCCTGCACCGTGGTCAGTGATTTTGTTCTTCGCTGTCCTCGGGGCTTCTTTGCTCAATGCCAACTCTGGCCTCACCCAGGCGGGTCGTGCACTAGAGGGCGCTGTGTGCCCCACGCGAGCCTCACGAGCATGTGTGGTGGGCGGGGTGGGGAGGCTCCACCGGGCTCATCCTGCCACTGACCACCCGCCTGTGGCTCCCAGTGCCTGTCAGACCAAGCCAGGGGGTCTTGGCCTAGGTGATCTCACCCATCTCTCTGATCCCCTGCCCCCCTCCTACCCAAATTCTCACTGTTTTCCAAATGTGCCCGGCCATTACCCCCCTCCCCCGCCACCTGCGCCACTCTGCCCATGAAACCATTTATGTATTAGTTTGTTCCTTCCTGGATTCATTTGTTGTTTCACTCACTAGTTTGCTCTTTCAGATCATTCTTTCAGGCAGATTGTGGCCTGATCTGACTGACCCTGGCTACTCTGGGGCAAGTGGCCTATGGGGTCAAGAGTGGTCTCAAGGAGGAACTTCCCTGGTGGTCCAGTGACTAAGACTCTGTGCTCCCAAAGCAGGGGGCGGGGGGCTGGATTCAGTCCTGGTCGGGGAACTTAAATCTTGCATGCCACGACTAAGATCCAGTACAGCCAAAAAAAAAAAACAGAGTGGGCTCAGAGAGGCTAGGTGGTCCTCTAAGCTGAACTGAGACGAGGGAGAGCATGGAGCGAGTTGGTAGGGATGTCTCTGGTACTCGGGAGGAGGTCAGGGCTGGTGAACATGGCAGTCCTTGGCCCAGAGGCAGCCATTCGAGCTGTGGGACTGGCTGACGTTTGCTTAAGAAGACTCTGGAGAGACCATCTAGAAGATAAACTGAGAAGAAGGAAACCCACATGGGGGTGAGCAGGCTGGCTCATCAGAATGAAATAGGAAAGCACCAAACACAGGAGGTCCTGAAGCAACCAGAGAGAAGAGAGAACCAGGAAGGAGCCATTAGAACGAGTACAGAGCTCTCAGAAGCAGGACCGCGGAATCGTGCTTTTGAAGGACAGAATAACTGTCCTGTAGAAGTCTCAGGGCTTCCCAAGTGGGCTTCCCAGTTGGCATAGTTGGTAAAGGATCTGCCTGCCAATGCAGGAGATCCAGGTTCAATCCCTGGGCCAGGAAGATCCCCTGGAGGAGGAAATGGCAACTCACTCCAGATAGTCTTGCCTGGAAAATTCCATGGACAGAGGAGCCTGGCAGGCTACAGCCCATGGGGTCACAAAAGAGTTGGACACGACTGGGCACTCACACACACAGAATTCTCTGCCCAGCAGAAGTGCCTTTCAAAAATGAGGTAAAAGTATTTTAAAAAGAGGGGCAAGGAAAACACAGACCCAGATTCATGTTTGCTGTGAGTGGATAGGTGGAAGGGGGTGTGGGACGGGCAGCACTGTTGCTAAATGTCCGGTTAAGCTGGCCGCGGGTTCATGAGTGTCTGTTGCAGAGTACTATTTTGACATAAATGTTCTGCAAAATATACTGTTTGTACATATCAAATATTCAACTAGAATAAAGAGAAATCGCGAACAGGATATGAGAGGAGGGGCACGGGGTGGACAAGGAGAGGGTAATGGTGCCAAAAGTTGTTGTCTGGGCGGTGGGGCTGGAGGGACCCCCCACAGGGACAGCTGGCCCTCAGGGAGAGGGGCCATCCCTGGGGAGGAGTCCATGAGGTCTGCTTCCTGTTCCCAGCGAAGATGATGGCATTAGGAAACCGTCTGTTAAGGAGAGGGTGCTGGGCCATAATAAAGCTGTCATCTGCAGGATCTGGTGCTCGTCACAGGCAGGAGCAGGGCTGCCCGGTGAGTGGATTCTGCAGGAAGGTACTGCCCTGCACACAGATGTGGGCACTTTGTCACCCCACTAAGTTCTTACATCAGACCATCTTACCATGTGTTTTTCCCTTGAGAGCCCCAAATTCTGGCTTTTACATTGCAGTCCTAGGACATTCGTTGTCCGGGGCCTTGTGTGGGATGACCATGGTGATTGGCACTCACTCTGATTAGTCAAGGGTGCCCAGTTAGGAAGCACCTGCCTGGATCTGGGCTGGTTTGGTCAGACTGGCAGCACATCCTCTGTCGAGGGTAGCAAGGAGGTCGAAGGAACCTCAGGGGAGCTGTGCATGGCCCCTTAGGCCAGGGCTGATGGGGGCACTGGTGAGGTGAGCCTGCAGTCAGGGCTGGGTAGGCTCGGTATGTCTCACTAAATGAGCAAGAGGATGGGGGAGGTAGGGGTCTGCAACAGTGTGAGAGAATGTGCGTGTGAGATGCTAAGTGTAAGAGAGATGTGTGTATCAGTCTGGGTCCAATCCAGAGACACCCACACAGCGACTGGACCAGAGGAGGGTAACATAAGAGTTGATCTGCAGCGAGGAGTTTAAGAGAGTTCTGGGGGCCACCCTGAGGCGGAGGGCGGAGCTCGGGGAAGGGGCTCCCTCCCCAGAGTGGGGTCACAGCCCACTGCATGTTGAGAAGTTGGCTGGGTTGCAGGGGCCAGGACTGGTCTGCAGCCCTGGGGCCAGTGGGAGGTGACCCTCCAGTACATGGGGGAGCTGAGGCTGGTGCACAGATGCTGGCGATGGGTACATCTGGGGGCTCTGGGAGGTGATCGCAGGGCAAGGGCATGGGCTGCGCTGGTGCCAAGGGGCTGCGTGCATTTGGCATGGACTGAGGCAGAGCATGCAGGATGTCCCCCCACCCTGTGCTGCAGAAGCGAGGGGTGACGCCAAGAAGCCCTCGTGCACCTGCACGGTCCCCCACCGCACAGGCGGGTGCTCACAGCGTCTGTGTGGGTCTGAGAATGTGTATGAGTGTGACCAGTGTGGGTAGGAGTTCATGTGTGAGTGTTCACACGGGGCTGAGCTTGTGGACGGTTGAATGAGTGAAAGTCAAGTAGAGACTTGGGCCTGCTTCTCTCTGCATACAAATGTGAGTAAATGACACATCCAGCCAGGTGTGGAACATTGAAGCCTGCCTTTCCAGGCTACAAAAAGGCTGGTGACTGTGTGCGCCAAATGAGACCATCCATGCCTGGTGGCTCTGCTTGTACAGATGCTGGAGGAGGCCCTGCCTGGAGCAGGACAGCCAGTTGTCCCCACTGAGTGTTAGTTGCACATCTCCTGCAGGGGTGGGGCAGGGTGGGAGCAGATGGGATCTTGGGCCCATGTGCTTGTCTCTTTCCACCTGCTGCATACCTGTGCATACACACTCACGCACATAACACACAGGCCATGAAGGGGGCCTGGGGTCTCTGCAAATGCGAGCAGCAACCTGGGCCTTTGGCAGGTATGTCATGAGCAGTGTGGGACTCCTCCCCGCTCCTGTGAGAACAAAGCCCAGCTCCTCACCCCCTGGTGTGATGCCAGGGCAGCTTGAAGGGCCAGAACCCCAGGTGGTGCTGGCCACACTTGTCGAGGCAAAGACGTAAAACTAGCTGTGGGGGAGGACCCTGTCACCCAGCGGCATTCAGGGGTGGAAGGCGTGGGTGGGACAGGCTTTGCAAGTCCTGCTGTGTCGATCTGCCCCAAATTCCAGGAGAGACTCTCATCAGAGGCTGGTCTGAGCTCACAGGCCAAGAAGCCCTTCCTGGCAAAACGGTGCCGGCAGGGAGGGGTGGTCAGCTGGCAGGGCCTGGGGCTTCCCGGCGGGACCAGCGTCTGTCCTGGTCCTGAGTCCCACTGCCACTTTGTTAGTCATTGTATCAAACCCCAAGATGCCCAACCTCCAGCTGTTTGAGCTTGGGAAGGCTTCTCACCTCCCAGCCTCCATGTTCTTACCTGTGTAATGGGGCAGTGAAGGGGTCTGCCCAATGCTTATAAAGCGGCAGTGAGAACTTCTTCCAGCATGTACCTGTGTAAAGGGGAGGCCTGTCTGTACCTGCACCAGCTCCTCCTCTCCCCAGCTGCCCTTCTCTTGTTCACAGAGAAAGCGAGGCCCAGAGGGGGCCAGAACACTGCACAGGCTGCACAGCCCCAGGAAACTGGACACCTCTGATGGCCCATTCCGGGCTCTCCCCCTTCACGCCCTGGGGTTGGCCCCATCATTTGTGGGGCCCAGTGCAGCATGCAGATTGTTCTAGAATTATGAACTATTTTAGGACAATGATAGGAGAGCATTAAACCAAGCATGGGGACCTGTGGTCTCCCCAGGCTACACCGCCCTGAGGCCAGCCCTGCCCCCACACCCTCATTCCCTGCCTTGGACCATGTGTTTTTCCATCTAAAAGTGTTCGTGACAAGGAGGAGCATTAAGGCGGCCATGCCTGAGCAGGGACCACCTGGGAAGCATTTTAAGTGCATTTAAGACTGTTTCTGCTCACAATCATTGCCCAACCCACAAATCCCTTTTGGCAGCAACAGACCAGGCCCCACATGGATCCCGTAGGACCTGGCTCGGAGATGAGAGCAGGCAGGGCTCTCATCCTGCACGTGAGGTCTGTGTGGTGGGGACTGGACCGGCTTGGAGGTGGAGGCTCCTTGGAACTCAGGCACCTCCCAGCCCCTGGACCATTGAAAGTACATGTGCTCAAGGGGGCCCAAGGGGAGGAGCCCCATTCTGGATCTGCTCCTCACTACCTGGCAGGCGGAGTGAGCATCTCACCCCCCCTTAGAAGACCCATCTGCAAGGTCCCCCCACGGGTGGCTCCCGGGGCCACCGGTGCTTGCACAGCTGACCAAGGCCACAGGGATTATATCCCGAGAGAATAAGGAGGCAGAAGTAGTGATACTCCACTGACGGGGGTGCAGGCGTCCCCCAGCATCCTTGCCAGTACTCCGAGGAACAGAATGCAGACCTCACGTCTCCACAGAGAGCTCTGGCACACCAAGGAGAGCTGGTGGCCAGGCAGGCTGGCATACACAGGCTGCCCTCGGCTGTGTGCCATCTGGGGGACCCACTCACACCCATCCTGGGCTTCCCCACTCCCCACCAGCCGAGTCTCCTGCAGCTCTGGGGTTGGGGCCCTGCAGGCAGCATCTCAGATCGCTAGCGTTTGGTGCTCACCTTTCTGCCAGGAGGAGGAGGAGGCTGGCAGAGCCCCCCTCCCACCCAGCATGGTGTCAGGAGCCTGGACTGCCACCAGGCAACCACCCTGGCAAGCCGCTGGGAAATCTCTCATTCTCTGTGGCCAGAAAGTCAGGCTTCCCGAGAGGTGGTGTGCCCTCAGGGACCGCTTTCTACTGCAGGCCAGTGGGCCCCCACTCGGGGCTTGGGGTGGGGGTGGAGGGTGGGCACAGTAACCGTGGGTTCTGGACCATGTGACATGGGGTTGAGCAGGCCGGTGAGGGCTGTGCTGCTGGAAAGACGGCCCTCTGAATCCCAATCCCCTAGCTGGCTGTGCGCGTGCCCTCGAGCATACAAACAACTTTCTTCCTGTCCCGCCCCAGCGTCTGTTTGCAAAGAAGTGATCCCATCAGCAGCTCCGTCTGGGGCTGGGAAGAAAACAGAGGCTCACCATGTGCACGGGGCCTGGCCTTGCGCTGTGTGGGTCCACCTGGCCGCGCTCACCCCACTCCACACCTTTGAGAGGTGGGGTGGGCGGATGCGGTGGGCCAGATCCTCTGGAGAAGGTGGCAGTGGAGGCAAAAGCAAGCCACTCTTCGGTGAGCATCAGCTTCCCCGCCCTGTCCCCAGCCTCCCGCAGCCAACCCCAGAGCTCCCCCTAGACCCTCTGACTTGGTCAGAGGGTCTAGGGAGAGCTCTGGGGGGGAAGGAAGCCGGGCTGCTGCTTATGAATCAGGCACTTGTCTTGGTGCAGCAGGGCTGTGTCTGGTGTTGACCCCTACTTTGAATCTGCCTTCCCAGACCCGGCCTTCCTGGGGCAGGACAGAGGGCCGCCGTGGGCTGGGAGCCCTTCTGATTTCTGTGAGGAGGGCAGACCCAGGGTGATTACTCTGCCAGGCAGAGCAGTGGGGCTCCAGTGCACTACGGGTGGGGAGCGGCAGCCAAGCCCCATTGGGAAACCCTCTGCGGCTGCCCCTTCCCTCCCGTGGGCTGAGGAAACACCACAGGGGCAGTCCTGCCTTTGTCACAAGAGCAGTGATGAGCAGTGCTTAGGGTCCTCTTGGGGACCCCAAACTATGTACTTCTCAGGAAGTGCGAGCCAGTGAAGTGAATCCTAGCTGTGCAGGAGGATCTGTCAGCTGCAGCTTGTCACTCCACCCAGCTTGCGAAAGGCCTGCTCCGAGCTGGTGCCGTTGGCTGCCCTTTCACAGAAGCAGGGACAAGGCCAGTCTTGAGGCCATTTCAGGCTGACACAGTTCTCTGAGCTACCAGCCATCCCTGCTAGGGTTGGCTGCTAAATCCCAAAGAAATGAGCACCCTGAGTGCATCTGAGAGGCAGCCCATGTCCTCATGGCCAGTTGGGAGGCTGTGGGACAGGAGGGTGGCATCCAGCCATGTGTGGGCGGCTCCTATCGTGGTCTCTACCAGTGAGACCGCCAGCAAGGGAAGTCAGGTCTCAGCACTCCCTCCCCAGAGTTCCCCAGGGTGACTTCTTCCTGGGGCTCCTGGAGCTGCCGTCCCCTTGGATGGCTGGCGGCATGATGCTCTGGGTGGATCGCCTCCCCCAAGAGGCGGCGGGGCAGGAAGGTCACAGCTCAGAGCCTGACTTGGGCACAGGGCCAGCTCCTTGGAGTTCAGCTGCCCTTCCCAGTACTTCACCTGCCGAGGCCCAGTGATTCTGGGTCCCACTCCAGGGACAGCACTCCTAGGGAGCAGTTTTCCGAAGGTCTAATAGGTTAGCACCGTGCCTGCAGCTCCCTCATTCCATCTCTGTCTTTGGTGCTGGGTGCAGGGTCAGGCCTTTGACTACTGGCCCAGAGCATCTCTCCCCTCCATCCTCTCCCCCTTACTCCTTACCTTCCTTTGTCTTTTCCCACCTTCCCTCTCTCCCTCTGTTTCTCTTCCTGTTCCCTCCCTCTCCTGCTGGCTCCGTGGTCCAGGCCTGTCTGGCAGAGCAGCACCCACACTGGGTGGGTGGGACCCAATCAATGCACACTTCCCTCCAAGTTGGCATTCCCAGCCCGGCTGCCTTTGAAGTCATCCTTGGCACAGTGCTGGCAATCGTCCAGTTTTCTGTTTCACCCCTTTGGGATCCAGAGGGTCTTAGCTGTTCTCCTCACCTGACTCCACTGGCACTGATTGTTTCCCACACACAAGTGTGTCTTCAAGGACCCATGCAGCCCCAGGGGGTCTTCCACGGGTGCGGAGCGGACCAACCACTCACCCTGGTGGCTGCAAGAGAAGCAGAATGTAGGTGGAAACAAGTTAATTGAGAAGAGAAATCGCTTACACACAAGTCCAATGTTTCTCGTGTTTGCTTTGTGCGTTGGTATTTTTTGTGCTTCGTAGAGAACATTGGCAGGTTTTCAATGGTTTTTTAAGTGTCGCCTGCCCATTTATCCATCTTTTTAAAACTTCTTACTATTTAAAAATAACTTTATGATGCAAAATATTGACTCTACACCAAGTCAAGAGAGTAGTAGGAGGAGCGGCCCATGGGTTCACCCAGTGAGCCCACGGTCAGCATCCCTCTTCCTCATGGCATTTACAGCTCTACCCACAGCCCCTCCGTGATAAATTTAGGCCACGTTGACATAGGTTGAAATGCACAAATCTTGGCTGTACATTGTTGACAAATGGATGCGTCTGTGTGACCCACACCCCATCAGGATATGAAACCTGTATGTTTCCCAGAATGTGACCCCTGCTTTTCCAGTCTGTTGCCTCCCCCACCCCCAACTGGTACCCAGTCTGATTTCTGTCACCTAAAATCAGTCTGGAACGGTGCCATGTGATTCTTTTGTGCTGCTCCTTCCACCTGGCAGGATGTCTATGAGATGCATCGAGGCTGTCATGTGTATCAATAGTCTGTGTCCCGTCCTGACTGCATAGGGTTCCGTGGTGTGATGGACCACAGTTTGTTATCCGATCACCCACTGGAGCATATCTGGGTTCTTTCCAGTTCTCGGCTCTGTGAATAACCCCAGCATTTGTGAACAAGTCACTTGACAGATTTCATTTTTCTCAGATAAATGGAGTGGAATTTTTTCGATACTATGGTAGGAGCATGTTTGACTTTAAAGATTTTGTTACTTATAGGGGCTTCCCAGGTGGCACTAGTGGTAAAGAACCCACCTGCCAATGAAAGAGGTGTAAGCCACGCAGGTTCGATCCCTGGGTCAGTAAGATCTGTCAGAGGAGGGCATGGCAACCCACTCCAATATTCTTGTCTGGAGAATTCCAAGGAGAGAGAGGACTGGAGGGCTGTAGTGCACCGGGTTACCAAGAGTCGGACACAACTGAAGCGACTTAGCACACACGCACGTTGCTACTTACAAAGTGCTCTAGTTCATCTTTGGGGACCCCTGCCTGCTCTGCTTGTCTGGCAGCGTCTTGTACACTGAAAACTCTGGCTCTAGGTGATTTGCTCAGAAGCCTGGGTGAAAGCCAAGCGGTTTACATCCTTCTCTATCTCGGGTAACCACAGATGATATTGCACTGTTTATGCTTCCTCACTTCCTCCTTTTTCTGTTTTAAAGCGGTGTATTTGCAGCTAGTGTTTAGCTATACAGATAACTGTGTGTTGATGTTCTTAGGACTACAGATGAGAAAGACCTCCTTAGATTGGAATTTTAAATTAGTGAAGTTTTCTTTTTCGGCCCACAAGGAAGCTATTACTAAAATGTGAAGTCAAGCCGCTGGGAAAGCCGATCTGCCTGGGAGGGCTGCTGGGCTCTGCCGTCGCCGTCACCGTGGTCGTCCCTCCCTGCCCCCCTCACGTGTTTCCCTGCCTCCCACAGCCCCGCTGGGACTCTACTTCTCCAGGGACGCTTACTGGGAGAAGCTATACGTGGACCAGCCGGCCGGCACGCCCCTGCTCTATGTCCACGCCTTGCGGGATGTGCCCGAGGAGGTGCCCAGCTTCCGCCTGGGCCAGCACCTCTATGGCGCCTACCGCACGCGGCTGCACGAGAACGACTGGGTCCGCATCCAGGAGGACACGGGGCTTCTCTACCTTAACCAGAGCCTGGACCACAGTTCCTGGGAGAAGCTCAACATTCGCAGTAAGGGGGCGGCCCTGACCCCACCCCCACACACCTCATTGCCCACGGCGCGCCCCGCCCTCGCCTTGTCCTTCCTTAGCGCCCATCACACTGCCCCTACGACTCCTGCTGTGTAAGAGCGGAGGGAGTGACAGGGCTGGCCTGGCCTCTTTGTCCAGCCTGTGAGGGAGCCAGGATGAGCTTGAGGACCACTGATGACCCTCAGGCCTTCTGAGGCTGTTGAGATTTTGGAGAACTTATGTGTAGGACTTGAGGGGCTCTCTCCATGTTAGCTCCAAATGTCTTTTCCAGTTGGACTAACAAAGATGTGGGGTTGTGAGGGAAGAGTTAAGAAAGGCTAGAAAAATCCCAAGATCTTGATTTAGCAGATGATCTGGAATTAGGTGGAGAAGCAGCTGTTTGCATGGAAAGCCCACCTTACCACCAGCAGCAGACTGCCCTTGGCACCTGGTGAAGTCTGGGGCCTGGTGCCAGGGAGGAAAGTGGAGCAGGAGGAAGGCCTGGCCGGCTCCTCAGAGCAGGGGTCCAGGCTGGAGTGAAGGCCACGTGTGACCCTGGAGCTGGGAAAAGGGTGTTTGTCTAGCAGGGTTCTGCCTTGTGGCACCAGATGGTGATCACAACCCCACCTCCTGCTCCATAGACAGGGCCTCCCTGCACCCTCACGCCAGCCCTGAGCGCCTGTGAGTGCTGAGAGGCAGGCATTGTGCTGTGAACAGTACTGCCAGAGTGAAATTTGCCGAGAGTCTGAGTTTCATAGGAGGCCTGTTCTGTTCGTGATTGGAGAGCGGCCTCATGCACCTGCCAGCTCTAGTCAGGAGAGAAATCACGGTAATTAGAACAGGGAAAGTTTATATGGAGAATTATTAACCACAGCAGGGAACTGGAGCAACAGAGGACAGGCTAGGAAGAAGAACTGAAGACTGTGGGAGGAGCAGATGTGGGGAAGGGGCCACTTCCCCAGGGCTGAGATGGCCCAGGAAGCGCCCCCGCCCCAGCTGAGATCCAGACGGGTTGGAGGGGCTATGGTGCCCCCATGATGGAACTTGCCAGAAATCCGTTCTCTAAGTGCTGGGAAAGTCTGTGTCTCTGCAGGGGTGGCATGGAATTCCCTGGTGGTCCAGTGGTTAGGACTCTGTGCTTTCATTGTGGAGATCCCATGTTCAGGCCCTGGTCAAGGAACGAAGATTTCACAGGCAGCAACACGGCCAAAAATAGAATAGAAATAAGTGTCTTATTTTTTATTTATTTTAATTGAGGGGTAATTACTTTACAATATTGTATTGGCTTCTGCCATACATCACAATGAATTAGACATAGGTATATCCCTCCCTCTTGAACCTCTCTCCCACCTCCCACCCAATTCCACCCCTGTAGTGTTTTTAAAAGTGAAAAAAGAAAGAAAGTGCCTGGGCAATTGGGGGGGGGAGTCGCCTGAGGTGCCAAGAGCCCACCATGGGGAAGCACTCCCTCTTAGGCCCAGGGCTCAGGGCACCTCTCTGAGGAAGGGTATTTGAACTGAGACTTGGAATAACCAGAGAGGTGGGCCTGTGAGGCACCCCCAGGATGAGGGAGCAGAACTACAGGGCCCTGAGGCTGCCAGATCCCCAGTCCAGGGCCGTAGGGGCCAAGCAGGAGATGGGGCCAGAGTGGGGTGCCCAGCAGAGCCCTGTGGGCCTTGGTGAGGACTAGGCTTTGCACCTGCCCAAGCTCCTGCCCCATTCAGGTCCCAGCTGGACAGGTGTGGCTGATGCCCCAGCGGGGCCTGACTTGTCTCTCTGCAGACGGCGGCTTCCCGCTGCTTACCATCTATGTCCGGGTCTTCCTGTCAGCCACGTCCCTTCGTGAGGGCGAGTGCCAGTGGCCGGGCTGTGCCCGAGTGTACTTCTCCGTCATCAATGCCTCCTTCCCGGCTTGCGGCGCCCTCAAACCCCGGGAGCTCTGCTTCCCTGAGTCAGGCCTGTCCTTCCGCATCCGGGAGAACAGGCCCCCCGGCACCTTTCACCAGTTCCGCCTGCTGCCCGTGCAGTTCCTCTGCCCCAACGTCAGCGTGGCCTACAGGCTCCTGGGAGGTGAGTGCCAGCTGCATGGAGCCTTCCTTGATGCCTGCCGAGTGCCAGGCATGGCGCTGCGGTTTCTCTACATGAGGAACCACCCCATCATCCATTCATTCAGAGGTCCACGTGTATGTCATGTATGCTGGCCACAGGCCAGGCATGGTTCTAGGGACCAAGGATGAAATAGTGAACAATTCAGGCCCAAATCCTGCTTGTCTGGACCTGCCACGCCTGTGGCAGGTGGAGACCACACAGGCGTTAAGGACGTTGAGTGGCCTCTGAAGGGACTAGGTGGGAGGTAAAGCTAAGAGGGCATAAGGGGTGGAGACCACTATCCCAAGGCAGGTGGCTGGAGCAAAGTAAAGGAGAGTGTTCAGCAAGCAGGGCAAGCCCCTTCAAGAGTGCCAAGAGGCGAGTGTAGCTGGAGGGGAGGGCAGAGGCTGCTGAGGGCAGAAAAATTCAAGGGAGGGGGCAGGACTTCCCGGTGAAGGGACTGGGGGGAAGGGTGTCATTAACAGGATATAACTTCCCTTTATAAGGTTAGTCTGGCTGATGTGTTGGAAATGATTTGAGGTGAGTGGTTTGGAGAAAGCAGGAAAACAATTAAGAGGCAGGAGAAATCCTTGAGTGAGAGGATGAGGACTGGGCTTGAGGGTGGAGGCCTTCAGGCCACAAGAAGCATGTAGGTTCTGGGCATGTTTTTGCAGGAAGATCCAGCAAGATTTCCTGGGGAGTTGAATGTGGGGTGTTGAGAGATTCATGAGGAGACCAAGCATGATTCCAGGATTCCGCCTGAGCCACTGTAAGGACAGTGGACCTTGTCACAAGATGGTCCTACCACACAGTGGCCCTGGGGAGGCCACATGGATATGGGGTAGGGGAAGGGCACTGGATCCAAGGGAGATGAGAGAAGGCAGCTGAGCCGCCGTATGTGAGGTGCCATTAGACAGTCTAAAGGGGACTTAAAGGGGACGCTTACTACGCTGGATGGCTAGTAAATGAAGCCTGGATTCCCACCAGGTTGGTGGCACCCACACATGGTCATAATGTTAGAGGAAACCTCAGTAGTGTAAGGAAAGTAGCCACTCACACTCCCAGCGTCCTTTCATTTATCCTGCAGCAGGGATGGATGTCTGTGTACAAACTTGTCCCCAGAGCATATGGTTTAGTGTGCTGCCTTTTACACTTAAAAGAAAAATAAAAGCTGTTTTTGTAACCATAAGCAATAGAGGGAAACGTGTAATTCACATGTAATATGTGGCTCTGATGTGATTTTCCACCAAGTGGAGTTGACAACCCTCCTGAGGTTGTCTATGGGGTGGTCACTGTTGATCTTCAAGCCTTCAGCTTTTCCCCCTTTCTGGGTCATTTCTGGAGGATGAATTCCTCCAGAGTATGTTGTTGGGCTGAAGAGTATGTTGTTACTACTGGTGCTCCCCTCACCTGGTTGCAGTGAGCCATTGAACCTATAGCAGTGTCTGGCAATGAACGCACACAGCATCTCATCTTCTGGGGCTTCCCTGGTGGCTCAGCTGATAGAGAATCCACCTGCAGTGCAGGAGACCTGGGTTCGATCCCTGGGTTGGAAAGACCCCCTGGAGAAGGGAACGGCTATCCACTCCCATATTCTGGCCTGGAGAATTCCATGGACTGTATAGTCCATGGGGTCGCAAAGAGTCAGCCACGACTGAGCAACTTTGACTTCACTTCATGTTCTGGCGAGGAAACTGAAGCACAAAGAGACAGAACCATCAGCCTCAGGCCATGCAGCCTGCAGGTATATAGGGCAGGGATCCAAACCAGGCAGTCAGAAATATTTGTGTGTTAACATGAAATCACACCAAATGTCCCCCATGTTGGTTTTCTAGTGGTGGAATTGTGGCTTTTTTCTCACATTCTCTAAAAAGAGCATGTCTTGCTTCCAACAGTTAAGAAAATTCCTAACAGTGTTTCGGAAACAAGCAAATGCTAGGAGCTGGATCTCTGGGCCTGCAGCCTGACTGGTGCCAACCCTTGCCACAGAGGAGGCAGGCAGGGTGTGTGCCCCTCCTAGGTGATCAGGTGGAGGACCTGAGGCAGACCTCCTGGTCCCCGCTCTTCCCTACCAGCACCAGTGCAGGCTGCAGTGAGCCATTGAACCTATAGCAGTGTCTCATACACTATAGCATCTTTCTCATACACATGCATACATACACAGTGACGCTCAGAGCACAGTCTTTATGGCAAACTGTGCTTGGAGGCTGTGCTCCACTGTGGAGCTGAAGAGGGGTGGCAGGCCCAGGGCCAGCGTGCACCCCAGCCCTGTCTCCTCTTGCGCACTGTTCCCTGGGGGCCCCTGAGGAAGGCAGCTTGCTCTCCCCGCAGCTCGGGGTCATCCCGGGGTTGCTGGTCTGCTTGGTGCTCAGGTGAGAGTCTGCCTTTCCGCTGCGATCCGGACAGCCTGGAGGTGAGCACGCGCTGGGCCCTGGACCGCGAGCAGCGGGAGAAGTATGAGCTGGTGGCCGCGTGCACGGTTCGCGTGGGCGCGCGCGAGGAGGAGGTGATGGTGCCCTTCCCCGTGACGGTGTACGACGAGGACGACTCTGCGCCCACCCTCCTCGGGGGCGTCGACAGCGCCAGCGCCGTGGTGGAGTTCAAGCGGAAGGAGGTGCCTATGCGTTTGTCTGGTGCTGGTCTAGTGTCTGCCGTCTCTCTGTTGGGCATCTGGGTTCCTCCATTGGTCATTTGTTCCTTGGTCTATTCAGCTGTCCATCTAGCCATCCAGACATGTGGCTGACCATCACTCTAGTTGTTCGTCTTTCATTTGTCCATCAGTCTGTCTGTAGGGGCTTTGTCGGTTTCCAGGACAACTGAGGAGGAGAGATGACCAGCCCTGCTGGCACCGAGCTGACCTCTGCCCTGGGAGGCGGGCGAGGGGAGGGGTAGGTGGGGTGCCTGTAGGGTTGGGGGTAGGGGTGCCCAGCCTTTGACTCAACCAGCAGGGCTCACATCAGAGGGGCGCAACTGTGCTGATGCACAGGCGGGGTGCACTGCCCCAAGGAGACAGAGAGGACATCTGCCGGGAGGGCGTTCCCTTCTTCGGCTTGTCAGCCCATCAAGGGAGGGCCAGTGAGTTCAGGGCGGGTCCCCCGGAGTGGAGAAGACAGGCCAGTGGATCCGGCGGGGGTGTCCCCGCGCCGCCCCGCCCATCAGGGCCCCGCCTTCCTCTGGCCCGCGCAGGCGGAGCGTGACTGCCACCTGCTGGGCCCTGGGCTGTCCTGCAGCCGGCAGGCTGGCGGGAGCAAGGGGAGGGGAGGGGTCGGATATGCGGTGGTTGCCTGCTTCTCTGGGCACCCCAGGAGCAGGTTTGGTGGATGGATGGGCAGGAGGAAAGCACACGGCGTAGGGAAATGTCTCGTGAGCCTGGAAGGGCAGCTCCATGGTGACACTGTGGAGCCTGGTCAGTAGTGAGAGCAGAGATGTCCCGTGACTTGACTCAGAATCCCCTCATGACCCCATCCAGCCTGGGGTACAGAAGAAGCTTTAGGAGAGCCTTCTGGTGGACACTGCGCTTGGGTCCCAGCTCTGTCGTCTGTCACTACATGACACTGAGCTAACTCCACTGTGCGGGGCCCAGCTTCCTCGAAGGAGAGCGGGGGTGCCCACTCTGCACTGTGGGGACCCAGATGAGGTCTTCCACAGACCACCAGAGTGTCTGTTCTAACCCATAATCATGGGAAGTCTGGAGATGCCATCGCACCTGTTGCAGAGGTGAGGTGCAGTGGCCCAGGAAGGGTGACAAGCAGGCTGGCTGGGAGCCCCTTGGAGCTCAACCCTGGTCAGTCTGTCCCTGGAGCCAGCTCTGACCATACACACCTGATCCCCCTGTGGGGCACGTGCCCTCCTATGGGTTCTGGCTTTCAGGGCCCTGACTGGCCCCCATATTCCTTGCAGGGCACAGTGGTAGCCACGTTACGTGTCTTCGATGCAGACGTGGTGCCAGCCTCCGGGGAGCTCCTGAGACGGTACACGAACACGCTGCTCTCTGGGGACGCCAAGGCCCTCCGGACCTTCCGAGTGGAGCACGCGCCCAATGAGACCTTGGCCCAGGCCAACGGCAGCTTTGTGCGGGCAACCGTGCATGACTACAGTAAGAGGGGCCCAGTGTGTCCTGACGGGGCCCCCTGGGGAACTGGCGGCCCGCTCTCCTTGGGCAGGGCGGCACCCTGCACACAGACACACCTCTCCTGGCCCTCTCAGCCCCAGGCGGCCATCCCTTCCAAACCTCTTCCCAGCCTTTGTCTCTGCTGGGCTCACCTTGGCCACCTTGGTGGGTGTTTACAGGCTGTCCTTTCTCCCTGAACTGCCCCAAGGCCGAGGCCGACCCTGGCAGGACCCCACCACACTACCCTGTGCTGACCACTCCAGGGCTCACTGCAACACGTGTCTCCCTCTGGCCCCTGGCACCAGCTGTGCCGCCTCCTTGGTGCCCAAGTGCCCAGGGATCCTTGAGCCCCCAGCAGCTCTCCACTAACAGGAATTGATGTCCTGTAGCAGCTCTGTGCCCTCAAGTTGGAGGTTTCTGGGATGATTGTCCTGTCTGGCTTCTGAAATGTGCCCACCCTCAGGGCTAAGCACCGCATGCCCCCAGGGCTCACCTGCAGGATGAGGTGTCCTCATCAGTCGCCAAACCTCCCTGCCTCCCTCACCTGCCCTCCTGCCTGTGTTTCGTAGGATCACCTTTCAAATATGCCACTTGTGCTTGGATCCTTGTTTGGGGGCCTGCTTCTGGGGAACCCAGAATCACTGGTGCCTTTACCCCTTTCTGCCTGGCCTGATCCTATTTCCCCATCTTCTCCTTCCTCAGCAAGCCTCTGATGACCTCTGTTCTGTGCGAGGAAAAATGTCATCCTTGCCCCTGAACACCCACTCTGTACGCCACGTGTGTCCAGAGATCCTCACCTCCTTTGTGCTTCACTAAATGGGGATCTTCGCCTTGGCACCCGGTGACTGCTCAGGAGTGTGGAAGCTCCTGGGTGCTTGAGGCCTGTGGAATCTGAGGGTCCACAGGAGGCTGGTGCTTTTGCAAGAAGTTCTCAGGGGCCAGGACAGTCTTCCTGGGACCTTGGTGGTGGTGGTGGTGGTGGGTCTTTACATGTGTGTGCTTGCCCCCCACACGCATCTTTCTCATACACATGCACACACACACACCTCACTGAGGTTACCTCCCAGCTGAGGAGGGTCTTCTGGGTTCGGCTCAACACAGTGACTCACATTTAAAATAGTTCAGCCTTTGTGCCTCTTGCCAGGTGCATTGTCTGTGCACTGTGTGGGTAGAAGTACCTGTTGTCACATGCATGCCCACGTGTCCAGGGAATGCTCTGCAGGGGAGGTGTGCAGCAGCGTGGGGCGGGGGTCTCCACCCGCAGGGCCCCTGCCCATCACATGCCTCCACCCGCAGGGCTGGTTCTCAACCGGAGCCTCCCCATCTCGGAGAGCTGGGCTGTGCAGCTGGCTGTGCTGGTCAACGACTCAGACTTCCAGGGCCCGGGCGAGGGTGTCGTCCTCCTCCACTTCAATGTGTCCGTGCTGCCCGTCAGCCTGCGCCTGCCCAGCGCCTACTCCTTCTCAGTGAGCAGGCGGGCCCACCGCTTCGCCCAGGTGAGCCCCTGGCCTCTTGCCAGCCTGGGGATGGGAACGGAGGAGCAGGGACCCCCAGGATGGGGGTCACATGGGAGACATGTGGAGACGCCCCCTCCCTGAGCACACAGAGTGGCCCTGGGGAGCAACAGGCACAGAGCCAGGGAGGCTAAGGCCATGGGAGAATGGAACCGTCGTGAGCGGGGCTGGTGGGCTTTGTGGGCCCCTCTTTGCCCTCTCCCTTCTTGGCATTTTTACATTTTTTAATAATGAGAGAGCAGTGCCAGGTAAATCTATGCTGATTTGGAAAGACGTTTCTTGTGAATGAAATGGGAAAAGTAGTTTGCAGAAGTATTGGTCTCAGGTGGCTCCATATGTTCAAAACCAAGTCTTTATTGCCGGAAATTTCCAAGTGTCCAAATACAGGCATTAGTGGAGACCCCTGCAAGGAAAGACAGGGAGTGCTTCTAGTTTCTACTTTCTTGCAAGTCTGTTTGCTAGAGCTTATTTTGCATTTGTCGTCAGAAAATAGTGATTAGAAGTAGAAAAAAAAGGAAAAGTAGTAAGAATTCAGCAAAAGGATATAAGGGATAGACAGGAGCGATCTCTTTTCCTCATATCAGCCAGTATTTAACGTTTTGGTGCAGTTCTTTCTAGAATGTTTCTCTGAAGCACTTCTTAAAAGTTTACTTGTAGTTACGGCAAGCATATGACTTAACATACTGCAGTCTCCTAATGGCATAGCTGTGGCCGTGTCCCCTTCAGAGTGTCCCATTTAGGGTCGTCTCCTAAACAGGACAGTGGCTTTGCCAGTTTCTGTGATTGGTTCCCATGCCCCCTCCACCCCTGGCAGCCACTCAGGACCCAGCACAAGAAGAGCCCCACCCTTGGACACAGCCAGGCTCCCCACTGGCAACCCCTGCCAGGCCTTTCCTGGAGGCAGAGGGCAAGGGTGGTGAGAGGTGATGAGGCAGAGGGGCCTAGGGGTGTCCAGGGGGGCTGAGGCGGGCACAGGCATTGCCAGGGGTGTGTCAGCAGAGCCAGGCAGTGGGAGGGTGATGAGGGCTGAGTGGGAGTGGGGTCTGTGAGGGCACGCCCTGCCAGCTTCTGCGACGCCCTCCACCCCTGCCCACTAAGTCTTTCCCTGCGCCTGGACTCAGGAGGGCGCAGGGACCTGAGTCCCAGCCCGGCCTTACATACACTGCAGTCTCTCACCAGCACCCCCTTAGTATTCATGATTGTAAACTGAAGATGGTGACCTCAGGCAATTTTGAGGATCACAGGAGAAAGTGGAAGTGAACCTGCTTTGTACAAGGAAGGGCTCGGAGCCCAGGAGGTGGTTTTGTTGTGGTTATCAGGAGTGGGCTTGGTAGAGCCTGGCTCTGCCCTGGGCCTGAACAAGGCTGAGCAAGGGCCTGGCTATTCAGAGCTTCTGATCTCAAGCCCCAGCAACCCTAACTCCAACTTGGGTGGTAAGGGAGTGAAAAGGAGAGTTCCAGGCCCCAGTGACCACTGTGGCCGTGAGGCATCCCTATAAAGTATCCCTTCTCTCCCAGGCGTTCCGGCCCAAGTCTTAGGAGGCTCCAGGTCCTGGGTGGGACAGTGACCCTGCTGTGTGGACTGTGGCCCAGGTGCCCTGCTCTGACCGGGCAGGTGACCCAGACAGGACACTAAGGGTGGACCCTAGTGGTCCCCAGAGCACGATGGGCCTGCCCAGAGGAGAGGGAGGTGTGTGGGAGGCATCCAAACTGCCTTTGTGCCTGAATGAGTGAGCAAGTGAGGCATGAGCCAGGCAAGCCAGCAAGCACCTCCCTGGAGGGCCAGCCCCTAAGCTAGAGCCTGGACCCTGTGGTTTTTCCACCTCCAGCTCCCAGGAACAGGTGAAGGGTGGTGTCATGGTCTGGGCAGGGCCAGGCCAGGCAGGCAGATGGGTCCACATATTCCAGGGATGTGGAGGATGGGGAGATTGGGGGCCACCATCTCTGGGCTGAGTGGGAAACTGTCCTGGGACTCAGACCGGCACGGAGTCCCTCCAGCCACTGTCCCAGGTGGTCCAGCCACTGGCTAAGGGTCCCCTGATCCCATGCCTAGATCGGGAAAGTCTGCGTGGAAAACTGCCAGGAGTTCAGCGGCATCCAAGTGCAGTACAGGCTGCAGCCCTCCAGCGCCAACTGCAGCGCGCTGGGGATGGTCACCTCGGCTGAGGACACCTCGGGGACCCTGTTCGTGAATGACACAGAGGCCCTGCAGCGGCCCGAGTGTGCCCAGCTCCAGTACACAGTGGTGGCCGCCGAGAGACCAACCCGCCAGCAAGCCCAGGCCCCGCTGTTCGTTTCCGTGGAAGGGATGTGTGAGTGCTGGGGCTGCGGGAAGGGTGAGGGTGGATGGGGCGTGGCAGAGCCTCAGGCTGTCCCTGTAGAAGGGTGCGGTCCTATCCCCTGTCACTGACCAGCGGGCTTCCCTGAGCCTCCCCCTCTGTAAGATGGGGAAACAGCGCAGAGCTGCGCTGGACGGATGACGGGGGAGGTGTGACACAGTCTAGTCCAGAGTGACAGCGCTGAGGGTGGCCGCTGCTGCCCGTCGCCTCCGTCAGCAGGTCCTACCTGTGCACGTGTCTTAGGGCTGCCAGGTACAATACAGGACTCAGGGTGAGTGTGGATTTCAGGTAAACAACGAGCAATTTTTGTGGTGTAAGTACATCTCGTGCAGCCTTTGCAGTGTGTTAGAAGACAAACTCCCTGTGTCACTGTGATATTAGGTCCATATTTACACAAAGCAGGTATTCACTGTTCTCGGAAGTTCAAGTTTAACTGGGTGTCCTTTGTGTCCCTGGACACCTCCCATCCCCACTCCATACTCAGCCTACTAGCTGACCCCGCTGTGTGGCTGTGATGCCACCCCTCCCCCAGCAGCCCCCTCACTACCCCGCGCCCCCAGAGTTTAGTGACTGCCTCCCCTCTGGGCTCAACTCGTGGGGACAGCTCAGCCAGTGCTGCCTGCACCCATGGGTGCCCGTGGCAGGCTGGCCCCCTGTGACTGCTCTCTGCCACCTCTAGACGTACCCGAGGAGCCTGGCTGCCCCCTGTCGTGCGCGGTCAGCAAGAGGCGGCCTGAATGTGAGGAGTGCGGCGGCCTGGGCTCTCCGACGGGCAGGTGCGAGTGGAGACAGGGAGACGGCAAAGGTAGGCCCTGGGCAGAGCTGGGCAGTGGGGAGGTGATGAGGGCTGAGTGGGAGCGTGCATGCGGGTCCTGCCAGCCTCTGCGACACCTCCCACCCCTGCCCACTGAGTCTTCCCCTGTGCTTGCTCCCTGCCGTGGCTCCTGATGCCAGGAGAGTGTGGTCACGAGCAAAGGAAACAGGGAACTTTCCAGCTGTTTATCACTGATGGGATCACAGGTGCCTGAGGCTGAACTCGCTCTAGACTTGAGGTCAGGGCCAAAGTTGAGATGTGTGGGTTTTCTTTTTACTTTATTCTAAAATGCTAAATTTCTGTATTGGTGCCCAAACCAGATGGTAATTAACATGTATATATCCATTTCTCTACCCATATACACAAAAACACACGTGCAGTTGTGAATGTGGAAGTGAAAGTGTTAGTCGCTCACTCATGTCTGACTCTTTGTGACTCCGTGGACTGTAGCCCACCAGGCTGCTCTGTCCATGGAATTCTCTGACAGCCATTTCCTTCTCCAGGGATCATCCCAAGGCAGAGATCAAACCCAGGTCTCCAGCATTGCAGGCAGACTCTTTACTATCTGAGCCACTATATTTAGCCGATGCCTTCTGTTTTTCAACTTTTTATGTTATGTTGGAGCACAGTTGATGAACGATGTTGTGTTACCTCCCAGTATACAGCATAGTGATTCAGTTATATATATTCTTTTTTGAATTCTTTTGCCATTGAGGTTTTTATAGAATATTGAGCAGAGTTCTGTGTGCTATACAATAGGTTCTTGTTAGTTATTTTAAATATAGCGTGTGTCCATGTATATCCCAAACTCCCTGACTATCCCTTCTCCCCACTCTTCCCCCCATTCACCTAGTGGTTTTACACACATAGTTCACAGACCCTTTTCGAAGATTTCTTGGTAATATTACTGTGCATCCAAGAAGTGGAGGAATTAAGGTGGGCTACACTGTTGACACGTCATTTATAGTTGGATTTACTTCATGAAAACACAAACCTTAAAATAATTCAAAATATCCAAAATGGTCTTCAGAGAGGCCCTACCTAGGAGGTCCCAGCCCAGGGGACATGTTTCTAAATAGGAGGGACCTGAGCAGGCTTGGGTGTGGACAGTGACTGGGTGCCTGCCAGCTGGGCCTGCCAATATGAGGGTCCCACCCACAGTGCGGTCTGGAGAGGGTCCCAGCCTCGTCTGGTCTCTGGCCTCTCTCATGTGAGCCTGGCACAGCTCTGGGACTGCCTGGCTCCTCTGGCCCTCACCGTCCTGGCTGCCCTGTACCTCAGGGATGCCCTGCTGGTGTGGCTCTGTGTGTGGTTCTCTGCTCAGATCTCAGTTTGCTCTTCGTTGCAGGGGATGGGCTGGGGTACAGGGTTGACCTGGAAGGCCCTGCGGTGCGACCTTCCTGGCTCTGCAGTCCGAACAGGGCAGCTGCTCCCTTGTGGTCATAGCTGCCCTCTCTGTGTTGTAGGAATCACCAGGAACTTCTCCACCTGCTCCCCCAGCATCAGGACCTGCCCCGATGGCCACTGTGACGCCGTGGAGAGCAGAGACCCCAACATCTGCCCCCAGGACTGCCTCCGTAAGCAGCCCGATGAGCCTGCACGGTGGACCTGAGCAAGCTGGAGCCTGGATGGGTGGGGGGGAGTAACAATCTAAAGTAACAACCTGCACTTCAGCCAGACCAGCCAAGTTCCTGGGTTTTGAGTGCTGAGCCCTTTCCTAACATATTGTTTAAATAAAGGTGTTCCTCCCCCAAAACTAGAGCTTGCTGGCTTGACTCACACTCCGGTGTTGCCCTGGCCAACTCATGGGGCACAACTCCCTGTCCCCTGTTTTGCTGAGTCCAAGCTGCCCCTGCTTCCCCTTTTCTGCTTCTGAAAAGTAACCAAGTGTGGACCTTGGCCAGGGCCCAGGGCAGCCTGTGGGTTCCTCCTCTCACTCGATGTGGCCAGGGAGCTGGTTTGGGGGCCCATCATGCTGCGACTGGGGCTTCCCAGATGGAGCTAGTGGTCAAGAAACCCGCCTGCCAATGCAGGAGATGCATGGGTTTGATCCCTGGATCGGAAAGGTCCCCTGAAGAAGGGCCTGAAGACCCACTCCAGTATTTTTGCCCGGAGAATCTCATGGACAGAGGAGCTTGGTGGGCTACAGTCCGTAGTGTTGCAAAGAGTCGACATGACTGAAGCGACTTAGCACACACGCATGCATGCTGAGGCTCCTGCCCAGGGTGACCCAGATTGCTGAGCTCACTGTGCTCCCTGGGCCTGAGAGTGCTGACATTAGTGGGGAGGGGCCTCTCATGAGCCTGTCTGGTGGTCCTGGCTGGTCAGGTCCCCCTGGAGGCTGAGAGTGGGCTGTTGAGTGGGTTGTGTCTGTCCCCAGGGGGCGGCAACATCATTGGTGGGCACGAGCCTGGGGAGCGCCGGGGGATTAAAGCTGGCTTCGGTATCTGCAACTGCTTCCCTGAGGAGAAGAAGTGCTTCTGTGAGCCAGAGGACAGCCAGGGTGCGTTGAGGGGAAAATGGTGGGGGGCAGTGCACAGCTGGCTGGGGTCCCCACGCCTCCCTGAGCATCCAGGGAGCGAGGGAGAAGATTGCAGGGAGAAAGAGAAACCTAGATCTTCCTCCTTCCCTGGGGTCTTGGTTCCCGCATGTGTGCAGACGAGGAGCTGGCTCAGGGCTACCAAGACCTCCTTGTGGCCCTAAGTTCCTTTTATTTTTTGCAAGGCTTGTGGGATCTTAGTTCCCTAACCAGGGATTGAATCGTGGCCACGGCAGTGAAGGCTCCCTGTCCTAACTGCTGGACCAAAGAATTTCCTGGACTCAAGTTCCATAATAAAGATTGGACTGGAAAATTAGTTCTTCCACCAAATAACTTCAGCATGTCCTCAGACTGTCCCTGTGTAGAGCCTTTCCTGGGCCTGTGGCATTGGCCAGCTGAGTGCCCCCTCACAACACCCTCTAGGTGCTTCTTCTAGAACAAGGGGGCCCCACTGAACACAGGAGGACCTTTTTGGGTGGTCATTGCACAGCCCAGATCCTGGGCCACTTGTCTTTCCTCTCCACTATATTGAACATAAAGAAAATACAGAAGACATTAGGAGCGCAGACGAGCTTCTCCTCCCACCCCCAGGGCCCCTGGGCCTCTGGCTTCAGTGCAGCATTCCCGGTGGGGGGGTACAAGGGTGCACAACCTCTGGTGTGTGACCTCAGGCAGGCTGCTTATAAATGCTCATTCCTTCCAGAAAAGGGCAATAACAGTCCCTGTAGCAAATCACACAGAACAGTACCTGCCAGGGGTTGGCAGGCAGCTCACAGTCGGTCACAGCAGCCACTTCCTGGCTGTCACAGGTGTGGCTCTGTTGGGTATTGGGGTCCACTTCTGGGGTGTCTTCTCTCACAGTCCCCACTCGCCCGCAGACTCCCTGTGTGATGAGCTCTGCCGCACAGTGATCACGGCGGCCGTGCTCTTTTCCTTCATCGTATCTGTGCTGCTGTCCACCTTCTGCATCCACCGCTACCACAAGAACGCCCACAAGCCGCCCATTGCCTCGGCCGAGATGACCTTCCGTCGGCCTGCCCAAGCCTTCCCGGTCAGCTACTCCTCGTCTGGCGCCCGCCGGCCCTCTCTGGACTCCATGGAGAACCAGGTCTCGGTGGACACCTTCAAGATCCCGGTGAGGTTCTCCATGTGGCAACAGGGCCGGGGAGGCAGCCCTTCCAGGGAGCCCTGTGGGTAGCCTCGGGTCTAGGGCAGCTGGGGAAGCAGGGAGGGGTGGGGGGACAGAGGGTGCAGGGCCCCTGGGGCTGGGGCCCACAGGGAGGACCCCGTGAGCCTCCACTGAGCTGCCTTTTAGGGAGGGCAGAAGGCAGGGGTGAGGCCGAGAGCGTGAAGCAGGGTGGAGAAGGATGGGCACTGATTTAAATGATGGAAATCTGGGCCATTAGGCTCCAAGGAGGGGGCCGGTCCTGCTGTACCCACCTGGGATCTAGCCTGCAGAGGCCCCAAGTGCTAGAGGACGAAGTCGGTGGGTAGACCCTGAGGAGGAGTGTGAGTGTCATTCTCAGAGGGTAGGACCCCCCCTAGGGCTGGAGGCCGATGTTCTGCCCTCATTTCCACAGGTCACTCTGTTGGGGAGTCTGTGGGGTAGGAGCCCCGTGGTGAAACGCTGTCCCCCTCCAGGCAAGAGAGATTGGCAGGTGGGGGGCTTGGCCGTGGTGGCGGCAACCGGGAGCGGAGTCTGTCTGTGGCTTGCAGAGTGGGGGCACCGAGAGGCCTCTCGGGCGCCTGTTGGGGAGCCCGGCCCCAGGACTCTGTGGCTGGCCTGCCGAGGAGGGAGAGTCAGCCAGAGCCCACAGACCTCCCGAGCCACCACCACCATAGCACGGTCTGGGCCCACGGTCAGTGCAGGAGCCTCAGACACCACCCCCCGCCCGACCAGGCCGCTCCTCCGCCTGTCTGCCCTCCCGTGTGCTTACTGAGGAGACTGAAATGCTGTGGGGACTGAGGGCTGGAGCCCCCCCACCTGCTGAGTGTTTGGAACCAGCGAAGTCAGGAGGGAGGCCCCTGTGGCCACATCTGGGAATGGCCCTCATGGCCCAGGGACGAGCCATTTGATGCCCTTATATGCCCTGACGGTTTGTGCTGAGACTCACAATGAGAGCGGTTCCTCTGTGGGGGGCCACAGACCATTTTCAGCCTCCAGCCCAAAGTGCAGAGAAGCCAGAGCTGGGCCTGAGGCCCAGGGGCCACACTGACCAACTCTGAGGTCTTAGACACATTATTCTACCCTTTGGCCTTAGTTCTGCTTTACATGAAGTGGGAGGACACTTTAGGTTTCTGGCACTTTTTAAAGAGAAACAAATCAGTGATATCCCCTCTTAGCCCAGTCTCGGTGTGCATTCAGCCGTTAATCCAGTGCAGTGTGGACACCAGGGCAGTGGTGACTGTGTTGTCACCTTTGAGCCTGACTGTAGGTTCTTAGTGGAGGAGGAAATGGCGACCCACTCCAGTATTCTTGCCTGGAGAATCTCATGGACAGAGGAGCTTGGTGGGCTACAGTCCATGGGAGTCAGACACGACTGACTCTTGCGACTAAAGAACAAACGCCATGGGTTCTTGGGGAAGCTGAGACACCAGGACACCTGGGGAGCTGGCTGGAAGGCGCCCCTGACTGTGGTGCTGAGAGGAGGCTGCCTCTGCTCCCAGACGTAAGAACACAGGGCTCTGGTCACTGGGGGGCAGTGGGCCCCCAGTGGTGGTGTGTCTGTGGGTTAGGCGAGCCTGGCAGACACATCATAAGTAGCCCCTGGAGCCACGCCCACACCCAGCTGCAGCGAGACTTGGGGACCTGGGCACCCTGTTCTGACACGAGGGCAGGTTCGAGACAGGCTTCAGCATCCCCAGAGTTCAGGTCTTTGAGCAAGCTTCAGGGTCTGGGGAGGCCCCAGCCTAGAGGGGTCTCGAGTGGGCGTGGCACGCTGGGAAGGCCGATGCGTGCAAGTTCTGGGCAGTGGCTGGGCTGTTGGGGGGAGCAGACTCTTCCACACGTTGGCAGGGACGGGCAGCTCCTGAGGGGCACAGTGGTAACTTTCTAGAGGCTGCCACCCAAGGGAGGTGTCCTTGACACCCCTACCTGTAGCTGGGAGTCCAGGGCTGGGAGGCAGCTTGGGCCACAGTTCTCTTGGAAGTCCTGGAGCCTGGGCCACTGTCAGTGCCTGGTGTCCAAAGCAGAGGAGGCACCATGAGGCTTGAGCCCAACTCCCAGGGAAGAGGCTGTGCTCCCCTGTGAGCACCTACGGGTGCTGAGTAAACCCTGAAACCCTCACTGGAGATACCAGGCCCTGGGCCTGGGGTGGCCCAGGGCATCTCAGTAGACGGAGGCCAGTGGGGGTCGGAGCATACGGAGTCCAGGCCGGTCTGTGGCAACACCTGCCTTCCTGTGGGGGGTGCATCTTGTCATGGCAAGACCTGACTGTGGGGTCTTGCCCTGGGACACAGTGACTGTCACCTGTCACTTCGGGTGACAGTCTGCCGTCTGCACACTGGAGCTTGTCCGCTGGCTCTTGCCTTCTTCCTTTCCTCTTACCTTTGCCATCTCTCTTCCCTCTCTTCTTTCTTCAAACCCAATGTAGGAGGATCCCAAGTGGGAATTCCCACGGAAGAACTTGGTGCTTGGAAAAACTCTGGGAGAAGGTGAATTTGGAAAAGTGGTCAAGGCCACAGCCTTCCGGCTGAAAGGCAAAGCGGGGTACACAACTGTGGCTGTGAAGATGCTGAAAGGTACCTGCCTGGGCAGTACACGGGGGGCTCTGCCACTCACACCTGCAGGGGCCCCAGGGGGTGGATGAAGCCCCTGTGACAGCCAGGACTCTGGCAGGCTTCAGTCTAGGGACCCCCACCATGATCATGTGGGCTGGTGTGGTCCCTGGAGAGGCAGGGAAAGACATTCCTCCCTTGAAGCCTCCAGAGCCATGCTGCTTCTGTATCAATGTTGGGTAAAGATCCGAGTTTAAATTAAAAGCCCGTTAGTTCAAAACCAACAGCTCTCCCCACCCCAGTCTGCCCCATTCATTCCTTTCGCCAAGCGTCCACTGAAGTCTTGGTGAAGAGATCACCTGTAAGGACTGGCCCCTGCCCCCAGGGCCCTGCCTTGCCCAGTACCCCCTCGGCCCTTAGCGAGCCAGCACTGCCCCAGTCTTGCCACAAGCTGAGTATCCTCACTGCTGTTTCTCAACAGGGACTGGGTAGGCGGTCCTCTGCCATGCCCCAGCTCTGGCTCAGCGGACCAACTGAGTGCCCAGTGGCCATGTGGTGGGCACATTTTGGGCTAATGCACACTGATGTTCAGCAGTCAGGGAGCCTTGCAGTGCCGGGTACTCCTGTGTACTTACCTAGGCCCTCAGACTGGAGTTGCCCCTTGCCTATGAGACCCCAGGCCCTAAGAGGGCACAATGAGACTGGCCCTGGGTCACCCATGTGTGGTCCAAAGGGTTCCAATGCCCCATCTCCCAGCTGTCTTCTCATTTCCAGACAAGTCTACTCCAGAGGTGGTGGCACAGCTGGGCAGTGGGCTGTGAGGCCATGACCCAGGAGGACAGTTTGGCCAGGAGACCTCCACACCCAGGCTCCTGAGCACAACTCTCTCTGCCCTTGGGACACATATGCTCAGCATGGCGAGATGACTCCCGTGAAGTCTCACGGCCTTCACCTTTCTCCAGGGCCTCAGCCCCCTTTGCCAAGTGCTTGGTCGGCAGGTGTCTGGGGACACCAGGGAGTCCCTTTACCTCCCCAGAAGGGTTAATGGAGGGGTGCCTTTGTGCACCACTGTCTTTGAGAGATGGTGATTGCAGGGAAATAATGCCATTTGCGTGCATAGCCCAGCCCAGAAGGCTTTCCATGGAAAGACTCTGCTCACATGAAAGGGCCCTCCTCCGGTTCTTACTCCCTGGAGGCACTTGAGGCCGCTGTTGACCCTCCCATGGGCTGAGAGTAGCACCAAGCAGTGAGGTCCTGGCAGGCCTCAGTCTGAACCTGGGTAGGACGTCTGGGAAGGAGACAAGTCTGTGCAGACCGCCCATGTGTGTCTGTGACCCAGCAAGGTGGCAGCAGGGGCTTTGCAACCCGCTTTGTTTCTGTGCGTTTCAGAGAATGCCTCCCCAAGCGAGCTGCGGGACCTGCTGTCAGAGTTCAACCTCCTGAAGCAGGTCAACCACCCACAAGTCATCAAGCTGTACGGGGCCTGCAGCCAGGATGGTAAGACCGGCCAGGGACTAGCAGCTGCCAGGCACAGGCCAGGGGCTCCGGGCCGCTCCATTCCGCATTCTCCCTCTTCCCCATCCTTTTTTTCTCTGGCCCCTGTCCTCTCTCTTCCCAGAAGCCTGGTCTCTGACTCTGGGGCCCTTGCCTGGAACTTGTGTGTCAGTGGCCCATGAGGGGTACCACAGGAGTGTTCCTGGGCCTTCCAGGGCTGCCATGCTGTCTCTGCTGACATCCTAGTTGTCAGCACCCTGCTCCAGGCCGAGACTCTGAGACAGGGAAGTCCAGAGATGAGCAGTGTCTCCTGGGCCCCTACTGGGATCTAGATATGCCATAACCTCCAGTGACCTCAACCCCAGCCTGGGGTGGCAAAGGCAGCGGCAGCATCACTGTTTTTCACATAAGAACATCTTGCTCTATTGGTCTTCCAAAGCTGCTCTGCCACGCCGGGGGCCTCCCACTTTGTGTGTGTGTGCGTGTGTACGTGTGTGTTTGGGGTGTGAGGGAGATGGGAGGCCGACAGGGAGAGAGCAGCAGGGACCCCGGTGAACACCGGTAGCGCTCAGGGCCGGGCCTCGGGCGGGACTGTGGCCTGAGAGCAGGCAGGGCAGGGAGAGGGTGGCCACGGGCAGTCCAGAACCTCTGTCTCCATCAGCCGTCCCCAGGCCACACTATGGCAAGACCAGGGGTACAGAAAGGCCTGGCCTCCGAGCAGCAGCGCTTATCTCCCAGGGCAGCTCCAAATGCAGTGACTGCTTGCCCTGGGCACCCAGGAAAGAGGTTGTGGTCAACTGTCCAGGCAGCTGGCTTTGGAACCCAAAGCCCCTGCAAGATGGAGGAGCTTCCCAAGTGGCACTAGTGGTAAAGAACCTGCCTGCTGCTGCAGGAGACGTGAAAGACTTAGGCTCAATCCCTGGGTCAGGAAGATCCCTTGGAGGGGGACACGGCAACCCACTCCACTATTCTTGCCTGGAAAATCCCACGGACAGAGGAGCCTGGCGGGCTACAGTCTGTGGGGTCAACAAGAGTCAGACACGACTGAAGCCACATAGCGCCACAAGGTGGAGAGCAGAGTGATGTGAGAGTGAGCTGGGGCTTGAGTCCTCAGGCTGCCGCCCAGGCAGCCAGCTCACATACCTACCGCTCTGCCCCCAGGGCCACTGTTCCTCATCGTGGAGTATGCCAAGTACGGCTCCCTGCGGGGCTTCCTCCGAGAGAGCCGCAAAGCGGGGCCTGGCTATGTGGGCAGCGGGGGCAGCCGCAACTCCAGTTACCTGGACAACCCGGAGGAGCGGGCCCTGACCATGGGCGACCTCATCTCCTTTGCCTGGCAGATCTCACGGGGGATGCAGTACCTGGCTGAGATGAAGGTGCGTGCCGCCCCAGCCCCACGCCCCCTCTGCCGGCTATGGGCCCAGGTTTCAGGGCTCCCTGCTGTTGTCTTCCCTGCAGCTTGTCCATCGGGACTTGGCAGCCAGAAACGTCCTGGTAGCCGAGGGCCGCAGGATGAAGATCTCAGATTTTGGTCTGTCCCGAGATGTTTATGAAGAGGATTCCTATGTGAAGAGGAGCAAGGTACCAGGTCCTGGGGTGTGATAGCCTGAGAGCAGAGGGCAGTGGTCCGGGAGCCCACAGGGTGGGGACACATTTTGATCTGAAGAAGATAAAGCAGGTTTTTAGAGTGTAAACTTCCAGTCCTCATCCCGAACTCTTCCCTAGTCCTGGGTCCCCAGAGACCCAGAGCAGGACTCGGTCCTGAGCCTGTTCCCTGTGTTCCTCACAGCCACGCGTGCTGTTTCAGAGCTGCCCCCTGGGGAGCAGGGTCCCTGCAGCTTCTCTAGCTTTTCATCACCGTCACTTCTAAAGGTCACGTTCCACTGCAGAAGTAACAGTCTTCTTGTCTGCAGTTCCTCTCACTGCTGCAGAGTGAAGGTCACTGTTTGACTTTCTGTGTAACGTATAGCCCTTCGCTTGGGGAAAAGAAATGAATTAAACCCATGCTTGCTAGTCATTCTTCACAGAAGGGAATGAACCACTTTACAGCAGGGTATGCTCCTGGTCCAAGGGCCTAGAAACCTCTGACCAAGTGAGTTTGGAAGGTGATCAGGAGGGTCTTGGAGACAAAGTCCAGAGTCGCAGGGTAGAGATTTGGGGAGCTTTTTCCAAGTCACTGAAACAGCTGGTTTGGGGCCCTTCTCGGGAAACCTGGTTCCCTGGTGTGGTCCCCTTCTCTGTGACACTGGTCTCGACTCTTGGTGCTGTTACCCTCTCAGCCCCTCTCCAGTAGCCTCCCTTTGACAGCCTAGGCAGGGCAGATCACAGGCCCCTCAAGACACACAGCTAAGCTGGCGCTCAGAGCAGATGCTGCTCAGAGAGAAAAACCCAGAAAGCCACGACACATACTTCAGCTTTGCTTGTGCGAGGATGCCGTTTGCCTTCTTGTGGGGTTTCCATTGTGACAGCACCTCTTAGAAGTGCTGAAGGGGAAGGCCCCGTGTTACCCAGCAAGGAAGCACGAGGTGCCCAGGCTTGGCCCCTGAGAGCACAGCCTGTGGGTGTGGATCGTTAGAAACACACACCCTCGAAGCCGTCACACTTCATGTAGGGTGTGAATCCTAAATAGTACTTTTTTATAAAAGGAACTATCATAAATGCATTAAAATCCAAAGCAAATGCTTGTTTTTTAATTGATTTGTGCCTCGAGGCTGACCTATTTGTTGTTTAATCGATCAGTCATGTCCAGTTCTTTGCAATCCATGGACTGTAGCCCAGCAGGCTCCTCTGTCCATGGAATTCTCCAGGCAAGAATACTGGAGTGGGTTGCCATTTCCTCCTCCAGGGGATTTTCCTGACCCACGGATTCAAACCTGCATCTCCTGCACTGCAGGTGGACTCTTTACCACTGAGCCACCAGGAAAGCCACCTGATATATTTGTACCAAAAAGCTCTTTCTTAAGTTGCATTCAAAAGGATTTGTTAGGTTGAACCCCAGCCTCTTCATGGCGGAGGGCAGTCTTTCAGAGGATGCTAAAAGGGCCCTGGGATAAAATAAGAGGGGAAAACCAGACTCCAGACACTTACACTGATTTCTTCCCTCAGAGCTTCTCAGAAGGGCCTTTAGTGTGTTCGTTTGTGTCAGAAATTCCCAAGATGGAAACACTGGATTTTGGTTTCCCAAACTCCTTCACCCTCAGATATCAGGGGAGATCTTTATGGAAGTGTTTCCAGCCTACCCACTGGGTAGCACCCCGGGTGCCCCGATCTCCCCAGAAGTGGCCACAATGGAGCCTGGCTTGCACTCAACATCAGTTCCTTGGGATGTGGCGCGTGACCAGCACACCTTATATAGCTGTGGGCAGGCCTACTGACTCCCTCTGGCATCTCAGCCAAGCCTAGGACGGCGGGGCTGGGACTCCAGCCCCTGTGAGGCTGTGCTGCTGGTCTGTACCCAGGAACACCCTGGAGTCACTGCTCAGTGTCCCCTCAGAGCTGAAAGAGCCTGAGACGTTTCCCCCACACACCAGTTCCCAGGACCTCCGAGCAACGTTAATGCCTTTCTTTCGCTCCTTCCTTAGGGTCGGATCCCAGTCAAGTGGATGGCCATTGAGTCCCTCTTCGATCATATCTACACCACCCAGAGTGATGTGTGAGTCTGGGTGTCGCCTTCCTGGGGTGGAGGTTACACCTGTCTGGGCAGCTCTGCTGGGGAACAGAGCTGCCCTGAGTGCCTGTCAGCTCATTCCAACCATCCAGAGTGACCTCCCCAAACGGGGGCTGTGGGTGCGGCAGCTTTGTGTACTCACACAGCGAATGGCAAGGGCCCAGGCAGTAGTTCTGAGTGCCACGGTGGAATGCCTGAGGGCGTGAGCCATGGCTGCAGACCCCCTCGCCTCTCGCCCACCTCCCCTGCCCTCTCTTTGGGCATCTCAGTGACACACAATCCCAGACAAACAGTTCCCTTTCTGTGGGCTTGAGTATGAGCTGGCTTCAAGCAGGTCCCCAGGGACTGGTCCCCACCCAGAGACAGGTTTAGGGTGGGGTGACCTTGAGTGGGTTTCCGGTGCCCCGAACTGCTCCAAGACCAAAACTTAGTCTTCCAGGTCCAGTTACATTCTCGACTGTTTTCAAAACCACAACAAACTTATTTCCAAATGTTCTGCTGTAAACAGCCTTGCATATTTTGAATAAGGTGGGCTGTGAAAAGGGAATTCTTAAACAGTTTTAACAACTGTGTTCTGATTATCAAGTTGACTGTAAAACAACTGGAAATGCAGGAGAAAGCATAACGAAGAGACTTAAAGTCACTGGGACCCTACCCTCCCTAAATTACTAGGGCCAGCCCTCACAGGCCTTGCCCAAAGTTGTCCGTGGAATGCAGGTATATATTCTTTACTACTGTAAGCAGGCTTGTGTGATAATGCTGTTTTGTGATATGATTTTGTCCCCACTTCATAGTAAATTTTTCCTCACAGTTAGGTATTTTCCCAGTGCAGTGTTTTTTCCTTTTAACATCTTATGAAAATTTCCAAGCACACGGGAAAGGTGAAGGGGTTTTACAGAGTACCCCCGCTGCCCCGGGGCCCCGGTCCCACCTGCTTTTCACTGTGCTCGTTTGCCTTCCCTGTGCCGTCTCTGATGCTACAGAGCTTCACCTCAGGGGTAACCTGCCTGCCCCTTTTGGGTGTGGGGGCTGAGCGTGGGCAGCAGCTTGTGGGGGGGGGCAGGGCGGGGCAGGCAGACACCTGGTCCCACCTCCATTCCAGCCCAGGCGCTTGGACCGCTCTCTGTACGGGGAACTCGGGTCCTCTTGCTGCTCAGGGGGACGATACCTGGTCCGCTGAGGGTGCCACAGACCCAGTGCAGCCGCTCATTGGCCCTCTGGTTCCGCAGGTGGTCCTTTGGTGTCCTGCTGTGGGAGATTGTGACCCTGGGGGGCAACCCCTACCCTGGGATTCCTCCAGAGCGGCTCTTTAACCTTCTGAAGACAGGCTACCGGATGGAGAGGCCGGACAACTGCAGCGAGGAGATGTGAGCACGCTTCCTCTGGTCCAGCCTCCCTAGACACTGATGCTCCGCGCTTTGGCGGGCTGGGGTCACATGCCCTCATCCTTTCCCGCTGCTGGGCAGCCCTGGGTGCCAGCCCCAGGCGAGCTGGGCAGCTGGAAGCGACGGGCTGAGACAAAGGCACAGATGACAGAGAACCACCCTTGGGCATGATGGCAGATGCTGGGGACCCAGATTCCACTGGGGGCTGGGTGGGCCTCCTGGGGGGACTTACAAGGCTGAGGGGGAGCAGGACCCCAGGAGAGGTGGTGGAAGGATGAGGGGGTGCTTCAGACTGAGGGAGCAGCTTCAGTCCAAGGCTGGAGACCTGTCCCAGGATGCTTGGGGAGGGGCAGGTAGTTAGAATGTCCCCAGGGGTGCATACAGGGGAGCACCCAAGTGGAGACACCAAGGCAGGCAAAGAGCAGGCAGGTGGCGCCTGGACTTCAGCTCGAGGGCACCAGAATCTTCTCATCAAATGGTGGTTCCATCAGATGATCCTTGGAGGACAGGTTGAGAACACGTGCGAGGGGGTCACCCATGGGCAGAAACACACTGGTCCATTCATCCTACAAAGTCTATCATGCACCAGCCACGTGCCTGGCTCAGGGCTGTGGGAATGCATGGGTGAGTAGGTGCTGCTTCCCTGGGCACCCTAGACTGGCAGGCACAGGCCCAGCACTCACCCACAAGGTGCCCTGCAGCCCTGCCAGAGCCCCAGGGAAGGGAGGGAGGTGCAGGACCGTGTGCTTGGCAGGTGTTTGTGTTCATACCCAGTTCGTCCTTCGTAAGAGTTTTAAGTACTGGCATTTCTGTGTTAGCTGCCATGGTGAGCATGGCTGGACCACAGCGCCAGACACTGTGAGCCCCTGCTGACCCATCATACCCTCGCCCAGCTCAGAGGAGGATGTCAGTGACACAGGAACCGCTTTGGGGTTTGGGAACAGAGCCTCTGGGGCCCAGGGCGCACTGTACTGGGTGTGGTGGTTGTGACCGGGACACCCTTGCTGGATTGTCACCGCCCACCTGTTTGTCCCACCAGGTACAGCCTAATGCTGCAGTGCTGGAAGCAGGAACCGGACAAGAGGCCAGTGTTTGCCGACATCAGCAAAGACCTGGATAAGATGATGGTGAAGAGCAGAGTGAGTACCTGGAGCCAATCCCTGGTGCCACCCCCCTCACCCTGGTTCGTGGAATTCCCAGTGCAAAGGCAAGAGTGCAGCTGTGCAGAGTGAGGTGGTCATGTCGTCTCCTGGGGCGGGGCGCGGGGGCGGGCACGGACCTTTATCCTTAATCCAGGCCTGTTGGACTTCTTGAAACTAGGAAGAAACCAGGATTTTTACCTTGACACTTAGGAAGAGCCCTCCACAGACAGGAGTGGGAATAAGATATTCTGAAGCCAAATAAAATTATTTTCAATAAGGGAACTTGAGGAAGTAGAGCTGGAATGAAGGTGTCTTAAATTCAGATTCTATGAGGGGTCCGGCTAGGGGTGGGAAGTGACTGGGGAGCAGTGGAAACTGTGACACATAGCAGCCCACCAGCCTCTGAAGGACCTCTCACCGTGGACACATGTAACCTGCAGGGATATGAGTGCCCGCATGCCAGGGCTTTTGAATTTTAAGGGATGTTTGTGTTTCCCAGTTTTTATAGCAATTTCCAAAAGCGCAATATGGGCCAAACAACATGTCTGTGTGCCTCCAGTTCACAACTCTAGGTGATGGAGGAAGTCAACACAGTTTCCACTAATACTGATTGGGCAACGGGCTGCCTCCTGTATTCTGCCTCAGATGCTGAGGATACAAGTAAAGAAAAGAGACACAGACTTTGCTTGCCCTCTGGTGGTTTCATCCTTACATTGAAACGGTTACTGAAAGTTGTCATTTCTTCAAACATGGAAAGCAAGATGCATGGACTGGGCCCCTTGGAATAAAACTCAACTTCAGTGTATCCCTAAACAAAGGTAATAGCTGATGCTTCCAGACAGCTTTCCTAGGACAGTGCTGAGAACCAGCCAGAAACACACTGGAAGCATTCTTGACACCTTTAACCAGGGCAGTGGAAGTAGCTGGTCCTCATGAATCATCCTGCTTGGGAGCTGAAGCCTCTAGCAGCGTCTTATGCAAATCCCACACCGATGACTCAGATTTCTGAGTCCTGACTTGATGTTGGAGATGGCAGGAGTGCCTGGAGGGAAGCCGGAAAGTGTGGAGCAGATGGGGAATGTGTCTTGGCCTTCCTACATGAGTCATGGGGCTACAATCCCAGAGCCTCAGGTTTTATAAACAGGCCTGTCCTCCAATGCCGGACCGGGTGCCCCCAGCGCTGCAGAGAGAAGGCCAGGACAGTGAGGGAACACATTTCTGCCTCCAAGGAGGTGATTTGCGATGAGGACCACAGAGCAGGGCTGGACGAGGCAGAGGCTGGGGGAACTCAGTGCTGGCAACGCTGGCCAGGGGCTCAGATCGCGAGAGAGGTTGATAGGTGCTGAGTGGGACACAGCGGGGGCTTCTGCTCTCAGGCAGGGCGGGGGTGGGGTGGGCATGTCCAGCAGTGGCCTGCTCCAGGGGTGACCAGCTCTCTCTCCCTTCCAGGACTACTTGGACCTGGCCGCGTCCACCCCATCCGACTCCCTGCTGTATGACGATGGCCTGTCGGAGGAGGAGACGCCCCTGGTGGACTGTAATAACGCTCCCCTCCCTCGCACCCTCCCTTCCACGTGGATTGAAAACAAACTCTATGGTAGAATTTCACATGCATTTACTAGATTCTAGCCACGTTGTTCCTGCTCTCTGCACTGTCCTTACTCTCTGTAATGCTTTTTAAGAGTGTTTCTGGTTTGAATGAAACCAAAGTCTGCTCTGAACCTTTTTGTTTGTAAATGTCTGACTTTGCATCCGTTTACATTCAGGCATTTTTTTTTACAACTATGTTTTTTTAAAGGATGTGAAAATATGTGTGATGACCACATTGCCCAGCAGCTTAAGATGATAGAGGAGAGGGCAGGGCAGAACTCTCAGGGGCTATTGAGAAATGATGACTCAGTCATTTCCGGGGTGGGGATTTAGTCATAGTACTTCTAATTTAACTACTGGGGTACATTTTCCTGACCTGGGGAGGCATTTAATCAAGAAAGGCGGAACCAGCACCACCCTGCCTACACTGAGAACACAGCCAGCACCCCCCCCCCAGGCTCTGTCTGGGTGAGTTGGAGAAGGGGGGAGCTTGGAGGCCACCCAGTGCTGGGGACCAGCACTGGTGGGAGGGACACACACAGACTACTGTTTTCACATCCTTTGTATCACACACTGTCATGACAGTTGTCATTTATGAAGTCAGTGCTAAAAGCTGGAGCAAAATGCTTTTTGAAAGAACGTAGTCTGTGGTGCTGTGGTCTTGCAATGGACAGTAAATATGGTTCTTGCCAAAACTCCTTCTTCTGTCTTCAATACTTGAAATTTTTTCCTGTTTCCTAACTTCATCATGGAGTGTTTTGAAATCTTGGAGTCTCAAGCCTTTTTCAGCCGAGATTGTTCCCTTTGCATGCCTCCTGGGTCATTGATTCCTTGCTGGCTAGTGTTCTTGCCATTTGTCCCGTCGACGCTGTGGGACTGGGCTGCGTGCACCCTTGATTTTGGAAGATCCTCTCCTCTGTAGTAGGCTGGGATAGAAGACAAGTAGGCTCCTTTATGTTAGAGCACTTTTTATAGAAGCTTCCTGCTGCAGTAAGCCAGGCAGTAAACAGCAAGGTGCTGATGCTTTCTGCTGCCTTACAGAAAGAGTTAAACAGGTCACCAGAGATTGATCAGATTTAAGAGTCTGAAGCTTATAAAAGTCAAAATTGGTAGTTTCTGGTAAGCTAGAGTTACCAAAAGAACATGTGATGCTCCCCCCTTCCCCCAAACATTACCCATGTTTTGGAAACCTGGAGCACGAAACCCTGCAGGCAGTTGGCCCAGAAACCAGAAGTTTGGTTTGAACCTCAAAGGGAGTTTTGCCAAGGCCTTACTGTCTGCACATGAAGTTTGGGTTCTTCAGCGCAGAACAAATGATCTGTTTTCATTTTTAGGCATGTCAGACCCGAACTGGCCTGAAGAGAGTCCTGTACCACTCACGAGAGCCGCTGGCACCAACATTGGGTGTCCGAGATATGCAAATGATAGTGTTTATGCTAACTGGATGGTTTCACCCTCAGCGGCACAGTTAATGGACGCGTTTGATAGTTAACATTTCTTTGTGAAAAGTAATGGACTCGCGAGGGGAAGAAACATGCTGAGAACAGAAGGTCTGCCGGCCCCTACTTGCACATTTCACACTGGCTGGCGGTCCTGCCGCCCAGCAGATGTAGCGCGCCGGACGGTGTAGGTGTTCCTCCTTCTTCAGCCCTCGGCAGCACCCAGCCGGTGCATCGTGAGCACCACGCACTCCGCGCTCACACGTATGGGTCCCTCACTCACTACCTGAACTGTCTGGTTTTTTTCTGGTTGCCTCCAAACAAGGCCACATGATTTAAACATGAAGCACACACACCAAAAAAAGGCAGCAGGGGACAAAAAAACCTGGCCCAGATGACCTGTCCTTGTTCAAAACAAGAGCCGGGCCAGGCCTCATAGGGATATCAAAGCCCAACCAGGGCTGGAGGGGAAGAGGGGACTTTGGGACAGGCCTCGCCACAACCTTCAATATCCTGTTTTGTTTTGTTTTAATCATGTAACCTTTTCTTAGGAAGACATTTGATTCTTATTATGATTAAAATGATCCTTAGATTTAGCACAATGGAGAGACGTGATGCCACATTTGGTATGTAGGTAGGTGGTGTGAGGGGAGGGGGCTTCTAGGACACATTTGTCTACTTGGCTGAGAGATCACACCCCTGTGTTGAGAAGTGTTATGGAGGAGGGGGCCTTGGAGTGGAGTGGACTCATATCCAGGGATTGCTGACCACGGAGTCTTGGCTGCTGCAGACTCCCCAGCCTCCCCCACCACAGCCTTCAGTACCCACCCATCCAGTGCCCCAAAGTGGCGGGGGCTCATCTCACATGCTCGTGGTTGGGACTTGTGCTCAGTCTCAGTTAGGTTAGAAGTAGTGTCTACAAATGACCGAGGACTGTGACACCTCTGATGACAATTCTGAGGGGCAAACGACAGGGTTTTGGCTCTTATAGAGCTTGTGTGAAAAGGTACATGTGTCCACTCTTCCTGTGTTTGTAACTGATGCTGCTGTGGCCAGACATTTTCGTTCTTAGGTTCCGACCATGACTCATAAGCTTCTTGTCCTTCTTCACTGCTTGTTCGTGGTCACAGACACTCAGCACTCCTCCCATCCTGCGGGGGTGGCTTTCGGGAAGTCCCAGTGGCTCTTCTTTCTGTCCCCGCGCTGTCACTTTGCAGGAGAGGGTCGATTACCAAAACACTGCCTGGTCTTCAGACCTAAAGCACTGTGAAAGAACTTAAGGATGTCTCATGAAAATGCTGGATTTTATAGCCATTTCACCAAAGTGGTAAAGTGGTAAGATTATGGCATTTTTGTGGCCAAGAAGGCTTGGATGAGTTATGTGGAGGAGCCATTGTGTGTGTGTGTCCACGAGCGTGTATGTGAGTGCACACACCCAGGGAGAGCACTGGGAAAACACCTAACTGCAGATGCGACACGGCTTTAGTTTGGGCCATTGTTCAGACACAACTGTGATAAGTTTTTACAGATATCTAGTAGTAAACTTGTGGGTTTCAAATGTGCTTAATGATAGTCTTGTTAAATGCAGAAGCAGGGAGAAACTTTCTCGAGTTACTAAAAATGCCTACTCAGTGTGAGAGGCTGTAGCAAGTTTGTCCTCAGCAGGGGGAGAACTCCAAGTCTAACTGGCTGACCCAGAGGTGGGGAGTTAACCCTTGACTCATAACCTAATTGTCTGTTCCTGAGTTATCCAGGTACTCCTACTTGTTAGTCTGTCAGACAATTTTCATATGCATATACACAGAAGTTACTACTAAGTATTTAAGTATTACTGAGGATTAAGTAACAGTCTGTTTTAAAATTTGTTAAATCTATTTATGAAAGGTTATTAAATCATACCGTGTCAATTTGCTTTTGTAGTCAAGGTGACTAAGAAAACCATTTCAGTTATGTAAATAAAATCATGTATCGTACAGTGTGTAAACTTCTTTTCTCTTTTTAACTTTCTGATTGGAAACATCAGTTTTATGATTTTAAAGTTTCCATATAAGGAGTAAGATGTCACAAGGGGATCTATTGTGGTGACCACTGGGGAAGTAAGACTAATCAAAGGACTGTGGGGGCTCCTGGTGATGTTGTTGACTTGTCTTGTATAATATGGACACGAACAGCCGCATTTATAGTAATTGTGAAAACTAAGCTCATTCTGCCACCCAAAGGATTCCTTCTCTAAAACAGAGCAGCAGCCAGTGGAGAGTTCAGGTATCTGCTCTTCTCTAGCAATCTGCTGTTTGTTTCTTGAAGCTGGAGTTGGACAGTTGTGAGAGAGACTGTAAAATGCATTGTCATGACTGAAGGTCCCGTTGGAGGAAAAACTTTGCCCTGAACCACTATGAAATCTAAAATACTAAATGCTTCTGTTTATGACTTCCTGTTGGGTTATGCAGGAATGCTATGAGCTCCTCAGAAACCTGGCAAGGAACAGGTAGTGGGTCAGCAGGGAAACACAAGTTACTAGCAATGTAAGTCTGATCTGCGGTTACATCGTGCACTGGACGCCGAGGGCCTTGGGTGCACACGAGTACACAGGTGCGTTCACACGTGTACACACAGTCAGGTTCGTGAGTCACCAGGGGCTGCCCCAGGCCCACGGTGCTCCAGCTCATGGCCCTCAGCGCCTCCTTCAATCTAGACCTCAGGGATGGGAAATGAATGTAATTTAGACTCAGTTGTTTGCCTCGAATGTTTAGAAACCCATGTTGAAAAATGCTAATACTAAAATACGAAAAACTCCTTTTTCAAGAGGAGAAACCTTTCATTAGTAGTGTGTGTATGTGTGGTTTATTTTTCTGAAAAGGCACATTCTCCACCAAACTCCACACAGGATTGCTTAGCCACAAGGTCAGCTTATTTGGCCAGAAATGTAGTTGAATATTGGAAGAGGAAATGGTTACCTGTTCCAGTATTCTTGCCTGGAAAATTCCATGGACACAGGAGCCTGGTGGGCTACAGTCCATGGGGTCACAAGAGAGTCAGACACAACTGAGCAACTGAGCAGGTATTTGAATATAATGTCTGAGAATGTCTTGGACAAACAACACAAAAGGGAAAGCAGAGTTTCCCCCACTACAAACAGAGCATTTTTCCAGGCAGAGGAGTAAATATTTCCCTCTTCTTTGAGCATGTTTATATGTGGGGTATTTGGATGGTGATATTTAGGGTGATTCTAGAAAGTGCTGAAGAAATCCTTACCTCTGTGTCCCTGAAAAGATGCAGTAAGTGGGTCTGAAGGGCATGTACTGTAGTGGGGGCACACCCTCCCTTCCATCTGAATTTGTATGTGGCGCTTACCTGCTGGGTGGGCCTATACATCCAGAAAACACCATCCACTCAGGTTTCCTGCCCCACTCCATCCCTTCTCCATGGTGACAACCTTGGCAGGCTCACTAGAACTTTATAGGAACTTCCCTGGCGGTCCAGTGGTTAAGACTCCATGCTTCCATGGCAGGGGTCATGAGTTCGAACCCTGGTCAGGGAACTGAGATCCCCACATGCCACCCAGCACAGCCAATTTTTTTTTTTTTAATAATTAAAAGAATAGAGTTTCCCACATCTTTTGGGAGCTGGGGTTCACATGAATAATTCTTGGCTGAGATCAGGAGAAACCAGAACTTGTATGTAGAGTTTTTTAGTGTGGAATATGGTGCTGTGCCTGCAGAAGAGGCTGGATGGGTGGCTGTGTTAACAGCTGGGAGGATAAGCTTCACTCCCGGAATTAGAGAGGCACGTATGTGAATGCTTGAAAGAAATCCCGGTTAATCTGTGCAACTCAGGTTTCAATTGCTGTGTCAAGTGATGAGATATTTTTGCAGATGTTTCTGGAATGTGCTAAGTCACAGGACCTGGCGAATGGCGATCTCTCGGAGCTGTGACAGGGAGGCCGTCTTGCTGTGTCAGCTTCAGGGACATCAGTGTCACAGGAACTGGGCCAGGCACGTGGAGGGAGCCGCGGCCAGAGGCCACGCCAATCAGTGGGACCACAGGACCTCTGTACCACCCCAGGAGAGACCCTGATCTTGCATCCTTTCAGATGACACTGCACAGTGCACATTCAAAGTTGGTGTGGGCAGCTGAGGTAAGTGCATTCTGAAACTAAGGGGGAAAAATCATTTTTCAAGAAAAAAAATTTTGATACTTCAGACAGAAACTGTATTTATCACACAGACCATCAGTTTTTTGAATAAAAATGCAAAGTTCATTTTTTATATCCCTATTTTTATTGGTGTCAGTTTTGTCAGGCTGCACTTGGTTTTCACCTGTGGTCCAGTCCTCTGCATTTTTCATTTTCCCTTAGAGGAAAGTCATTCCTGTGGGTTGGGAAGGGTCTAGCCCTAGGTGGCACAGTGGTGAAGAATCCGCCTGCCAGTGCAGAAGGTACAAGAGACTGGGGTTCTATCCCTGGGTCGGGAAGATCCCTTGGATTAGGAAATTGCGGCCCCCTCCAGTATTCTTGCCTGGGAGATCCCATGGGCAGAGGGGCCTGGTGGGCTACAGTCCATGGGGGAGCAGAGAGTTGGACACGACTGAGCAACTGCACACACATAGCCCGGGAGAAAAGAACATACGGCTGCCTCTTGCTACCAGAGGCAAGGGACTCTGAAGGACTTCAGGAGCCCATATATGCCTTGTCACAGCCTCTGCCCTTAGGAGCTCCTCTCAACAAGAGCAAGTGACTTGCTCCATGTTTTTTCTGGGAGTTTTAAAAAGCTTGAAAATTGTCCTTGAGACTCTCTGGCCACAGGACGTGAGAAGCCAAAGTTCTTGGATTTTTCAGAACTCCAGGGTAAAGGGGTTGGAGGACTTCATGAACAAGTTAAAAGAAAGATAAGATTACAGGAAACAAATATATGTGTGTATGTGTTTACTTAGTGTGGAGTCTTAGCCACTGGACCAATAGGGAAGTGCCCATAGGAAACAATTTTTAATGTCAGAATGACACAGAAGAGGGGAGGATTGCACTTTCTCAAAGGAGAGCATTGAAAGAAATTAAAAGAAGTGTTGTGGCAAAAAATAGATTTTTTTTTTTTTTGTCTGTGCTGTTATAACTTGCAGGATCTCAGTTCCCCAACCAGGGATTGAACCCATGCCCCCTGCAATAGAAGCATGGAGTCGTAACCTCTGGACCACCATGGAATTCTCAGGAAATTGTACTTTTTAAGAGAGCTGAATCATCTCTATAGCTTTGTAGAAATAAATAAGACCACCCAAAAGAGAATGAGCAGGGTTTATTTATTCTGCACTTGCTGTTGCAAAGGAAGAGGCCACCATCTTCTTGCTTTTGGCAGAGACTCAAAGGCAGGCAGAGAGGGAAGAAAGCTTTACAGGAAAAAAAAAATAGTGGGGGAGGCTTCAGGTACACTGTGATCAGAGGCTGTTGGCATGAGGAGGCTGAAGGCACTAAAGCAACTAGAAACTGAGCATCTTCAGTGATTCACTTGGAGAATATATTTGGCTTTCTTTGGGCAGTTTCAAGTTGGAAATTGGGGCAAAATAAAACAGGGAGTCCGGCAGTCGTTGACCAAATCCTGACCATTTGGGGCTGGTTACTGCAGAGGTTATGGGTTGGAGTTCTTTGACTATACATGGGCTGGCCGTTGTCTGTTTGCATATTCAGTCTCTCAGTTCCTCTCTTTTGGTCATCTTTTTTGTTTGAAAGTTGATGGATACAAGGAAGTTTAGAAATCCAGGCCTTTACCACTTAGAGGCTGATTGTTCAGTCATCTCCCTGGTTAACTGTATTGTGAGGTATTTTTTTTAATGGATAGATTATATTTATTTATTTTCAATGTATATTTATTTGGCCATGCTGAGTTATGTGGAATCTTAATTCCCAGACCAGCGACCAATCCCATATCCCCTGCATTCTGGAAGCACAGAGTCTTAACCACTGGACCACCAGGGAAGTCCCAGTTGATTGGGTTTTTTTTAATAAGAATCATTCTAACAAATGTGAGATAACATGCCATGATTGTTTGGACTTGATTTTCCCTTACCTTCTTGTATCATCATGTTGATCACCTGACGAGAAAGTGGCTGTTCAGAAGCATTTGGGTCCCAGATGGGTGCAAAGAAGCAGCATCATGACCACTAGGACAAAAACAAGAACAGTTAATAAACCCTGTAAGGTTTATTGAACTGAGAATCCCAACCCAAGCCAAGCACAAATCCCATATAGACCATGAGGATCAAATTTATTAGAGAGTGAAGTAGCTTTGCCCGAAGGCATTGCATTGTCTGTCCCAGTCTCTGTTTCAATGATGCAAGTACGGTATTAGGAATGGCACAGGTCATGACTAACCAAAAGAAATCTAGAGCGATGCAACCGTCCATCACTACTGTGTCAACAAGATGGGACTGATCTGTGTTCCATCTGAGGAAGAGGTGGTACTGCTAATGTCTTCTGCCGGAGTTAGTGATAACTTTCTTACAAACCTATACTCATGATTTCTACTGATGGAACACTGCTCTAATTGTTCACATAAACAATGAAATAGAAATTCCCCCAGGTTGAGTGCTGCATATCAAGGCTGGTTTTGTTTTGGAACTCAGAATTTTCAGCCTTGGTCATTTAGAGACTTAGAGTCTCTGTACAGACAAGTCTTGGAATATTATCCCTAACTTGCATGAGATGTTGCATGCATACATCCTATGTCACTTCAGTAGTGTCTGACTCTGCAACTCTAGGGACTGTAGCCTACCAGGCTCGCCTGTCTGTGGGGTTCTCCAGGCAAGAAAACTGAAGTGGGTTGCCATACTGTCCTCCAGGGGATCTTCCCGATCCAGGGACTGAACCCGCATCTCTGGCTTCTCCTGCACTGCAGGTGGATTCTTTACTGCTGAGCCACCAGGGAAGCCCAAAGCAAACAGGACCAGGCATCCTGATTACAAAAAATATATCTGGTAGGGACAATGGAGATCTAGGAAAGACAGTACTCATAACAGAAGGCTGGAACCAGGGCTTACATGAGTTTCACTACATGTTTGGATCGCTGTTGGTCTTTTACCAGTGGCAAATATTTGACTCATCACCCTGTGAAAGTCATTGAATTCAAATTTAGAGTTGCCTAAGGTCTGGCAATTACCTAGGTTGTAATAACTGGGGTTTTTTCCTGATAAAGCAGGACACAGGAAAGTCACAGGTGAACTTGTTTAAGGTTGTTTTCCATGTTGCTGCAAACGGAGCTGCCATCAGCTGTAATTCTTATTGTCTCCTCTGATGAATTGATAGCTTCCTTGTGGTTTTCATCACGGGGGTCTCCAGATGGAGGGCAGATTCAGCAGTCAGTTTAAGATCTAGGGCAGTGGCTACTTCTTGGGATAATCTAACAATGGCATTAGAATAAGTATGTTCTGACCTAACCATTGTAATAAAGAGAAAAGACAGGAAAGGAAAAGGGTCATTATTGGTAAATGACAACCAGAGATCTACAGAAAATGAGAATAAGAATAATCAAGCCAATTTGAAAAAAAAAAAACAACACAAGAATTATACAAGGTTTTGATCTAACATCGTGGGGAGAACTATCCTATATCTTGCACACTATCCTAGGTCGTCTGCTTGTTCTAAAGGTCTTGAGTCAGCTCCCTGCTTCTGAAGATCAGCCACTTTTAGGGGGTCTCAGAATCCTGTTTGAGGTCCTCTACTGGAGTAGCCTGCCAATTATGTGGAATTCCAGATTACTTCTTAGTTGTGAAACGTGAACCCGAGGATTGATGCCCTCAAGTTTCGCTGCTATAACATATTCCCTCCCAGATGAAGGCAGAAAAGGTGTTGACTGTTATTATTCAGCCTTAAAAAGGCATGAAATTCTGACATGTGCTGCAACATGGATGAAGCTTGAAGACATTATGCTAAGTGAAATAAAACAGACCACAAAGAGACAAACACTAGATTATTCCACTTACATGAAGTACTTACAGCAGTCAAATTCTTAGATACAGAAAGTCAAATGGTGGTTGCCAGTGGCAGAGGTGGGGGGAGGGAAAGTGGCAAGTTAGTGTTTAGTTTCCGTTTGGGGGTGATGAAAAAGTTTGAGAGATGGTGGTGATGGTTGCATCAGGATGTGAATGTACTTAATGCCATTGAACTGTGCACTCTAAAATGGATAAAATTGTGAATTTTATGTTATGTAAATTTTACCATGCACACACAAAGAAAGAATTGTCTTGATCTAGAAGCACACTGAAAAGGCTAAGCAAAGATTCCCTACAGAAAGTATGGTATTTGAGCTAAGTGAGGAGTAACAGGATGGTATTTGAGTTAAGAAGTGAGAAGTAACAATTTTATTGATGGTCCTGTGGTCTTAAACCGGTCCTTGTAATGTGGGCATATTATAATGGCAGGGTATGAGCAAACCTTTGGCTCTAAGACTTCCAACTATCAGTTGGATCCCTTACTATGCTTACAGTTTCAAGGGTTATTGGGGAAGTTTAAGCAATGGTTTGGTAGGATCTATATGAACTTTAATAGGTTCTCTTCCGATTATTTTCCCATAACAGTGGAACTGTGAGCCCATAGAGTGTCAGTTCAATTTCAGTACTTATCTGGGGCATGCACCAAGAATAATGCAATATTAAATATATACCAGAGTATTGGGGAGTATTTGTGAGAGTCTAGAGGACTTCTCTACTCATAAGCAGGTTGATTCTGTTCCCTGTTATTTTTTGGTGCATAATTTCAAATGCATTTCCCAAATGAACAAACTTGTTCAGAGTCAATGTTCCTCAGAGTAGCCACTGAAGGCCCAGAGCATCTTTGGTGAAGTTATGCCATTTAGAGAGAGAGACCCAAGAGTTGCTTGGTGTTGCAAAGAAACCATATAAGAAGCAGGAGGTTTCCTGGAGAAGGAGAGGAATTAGACTTCAGGAACACTGTGAGAGCTGGCAACATCAGGTAAGAATGTCATGCTTGTGCACAGGAATCTAACATAAAGAGAGCAGAGGTAAGACCCCAAATGAAGAACTGCGCGGTACAAGGAGGCCACGTGTACCACATCTGCTTGAAGGCCGCAGTCTGAGGCAACAAGCAGACTATGATACAGACCATATCTTGGTGGAGCCACCAGGCAAATGATACAAATGAAGACTGCCCCAATGAAACAGGCAAAGGCTATTTATTCAGAGCTTGCCATAGAAAGGGGGTCAGACCCATCACTTACTTTTGGCAGAGACTCACAGGCAAGCTGGGTTTCTCAGATGGCTCAGTGGTAAAGAATCCACCTGCCAATGCTAGAGATGCAGGTTCGACCCCTGGGTCAGGAAGACCCCCTGGAGGAGAAAACGGCAACGCACTCCAGTATTCTTGCCAAGATAATCCCGTGGTTAGAGGAACCTGGCGGGCTATAGTCGTGGAATCACAGAGTCGGACACGACTGAGCCACGCGCACACACATGCAGAAGCAGGCTAAGGAAAGCTTCATAGTTTAAAAAAGATCCTCAAATTAGAGATTGGTGGGAGAGTTTAGGGTTCTTTAAACTACATTCTTTTGATACTAATCATACCACAATTGTGCTTTAGTATTTTTCCCAAGGGAACTACTTATTTTATAAGCCCTAGTATATCACCCATTATCTACCATATAATTTGAATTATGCATTATCTTCTCTCTAAATTCAAATTACATACATTTAGTGTATGATTTGGCAGTTAATAAGCTTATGATTTAAATTCATTGATGGCAGAACCTCAATTTTATTTTTAAAACAGTTCTAATGGAGGATTCAAAGAACAGTTTTAAAGAAATGAAACACTGCTATGATTTCATGCCAGATCCTGCACTGAGAGAGCCTCTACAGTTTCTTCTCTTGAGTTTCCATTTTCCCTGTTGTAAATTGAAGACCATAACCTACTCCAAAGGGGTATCAAGAGACTCTCCCTAGAGCATGACCAGGCAACCAGACCAAAGTTTAGTTATGGCAGGCAGAAAATATAATCAGGCATGTCATCTGCTCTAAGAAGCTGATCAAACGGTAGAGATTCTGGAAAAGAGAGGGATCATTACGTGTTATTTTAACCAATTCAATGTATATTTATTGACCACTATGTGCAAAGTCCTGGGAGACAAAAGACATGACCCTTATTTTCAGAAGCTTAGAGACCCCTGGAGTCTATAACTAGATGAATTCTTTACTCTTGAGTCAGGTTGAGGGTGAAGGATGTCAGAACTGTAAATGTTTTCATTTGCTCAGAAATGATATGAGAGCAGAATGAGACCTTGAAGTTGGGTAGAGACTGGATATTCTACAACCCTGGCTTAGAAGTAGACTTCCAGACTCTCTTACCCATGGGATTTTCCATAGGACATATCCAAGGAGAACATCTGGGTTAAAGACATCCCAACAACAATCATCCAGTAAAGACAGCGGTCATTAGGAAACCCCTCAGAACACCACCTAGTGTGACCTTCCCTAGCAGCAAAGAGTCTGCCTGCAATATGGGAGACCTGGGTTCGATCCCTGGGTTGAGAAGATCCCCTGGAGAAGGGAATGGCAACCCACTCCAGTACTCTTACCGGAAAACCCCATGGACAGAGGAACCTGGTGGGCCCCAGTCCATGGGGTCGCAAAGAGTTGGACCCGACTGAGCAACTTCACTTTCCCTTTTCACTTTCATGCATTGGAGAAGGAAATGGCAACCCACTCCAGTGTTCTTGCCTGGAGAATCCCAGGGACCGGGGAGCCTGGTAGGCTGCCTTCGATGGGGTCGCACAGAGTCGGACATGACTAAGTGACTGAACTGAACTGAACTGAGCGACTAACACACAGAACACCACCACTCCTACAGGATGCACCCCCCCAGTCACCGGAGACTTCTGCTCTAACTAATGCACTTCATGATAACCATGAGCTCTGCCTACCACATACCTGCTAGGCACAGTGCCAAACACTTCAAATACAAAATTTCGTTTAATCCTCACAAGTCTAAGGAAGTACATGCTGTGTTATTGTCCCCATAATATAGTTGAGAAAACTGAGGCTTCTAGAGGCTAAATCCAGGAAGCCTGCCAAGGTAACCAAATGGGGAAAGCAGAGCCCAGATAAGAGACATAAGCCCTCTTAGCACGGTCATTTCTTGCCCAGACAAAGGCAGATGCCCTGTATCTTCTCTACTGCTCAGCTCAGGGCCTTACAGAGTGCCTTGGGGATGTCTTTGGAATAGCAATTGAGCGGAGGGAATGTCAGGGAGGGCTTTTTTGCCCCGCACCCACTGAAGTAAAGCAATGTCAGATCTAGAAGTCATTTTCCATAAAATCTACCCCAATCCCCTCCTTTCACATAGAAGGAAATTAAGCGCCAAAGAAAAGGAGTGACTGGCAGCCAGGACTTCCTCGCTGAGGCTAAACACACAGCCCAGCACTCCTGAGGATGCTCAGACACCTCTGGCAGTCCTCAGCTCACTGCCCACGCAGGCACTTATCTCCCCCTCCGTCTCCCAGGTCAGGGCTCCCGGGCAGGATCAGCGCTGCCATCCTCTAAGTCCTTCCCTTTTGCAAAGCCAGCCGTCCGCCCGAGCTGGTACTCCCGTCCTTGTAGACTCTTGCTGGGGCAAGAGCGGTTTCCTGCCTTCCGCATCTCCTAGCCTCCACAAATCGTTTTTTGAGCCCCACACACGCGGGCACGCACACAGGCATATGTGTAACAGATTACGGATTATCATCAGTACTGGCTGCTAATTATCGCGCTTTCTTCGCCAAGCGCTGGGCGCGGATGGGGCGTGGGCGGGGCCTGAGAGGGCGTGGGCGGGGCCGGCGGGCTTGGGCGGGGCGAGATCGCTCGGCGGCGGAGACCCCGTTTCCTCACGCGCGCCGGAAGTGGAGGTTGGCGGCGCGGCGGCGCGCCCGGAGGGTGGGGGGTGAGGAGGTGGCGGCCTCGGGGAGCCGGGCGCCGCCCAGGAGTGCCTGCGGCCGGGGAGCTGGCGGCGGGGCCGCGGCCGCCGCGCGCGGATGGGTGGACGCGGTGAGTACGCAGGCCCCCGGCTCACCCGCCTGCGGCTCCCAGAGCTCGACCGGCGTCGCGGGCGCTGGGGCGCGGGTCCCGGGCTGCGGGTCTCCGTCCTGGTCGGGTCACCTCACGGACGAGCTCTCCGGGGGTCCTGTCCGCGTGGGGTTGCCGCGCCGACCAGCCCTCCGGAGTCGGCTCCCGGGTCAGGAAAAGCCGCGGTTTTTCGGAGCGGTTTGAGTTGTGTTTTTATGAACAGTGCTGCCAGAGATCGTTGGTTTGCGTGTTTTATTTTTATCATTTTTTTTAAACCAATACACCACTGTCTCTGCTCCCCTCAGTGGATAAACTTTGTAGTCAGCTGTTACCTCTTTATTGCGTTAAATTAGTATTCTCTGGCGGCAGCCTCGCTTTCTGCCAGACGCTAGGCGCCTTTGAAAGACACACATTTGTGGAGCAATTAGTGGGGCCGAGGAGACCAAGGGACGGGAAACCTCCTGCATTTTCAGGATTCATCTAGAAAATTATACTGTTCCAGAGCAGCTTGCAGAGGAATAATTTGTAAACGCCATAGTGAAGCTTTTGTTGATGATGATGTTATTGGTAGAATGAAAATCTGATTGTAAACCTTAAGCTTTTATCCTTCAGCCTGCTTTTCAGATTTATATGCGATGTCTGGATATTTAACTATCATTGATGGTTCTCAGGAGCTGGGCCTTCATTTTTGCTGGAATTAATGTTGTATTAAAATAGTACTTCAAATGTGGAAGTAGGACTCCCAAGTATCTTATGACTGCGAATGTTAACCTTGGTTTTGTATTATTATTCTGATACCGTTTGTTTTAAATTGTCTTATGATTTAAAGAATGTAAAAAGGATTTTGGATATCCAGTATTTGTGGCTCAGAAAATTTTGACATAAACACAGTTTTAGTCCGTCAGTTCGTAAATTCCATTTTTTCTTAACTTTTTGATTGAGGTATAAAATATATATGAAGTCATAAAGTGCATGAACCTTAGTTGTACAGCTCAGTGAACTTTTATGTGTTTATTAAGTTTTGCAACCACCAGCCACATCATATTATATACCTATGGAAGGTTTCCATCATTCCAGGAGTTTCCGCCTGCTGCTTCTAAGTCAGTTATACCCCTGTGTCTGCCTCCCCATCAGTATTCAGATTTCTGTCATCTATTAGTTTTGTTTAGTTGGGGGTTTATATTAATGCAGTCATACAGTATACTCCACATACTGCTCATGAGTTTCACCCATAATGTCTTATGTATGAGTAGTTTGTTCTTTTTTATTGTTGTATAGAATGCATTGCATGATTATATGGCTACTCTGTTGATCTTTTTGTTTCCAGTTTTTCTGTATTGTATAATTTGAAGACTGCTATGAACATTCTTACAAATGTCTTGGTGAACATCTGTGTATCTCTGTCAGCTGTGGAATGGCTAAATCGTAAAGTAGATGGAAAATTACTTTTTAACCATCATGGAGTCTTCCTTTTTAAAAAATACAATTTGTTATCTTAACTTCTGTAATATTAAAGATTGGTAAAAAGTATAACCATTAATATTTTCAAGATTTAAGTGATTTATTACCATATTATTTACTCCTTGGATTGCACATCTGTGACTCATTATTTAACTGTCCGTTAGTTAAGTCTGTTAGGTAGAGCTGGTACCGTTTTGTCCCTGAAACTTGTTGTGTAACACTTAGGTAAGAACTGTGTTATTCAAGTTAGTGGTTGTTAGGGGAAATGAAACACTGAAAAAAGGTCACTAAAAATGGATTGAAGAGTCATAGGATTGCAAGTCAAAACACTTAACGTTGTTGTTGTCATACTGCACGAAGTTCTGGGTGTAAATGTAAAATTGAATTATAAGGTTAGTTATAAATATGAATTTACTGGAGGCGTACGGTGATTTCCACCTGTGCTGAGATAGTGATATATTTATAATGGAAATAGACCACAAAGATCACTAAACATTTGTGGGAAATCGGTAGCACATAAAAGATAACCCTGACTGAAGTAAACACAAAGGACTGGACCTGAAGCAATGGAGTTCATGTAAGAAAAAGAAGAAAACTTTAATATAAATATTAATATGCCCAGATTTGGGAAGGTATGGCTTCCCCAGTGGCTCAGTGGTAAAGAATCTGCCTGCAGTGCAGGATACACAGTAGATGTGGGTACGATCCCTGGGTGGGGAAGACCCCGGAGGAGGAAATGGCAACCCACTCCAGTAGTCTCGTTGGGACAGTCCCGTGGATAGAGGAGGCTGGCGGGCTACAGTCCTTGGGGTTATAAAGAGCAGCTGAGCACAGTCACATACCTACTGAGTGTTTACCGGCTGGCCTGAAAATACACAGTCAGTTCTTGAATATTAAAACATAGAGTGTTGGAAAAAGAACTTCGCTGGTGGTCCATTGGTTAAGACTCCAGGCTTCCACTGCAGGCGGCAAGGGTTGCATCCCTGGATGGGGAGCTAAGATTGCACCTGCCATGCGTTGTGGCTCCTCCCCCAGAAAAGCTCTCATTGAGCATATCTCCCCCTACCCCCCTTGGACATGTTTTGAATTCAGAATCTTATTTCTCACCAAACTCTCATTCAAAGTAGTGGCAAAATAAAATCATTTTTACCCAGACCCACTTGAGATGTCTCAGGATGTACTATATCAAATGAAAAATTAATACAAGAAAAATACATGTGGAATTCAAGAAACAGTAATCAAATAAAACAGTAAAATGTATTCCTTTACTCCAAGGCATTGCTAACTAGCTAAGAAGTTTAATGCAATGCAAAACAGTTCATAAACCAGAGTGTATAGTTTTTAAGTCTGTAATCTGGAACAGATATTTAACATGATTTTAAAGTTAATTGGGAAGGTGGATAATAGATAAAGCATGTTGGAAGGTTTATCCCAAGTAAGGGAGAAGCTATGGATAACTGACCAATTACTGTTGAAATGAATGCTTTATGGAAATTTGTCCCAGTTGCCAAGTTCCATTTCCAGGGATTTATCCAGAAGATGAATTCACATGTGGAAAGTTATGTATACACATATAAGACTATTTCTGCTGAGATGTGAATAATGCCAGTGGATTTAGAAGAACACACAAAAACTAGAGAGGGGAAGCCAGCCTCTGGGTTAGAAGGATAGGTGTCACTGTGTGCCTTTATATTGTGTTTAACCTTTTTATTACATGCATTTGTTTTGTGGAATTTTATAAATATAAAACATGTTTAAGAATGTAAAAATTTGTAAGGGTTTAGAGCATGGGTTGCCAGGTCTGGTTGATCACCTACTTTAGTACAATCTGTGACCCAAGAGTGGCTTTTATATTTTTAAGTGCTTGGGGAAAAAAAAGAATAGTTTGTAACATGAAAATTATATGAAGTTAAAATTTCAGCATCCTTTAAAACACACTCTGCCATTCATTTACTCATTTTCTATGGTTGCCTGTGTGCTGCAAGGCAGAGTTGACTGGTTGTGATATTTACTGCTTGACCCTTTACCTGTAATGTTTGGTAACCCCTGATTTAGAGGCCAGAAATAGACTTCCATATATGTAGGAATTTTGCTTTGATTAAAGTGGCATTTCAAATTAGTGTCAAGAGCATGGATTATTTAATAAATTGTACAAATTGACTATTTGAGGAAATAAACTTTATACTAGAATTATTTCTGATAGGGAAGCCAAAATTGAGAAGTCGTGCAGGAAAAGATTGATACGTTCAACCATTAATAGCAACAACAAAGAGAGACTTTGTGTAATGGGAAATAATACCTAACACTTATTGAACACTTAATGATTGTCACGTTTTGCTTAGTTAATTTGTACAATAACACTCTTAAGGTAGATTGTATAACTGTCCCCACCTAACAGATAAGAAAACTGAAGTTTATAGAGAGTCAGGAATTTGTTCATATTGATGAGTTAGAAAGTGATAGAGCAGATGTGTGAACTCAGACCATCGGGCTCCCAAGACTGTTGTACAGACAAAACCTAAAAGAAATATTTATAGTTTGTTAACACCATTGTATAGATATTATCTCTGTCAGCCACATCTGGATCTACTTCATCCGTTTTAGATAGATGTTCTGTTGTTTTCTGGTAGACATTCTGCAGTTTTCTAAACCTTTCCGCTATTGAAGGGACTTTAAATTGCTTTTATTTAGCTGTTATATCCCTGGGGTTCAGACGGTAAAGAATCTGCCTGCAGTGCGGGAAACCTGGGTTTGATCCCTGAGTTGGGAAGATTCCCTGGAGAAGGGAATGACTACCCACTCCAGTATTCTTGCCCGAAGAATTCTATGGACAGAGAAGGCTGGTGGGCTACAGTCCATGGGATCACAGAGTCAGACACAACTGAGCGACTAACACTCACTCACACTCATAACACTAGCAAACATCTTATGCATTGACTTTTTATATTAGTATGAATATTTCTATAGTTTAGAATCTTAAACATGGAATTGCAAATTGTTGAATTAAAGGGCATGTGCATTTAAATCAAATTTGTCCTCCAAAAAATAAGAATGTGTGTGCATATGTGTCCATATATGTGTGTATTTTTAGTTTATCTTTGTATGTGTATATTTTTAGTTTATCTTTTGTCATCCAGACAAAATCATTTCTTTTTACAAACCAAGCCCAGAAAGGTTACGTGTTATGCTCAACATTACATAGCTATTAAGTAGCTATGATTTGACTCTTTCTTTATTGTGCTGCAGGCTGCCTTTGGCACAATTTTCTGCTTTATCTGTGATATTGATGTTACTGCCATTTATCTTGCTGAAATCTGTGTACCATAAGTTTAGTTTTGGTAAATATGAAATCCATAAGTTTAGTTTTCCCCAAAAACACTTGTCAGAATTAATCCATCTTACCTTACTTGTTCTTGACACCCAGCACTATGCCTTTCTTAGTCAGTTTGGGCAATTATAATAAAGTACTTGCAGACTGAGGGCTTCCCCTGTGGCTCAGAGGCAGAGAATCTGCCTGCAGTGGAGGAGATGAAGATTAGATCCTTGGGTCTGTATGATCCCCTGGAGGAGGATATGGCAGCCTTTTCCAGGTTGCTTGCTGGGAAAATCCCATGGACACAGGAGCCTTTTGGGCTACAGTTTGTGGGATCACAAAGAGTCAGACGCAGCTGAGCAAGTGACCATAGACTGAGTGACTTATAACAAGTATATTTCTCAAGTCTGAGATTGGAATGCCAGCATGGTTGGGTTATGGTGAGGACCCTCTTCCAGACTGTATCTTACTGTATCTTCGCAAAGCAGAAAGAGGGCTACTTTGTTCTCTCATAGGGCCTCCCTGACTGGCTCAGATGGTAAGGAGTCTGCTTGCAGTGCAGGAGACCTGGGTTCAGTCCCTGAGTTGGGAAGATCCTCTGGAGAAGGAAATGGCAACCCACTCCAGTATTCTTGCCTGGAAAAATCCCATGGATGGAGGAGCCTGGCAGGCTACAGTTCGTGGGGTCACAAAGAGTCAGACACGGCTGAGCATCTTCACTTTTGTTCTCTCATAAAGGCACCAGTCCCATTCAAGAGGGCTCCACCTTCATGAACTGGTTAGCTGCTGAAGGCCCTGACTCCTAATACTGCCATACTGGGGTTTCAGATTTTAACATATGAATTAGCTGGGGGGTGGGGGGGGTGGCTCATTCATTGCAGTGCCTGGATACACAGTAGGTACTCAAAATATTTGTTGAATGCACACTGCCTTTTGGTAATCAGTATTTCTAAATATGTACAAAACATTTATTCAATAACATGTTAAAGAATCCATGTATCATTGGAATATTCATCAGTTGCTCAAGAAATAAAAAGTTGTAATTCCCTCCCACTGGCAGGCTTTGTTTTCCTAATAATTTTTGTGATTTTGTTTAAATGAACTCAAAATTATATATTAAGTTTTTGAAAACTTAATAAATTATTCTGCACAGAAAATTTAGGAAGATGATACAGACTAGAACTTTGAAAATAAATATTCAGATTCAAATGAATTGCTTGTATTTTGCAGAAGACAGTAGGCTAGTCTTATTGCAGAAGTTAGTTTGGCATCCTGCAATGTAAGCATTCTGGAAGTGATGTTTGAAAAGTTTATTAGTAGTTCCATAAAATTATAGAATCAAATGTTTGAGTAGGAACTCAAAAGGTCATATTATGTAGGGATCAGTACTGTAGAATGAACTATCTTTAATACTCTCTTATCTCAAAATCACAAGGCAAATAGAAAAGATGAATGAGACTTTCAGAGTAATCCAAGTTCTACTTTTGTAGGGATGGAGCCTGGGGTATTCTTAGTTTTGTTTTTTTAAATACAGATGTGTTGTTAATAAATCTTTGTACTTGTCCAAATGACCAAAATGGACTTTACTTGCAAATGCCTCTTCGGCACTACTACTCAAACTAAACCAGATTTGGTTATATTTTTTAAACAGCTTCATTGAGGTATAATTGACTTATAATACCCTACACATATTTAAAGTATAAAATTTGATAATTTGAACATGTCTACCTGAAATCCTCACCTCACTCAAAATGCTAGACATATCTATCACTACCAAAAGTTTCTTTGTGCCCTTTAATAATTTCCTTCTGGTATCACCTCCTATTCTCACCCCATTCCAGGCAACCACTGACTCCTGTGCTTTCTGTCACTACAAATTACCTTACATTGTCTTGAATTTATCTAAATGGAATCATAGTCTTTCATTGTATCTTTTATTGTTGGACTTCTGTTATTGAGATTCATCCATATTGAAGCTCCGTCACTGCCATCTCTTTGTGACCCTTTGAACTGTAGCCTGTCAGGCTCCTCTGTCCATGAGATTTTCCAGGCAAGAATACTGGAGTGGGTTGCCACTTCCTCCTCCAGGGGCCCTTCCTGACCTAGGGATCAAACTCTCTCTCCTGTTACAGGTGGATTCTTTACTCACTGAGCCATTGGGGAAACCCACTGAAGTCTGCATCAGTAGTTTATCCCTTTTTATTGCTAGCAGCATTCTGCTGTATGGGTACTAGTTTGTTTATCCATTCACTTGTTAACGGACATTTGAGTTGTTTCTAGTTTTTGGCTGTTTCACGTACAGCTGTTTTGAACATCTGTGTTCAGGTCTTTGTATGGACATATACTTTCATTTCTCTTGGTTAAATGTCTAGGAATGGAGTGGCTCAATCAAATGATAGGCTTATATTTAATTTGTTAAGAAATTGAAACCATCTTGCATTATCACCAGCAGTGTATGGAAGTTCTAATTCTTCCACTTGTCACTAACATCAGGCTTTAAAATTTTAGCCCATCTAAGATTAACTATTGTGGTGTTTCATTATGTTTTGAATTTTTATCTCCATTATTTCCCTAATGGCTGATTGGGGGCAGGAGGAGAAGGGTACAACAAAGGATGAGATGGCTGGATGGCATCACCAACTCGATGGACATGGCTTTGGGTGGACTTCGGGAGTTGGTGATGGACAGGGAGGTCTGGCATGCTGTGGTTCATGGGGTTGCAAAGAGTCGGACATGACTGAGCGACTGAACTGAACTGAACTGAACTGAATGGCTGACAGTGTTGAGTATTTTTTTCATGTTCTTATTTGAAGTTTCTTCACATCTTTTGCTGATTTTTTTATTGTGTTTGAAATTATTGCATTTTGATACTTTTTAAAATATATTCTGAATGTAAGTTTTTTATCATACATTTGCTTCACATATTTTTTCCTGGTCTGTGACTTGTTTTTCCATTCCCTTAATAGTGTTCTTCAAAGAGCACAAATTTTGATGAAGTTCAATTTATTAATTATGCTGTTACATATCAAAGAAATCTTTGCCTAATTCAAGGACACAAAGATTTTCCCCTATGCTTCTAGTTTTATAGTTTACACATAGAATTGTTGTTCATTTTGTGATTTTTTTTTTTTAAGTTGAGGTGTATCTAACTTAAAATAGTGAGTTTTCAGGTGTACGATGTAGTGATTCACTATTTTTATAGGTTATTCTGCATTTAAAGTTACTGTAAAATATCAGCTGTCTTCCCTGTGCTGTATATACATCCTTGTATCTTACTTATACCTAGTAGTTCATACCTCTTAATCCCCTTCCCCTATCATGCCCTTCCCCCTGTGATTCACTTGACTGTACACTAGTGCATATGAAGCAGTGTCTCATTGTGGTTTTCATTTTCCTACTGGATTATGATGTCGATCATCTCTTTATATGCTTGTAGACTTAATCTTTGAAGAAATGTGTACTCATACCTTTTGGGTTATGTGTCTTTTTTTTTTTTTTGGCTGCATTAGGCAGCATGCAAGATCTTAAGTAGTTTCCTGACCAGAAATGGAGCCCATGCCCTCTGCATTGGAAGCAGAGTCTTAACCACTGGACTGCCAGGGAATTCCCTGTTATTTATCTTTTTAATATTGAGTAGTAAGAGTTCTTTATATATTCTAGATGCAGACCTCTATCAGATATATGATTTACAAATATTTTCTCCCATCCTTTTCAGTTTCTTGATGATACCTTTTGTTTTTGTTTATTTTTATTTTTATTTTTTTATTAAACATTTTTTTTTATTAGTTTTGCCAAACAATGACATGATATCACCATGGGTTTACATATGCTCCCCCTCCAGAATCCCCCTCCCTTCTCCCTCCCCCCGGGAAATCTCGTTGCACCAGTCCCAAGCATCAATCCTGGGCCGGCTATTGCTTAGACATATGATAATTAACATGTTTCAATGCCATTCTCCCATATCATCCCTCCCTTGGGAGGAAGGGGACACCCGCCTAGCCAGCCAGATCAGCCGAATCAACCCTGGCGATCAATGGGGTGACAGATGTCGCAACCAGATCACCCTCACATCCTTGATGATACCTTTTGCAGCACAAAATTTTTGAATTTTAGTGAAGTCTGCTTTATTTGATCTTTGGTATTTTGATGTCATATCTAAGAAACCCTTGCCTAATCTAAAGTCCCAAAGATTTACACTTATGTTTTGTTTGTAAGTGTATAGCTTTATAGTTTTAACCCTAAAACACTTAGATCTTTGATCCATTTTGGGTTAATTTTTGACTATAGGGTGAGTTAGAGATTCAGTTTTTTTCTTTTGCTTGTGAGTATCTAGGTATCCTAGCACCATTTATTAAAAAGACTGTTCTTTTTCTGTTGAGTTGCCTTGCCACCTTTGTTGAAAATCAGTTGACCTAATGTAAAGGTTTATTTCTGGACCCTCAGTTCTGCCCCACTGATCCATATGTCTAATCTTATGCTAGTTCCATGCTCTGTTACTTACTATAGCTTTGATGTAAGTTTTGAAATTGAAAAGTTGAGTTCTACAATTTTGTTCTTCTTGGTACTGTTTTGGCTATCCTGGGTTACTTGAATTTCCATATTAGTTTTACGATAAGCTTGTCAATTTCTGTAAAGCTGAGAATCTGAAGGAGATTGTGTTGAATCTGTAAGTCAATTTGGAAAGTATTGCCATCTTAATAATATTAAGTCTTCCAGTCAGTGAGCATTGCTGTCTTTCCATTTATTTAAATCTTTAGTTTCTTTTAACAGTGTTTTGTAGTTTTCAGAGTACAGGACTTGTAACTTCTTTTTTATATTAAGGTATAGTTGATTTACAGTGCTGTGCTTCTTTCTGCTGTACAGCAAAATGATTCAGTTATACATACATGGACATTCTTTTTTAACATTCTTTTCCATTATGGTTTATCCCAGGAGATTGGATATAGTTTCTTTGCCATACAGTAGGACCTTGTTGTTTATCCGTTCTAAATGTAATAGTTTGCATCTACTAATCCAAAACTCAGTCTTTCCCTCTCCCTCCCCCCAATGCCATGGCAACCACAAGTCTGTTTTTTATGTCTGTGAGTGTTTCTTTTTGCTGATAGGTTCATTTGTGCCATATTTTAGATTACACATATAAGTGATATGGTGTTTGTCTGTTTCTGACTTACTTCACTTAGCATGATAGTCTCTAATTGCATCCGTGTTACTGCAGATGACTATTTCATTCTTTTTTATGGCTGAGTAGTATTCCACTGTATATATGTACCGTATATTCTTTATACACTCATCTGTTGGTGGACATTTTAGGTTATTTCCATGTATTGACTATTGTGAGGAGTGCTGGTATGAACATAGGGTACATGTATCTTTTGGCCTTACAGTTTTATCAAGTATATGCTCAGGAGTGGGATTTCTAGATCATATGGTAATTCTGTTGTTAGTTTTTTAAGAAACGTCACACTGTTTTCCATAGTGGCTGTGCCAACTTACATACCCATCAACAGTGTAGAAGGGTTCCCTTCTCTCCATGCCCTCTCCAGCATTTGCTATTTGTAGACTTCTTAATTTTGGTTATTCTGACTGGTGTGAGGTGGTACCTTGTAGTTTTGATTTGCATTTCTGTAATAATTAGTGATATTGAGCATATTTTCATGTGCCTACTGGCCATCTGTATATTTTCTTTGGAGAAATGTCTGTTAAGGTCTTCTGCCCGTTTTTTAATTGGCTTTTTTGTTGTTGAATTTTATGGCCTCTTTGTATATTTTGGAGGTCAAGCCCTTGTCAGTAACATCATTTGTACATATTTTCTCTCACTCTGTAGTTTGTCTTTTCATTTTTTAAAAAATGATTTCCTTTACTGTGCAAAAAGCTTGTTAAGTTTGATTAGGTCCCATTTGTTTATTTTTGTTTTTATTTCTATTACCTTGGGAAACTGACCTAAGAAAAAATTGGTGTGATTTACATCAGACAATGTTTTCCCCATGCTCTGTTCTAGGAGTTTTATGATGTCGTGTCTTCTAACTCTCTGAGCTATTTTGAGCTTATTTTTGTGCATGGTGTGAGGGTGTGTTCTAACTTCATTGATTTGCATGCAGCTGTCCAACTTTCCCTGCATCACTTGCTGAAGAGGTAATCCTTTTCCCATTTTATGTTTGTTGAAGATTAGTTGACTCTAGGTGTGTGGGTTCATTTCTGGACTCTGTTACTTTCCATTGATCCAAATGTCCTGTTTTTGTACCAATACCACACTTTTCTTTACTGTAGCTTTGGTGTTGTCTGAAGTCGAGAGAGAGAGAGTTATGCCTCTTGCTTTGTTTTTTTCCCCCTCAGAATTGCTTTGTCAATTCTGTGTCTTTTGTGATTCCATATAAGTTTTTGGAGTATGAGATTTCTTTCCATTTCTTTGAATCATCTTTAATTTTCCTTTATTAATGTTTTATAGTTCTCATTGTATAAGTCTTTCACTTCCCTGGTCAGGTTTACTCCTAGGTTTGGATTTTTTGTGTTGTTTTGGTGTGATTTTAAAAGATGTTACATTACCTTTACATTTTCTTTCTGATGTTTTATCATTAGTGTAAATAAATGCAGCCAATTTTTGAATGTTAATCTTGTATCCTGCCAGTGTTCTGAATTCATTTACTAGATTTAGTAGTTTTTGTGTGGAGTCATTAGGATTTTCTCTATATAATATCATGTTATCTGCATATAGTTTTACCTCTTCCCCTTCCAATTTGGGTATCTTTTCTTTTTTCTTTTTTGTCTGATAGCTGTGGCTACGACTTTTAACACTGTATTGAATAGAAGTGGTTAGTGTGGGCATCCTTGTCTTGTTCCAGATTTTAGCAGACAGGTTTTCAGCTTTTCACCATTGAGTATTATTTTGGCAGTGGATTTGTCATAAATGGCTTTTATTATTTAGAGAGATATTCCCTTTGTACCCTCTGGTAAGAGTTTTTATCATGGATGATTGTTGAATTTAGTCAGATGCTTTTTCTGCATCTGTTAAGATGATCATGTGGTTTTTGACTCTTCTTTTTTAATGTGGTATATTACATTGATTTACATATCCTTGTGTACTTGGATTAAATCCCACGTGGTCATGGTGTATGATCTTTTTATATGTTGTTGGATTGGTTTACTAATATTTTGTTGAGAATTTTTGCATCTATAGTCATCAAAGATACTGACCTGTGACTCTCTTTTTTGGTGGTTATCTTTGGTTTGGTATCAAGGTTGATGGTGGCTTCATAAAATGTCTTCTGGAGTATTCCCTCTTCAGTTTGAGAAGCATTTGAGAAGGATCTGTATAAATTCTTTGTATATTTGGTAGATTTGTATATTTGCCTGTGATGCCATCTGGTCCCGGATTTTTGTTTGCAGGGAGTTTTTTGTTTTGATTTTTGATTTTTAAAGATTATATTTCACTTTTAGTAATTGGTCTATTACTATTCAAATTAGCTCTTTCTTGTCTGTGATGCCATCTGGTCCTGGACTTTTGTTTGTAGGCAGTTTGTTGTTTATTTTGATTATGGATTTTTAAAGATTGTATTTCACTTTTAGTGATTGGTCTGTTCAGAGTAGCTCTTCTGTCTCAGTTTTGATGGGCTACTTCTAGAAAGTTGTCCATTTCTTGTAGGCTATCATTGTTGGCATATAATTATTCATAGTATTTTCTTATATATATTTTTCATGTATTTCTGTAGTATTGGTTGAGGTTTCTCCTTTTTCATTTGTTATTTTATTTGGATTCTCTCTCTGTCTTCTTCTTGGTAAGCCTGGCAAGAGGTTTGTCAGTTTTAATTCAAACCAACTCTTGGTTTTAGTGATTTTTTTTCTATTGTTTTTTGATATCTATTTTGTTTGTTTCCTGCCTGATTGTTATTATTTCCTTCCTTCTGCTGACTTTAGTTTTTGTTTGTCCTTCTTTTTCTAAATCTTTTCAGTCAGTTCAGTTCAGTTGCTCAGGCATGTCTGATTCTCTGCGACCCCGTGGATTGCAGCATGCCAGGCCTCCCTGTCCATTGCCAACTTCCGGAGTTTACTCAAACTCATGTCCATTGAGTGGGTGATGCCATCCAGCCATCTCATCCTCTGTCATCCCCTTCTTCTCCTGCCTTCAATCTTTCCCAGCATCAGGGTCTTTTCCAGTGAGTCAGTTCTTCGCGTTGGGTGGCCAAAGTATTGGCGTTTCAACTTCAGTCCTTCCAGTGAATATTCAGGACTGATGAGGTGTTAAGTTAGATTGTTTAATTTTACCTGAGATTTTTTTGAATTTTTTTTTTTTTAGGAAGGTCTGTATCACGATGAACTTCCCTTTGAGAGCTGCTTTTCCTGCCTCCCATGCTTTATATTATTCCATGAAAGTGAAAGTTGCTCAGTTGTATCTGACTCTTTGCAACCCCATGGACTATACAGTCCATGGAATTCTCCAGGCCAGCATACTGGAATGGGTAGTCTTTCCCTTCTCCAGGGGATCTTCCCAACCCAGGGATCGAACCCAGGTCTCCCACATTGCAAGCAGATTTTTTACCAGCTGAACCACAAGGGAAGCCCAAGAATACTGGGAGTGGGTATCCTATCCCTTCTTCAGTGGATCTTCATGGCCCAGTAATTGAACCAGGATCTCCTGCATTGCAGGTGGATTCTTTACCAACTGAGCTATCAGGGAAGCCTATATTATTCCATTGATCTCTTATATTGCTTTAATTTTTTTTTTGCTTTCTGCCTGCTGTTTTGATTGGGTAATTTCCATTATTCTATCTTCCAAATAATTTATTCTTTCTTCTGCATTATTCATTCTGCTATTCATTGCCTTTAGCTCAGGTTTCGTCTCAGCAAATCAATTTTCTAATTTTTTTTGACTCCTGCATATAGTTTCTAATTCCTTTTTACAGTAATCTATATTTCTGTTGCTACCCTTTCTTAATTCTTTACTTCAGTATCTTCATTACCTCCTTTTGAACTTGGTGTCAGACCAGAGAGATCTGTTTCATTGCTTGTTCCATCAGGGGAATTCTCTTGGACTATTGGTTTCTCTGCTTCTTCATTTTGCTTATATTTCTGTTACTCTGTGAGTTTAAGAGAAACAGTTATCTACTGTAATCTTGATGATCTATTTATAGTCAGGAGCATCCCTGTGTAGCCTGTGTAGGTTTAATATATGTTTGGTATGAGGGCTGTTTTTTTTTTTGGCATGCTAGTAGGAAAACATTTTATAGCCTACATGTTTTGTCAGTTATACCAAATTATGACACAAACATTGTAGATGTGCTTTTACCAGTAGACTTGAAAGTAAGCAGTGATACATGTTATGAGTAGTTATACTCTGTAAAAACTTCACTAGATAATTTTCTTTCCATCTTGAACACTGGAGTAAAAAATATGTTCAGTAGAAATGCAATAACTTTCCTAGTTTGTTGAGTGATTTTATCAGGAAATGGTGCTGCATTTTGTGAAATGTTTTCCTCTCTATTGATACAATCTTATGGGGTTTGTCCTTTATTCTATTGATGTAGTGTATTGCATTAATTGAGTTTCAGATGGTAAATCCAGCTTGCATTTTTTGGGATAAATTTTAGTTGCTCGTGGTGTTGTGTGTTGATAGATTTAGTGTGCTTATGTTTTATTGAGAATTTTTGTGTCTGTATTCATAAGGAATGTTATTTTCCATTGATATCTTTGTCTGGTTTTGATATCAAGAGTGATACTGGCCTTATAGAGTGAGTTAAGTATTCTGTTTTTTGAAGGATTTTGTGAAGAACTGATATTAATTCTTACTAATGCTTGAATTCACTGGTAAAACTATCGGGTTCTGAATTTTTCTTGATGGGTAGTTTTTTTCATTGCTAATTCAGTCTCATTATAGATCTATTCATATTTTCTTTTTCTCCTGAGTCATTTACAGTAGTTTGTCTAGGAATTTACCTATGTCATTCAGTTATATTTTAAAGCAACTTAAATAATAGAAGAAATCTTGAGGAGTTCCCTGGCAGTTCAGTGATAAGGATGCTGTGCTTTCACTGCTGTGGCCCAGGTTCAGTCCTGGTCAGGGAACTAACAATTCCACAAGGTGTGTGATGCAACCAAAAGAAAAAAAAAGAGGAAGGAAAGAGGAAATCTTGTAATTATCCTTGAAGTTAACACTTCTTGTTTATTCATTGCTTTGTGTTGATCCATATTTTCAACTGTGCTAACATTTTCTTTCTGCTTAAAGGACTTTAGTGCAGGTCTGATGATGATGAATTATTTTTAACTTTCTAATGTCTAAAAAAAGATTTTTTGCCTTTATTCTTGAAAGACACTTTCTTATTTTACTTCCAGTTTTATAAAGACATTGCTCCATTGTCTTTGTTTCTTGTATGGGTATGATGTGTCTTTCTCCTAGGGTTCACTTTAGCATTTTCTGTTTATCAGTGGGATTTGAGCAGTTCAGTTATCATGAGCCTTACTTTATGACTTTTGTATTTGGTATTCACTGAGCTTCTTGCATCTATATGTTGATAGTTTTCATCAGATTTGGAAAATTTTCAGCCTTATTGCTTTAAATATTTCCCCTAGCCCCTTACGCCTTCTTTGGAGACTCTTGATCAGTCACTAAGTCGTGTCCGACTCTTTGCAACCCCGTGGACTGCAGCACACTAGGCTTCCCTCTCTGTCACTATCTGCCAGAGTTTTCTCAAACTCATGTCTGTTGAGTCAGTGATGCTGTCCAACCATCTCATTCTCTGTTGCCCCCTCCTCATCTTGCCCTCAGTCTTTCCCAGCACCAGGGTCTTTTGCTCTTCACATCAGGTGGCCGAATTGTTGGAGCTTCGGCTTCAGCATCAGTCCTTGCAGTGAATATTCAGGGTTGATTTCCTTTAGGATTGGCTGGTTTGATCTTCTTGCCGTCCAAGGGACTCTCAAGAGTCTTCTCCAACACCAAAGTTAAAAGCATCAATTCTCAACACTCAGCCTTCTTTACGATTCAACTCTCTAATTATATATATATATGTATTAGGCTGCTTGAAGTGGTCACACCGGCTCCTTGAAGCTTACCAGGTGCGTATTCGTGTTTTTCATTCTTTTTCCTTCTACATTTTGAACAGTTTGTTATGTCTTCAATTCGTTAATGTTTGTTGTGAAATATTTAGCCTGCTGTTAATCCTATTCAGTGTATTTTTCATCTCATACATTGATGTTTTCATCTCCTTAGTTCAATTTGGGTCTTTTTTTTTTAAATATCATTTGTCTCTCCTTATGTTTTTTGAACATGAATGTCTTTTTAAATACAGTTGTAATAACTTTTTTTTTTAAATTTTCTTTACTTTATTGTGTTGGTTTTGCCATACAGTGACATGAAACCACCATGGGTATACATATGCTCCCCCTCTAGAACCCCCCTCCCTCCTCCCTCTCGATTCCCTCCCCCTGGGTCATCTCGGTGCACCAGCCCCGAGCATCAACCCTGGGCTGGCAATTGATTTCACATATGATAATTAACATGTTTCCACGCCATTCTCCCATATCATCCCACCCTTGCCCTCTTCCACAGAGTCCACGAGTCTGTTCTATACATCTGCGTTTCTTTTGCTGTCTCGCATGCAGGGTTCTTGTTACCATCTTTCTGTAATAACTTTTTAAATGTCTTTCTGTGAATTCCAGCATCTGTGTCTTTCTAGGTCAATTTCAGTCATTAATTTTTAAAATTATGGGTTGTGTTTTTCTTTGTATGTCTGATCATTTTTGTTTGAATGTCAAAAATTTGAATTTTACTGAGTGCTACATATTTTTATATTCCTATAAATATTTGTGAGGCTTTTGCAATTACATGGTAACAGTTTGAACCTTTCAGGTCTTGCTCTTAAGATTCGTTGGCAGGGTCAGGTCCATGTTGAGTCTGGAGCTAATTGTTTCCCACTGCTGAGGCAAGACCTTTTTTTGAGTCCTCACCCGGTCAGTGCCCCATGACTTTGGAAGTTTGTCAGTCTGTCTGGTAGGAACATTCAGTATTCCTGGTCCTGTTTGAGTGCTGAGTTCTTCTTTCCTTAGCCTCGGTTAGTTTCTTTGTATGCCTTCCCTCCTCAGTGCTCTGCTGCACACCCAAAGGGTGTCCTCTTAAGATCTCTGGCGTTCTGTCCCTGTGCGGCTCTCTCCTCTGGTACCGTACCTTTTGAACCTAGTTGCCTTGTCTCCTCAGACTGTCAGCTTCCCCTCATCAACTCAGGGAGTTAGCTGGGCTCTGCTTAGGAGAGGACTTCCTGTGCTGTGGCCTGGAAATGAAGGCAGTTCACTCTGCAGGCGCTTGTTGCTTGTTCTTCCAGAGATCAGTGTACTTTATTACCTAAGGTTCAGTATTTTGAAAATCATTGTTTCGTATATTGGGTTTATTTTTATTTTTTTTTATTAAACATTTTTTTTATTAGTTTTGCCAAACAATGACATGATATCACCATGGGTTCACATATGCTCCCCCCCCATAACCCCCCTCCCTCCTCCCTCCCCCCAGGAAATCTCGTTGCACCAGTCCCAAGCATCAATCCTGGGCCAGCTATTGCTTAGACATATGATAATTAACATGTTTCAATGCCATTCTCCCATATCATCCCACCCTTTCCCTCATCCACAGAGGCCCTGAGTCTATTCTATACATCTGTGTTTCTTTTGCTGTCTCGTATGCTGGGTTCTCGTTACCATCTTCCTAAATTCCATATATATGCGTTAATATACTGTATTGTTGTTTTTGCTTCTGGCTTACTTCACTCTGGATAATGGGCTCCAGTTTCGTCCATCTGAGTAGAACTGCTTCAAATGAATTTTTCCTTAATGCTGAGTAATATTCCATTGTGTATATGTACCACAGCTTTCTTATCCATTCATCAGTTGATGGGCATCTAGGTTGGTTCCATGTCCTGGCTATTGTAAACAATGCAGCAATGAACATTGGGGTACACGTGTCTCTTTCAATTCTGGTTTCCTCAGTATATATGCCCAACAGTGGGATTGCTGGGTCATATGGCAGGACTATTTGCAGTTTTTTAAGGAACCTCCACACTGTTTTCCATAGAGGCTGTACTAGTTTGCAATCCCACCAACAGTGTAAGAGAGTTCCCTTTTCTCCACATCCTCTCCAGCATTTATTACTTGTGGATTTGGGTTTATTTTTTAATTGATTTTGTTTGTGTTTAGTTGTTTTCAAGTGTGAGAGGAAATCTGGTCCATATTGCTTCATCTTGGCTATAAGAGGAAATCTCTTTAGTCTGTTTTTTTTTTTCTTTTTTTTTTTATTATTATTTTGTTTTTATTATTGTTTTTGCCATACATTGTCATGATATCACCATGGGTTTACATATGCTTCCCCTCCGGGTCCCCCCTCCCTCCTCCCTCCCCCCCGGGAAATCTCGCTGCACCAGTCCCGAGCATCAATCCTGGGCTGGCGATTGATTAGACACATGACAATTAACATGCTTCAATGCCCTTCTCCCATCTCATCCCACCCTTACCCTCATCCACAAAGTCCACAAGTCTATTCTATACATCTGTGTTCCTTTTGTTGTCTCCCATGTTGGGTTCTCGTTACTGTCTTTCTAAATTCCATATATATGTGTTAATATACTGTATTGTTGTTTTTGCTTCTGGCTTACTTCACTCTGGATAATGGGCTCCAGTTTCGTCCATCTGAGTAGAATTGCTTCAAATGAATTTTTTTTTAATGCTGAGTAATATTCCATTGTGTATATATACCACAGCTTTCTTATCCATTCGTCAGTTGATGGGCATCTAGGTTGCTTCCATGTCCTGGCTATTGTAAACAATGCAGCGATGAACATTGGGGTGCACGTGGCTCTTTGAATTCTGGTTTCCTCGGTGTATATGCCCAGCAGTGGGATTGCCGGGTCATATGGCAGGTCTATTTGCAGCTTTTTAAGGAACCTCCACACTGTTTTCCATAGTGGCTGTACTAGTTTGCATTCCCACCAACAGTGTAAGAGGGTTCCCTTTTCTCCACATCCTCTCCAGCATTTATTGCTTGTAGACTTTTGGATGGCAGCCATTCTGACTGGTGTAAAGTGGTACCTCATTGTAGTTTTGATTTGCATTTCTCTGATAATGAGTGATGTTGAGCATCTTTTCATGTGTTTGTTAGCCATTTTTATATCTTCCTTGGAGAAATGTCTGTTAAGTTCTTTGGCCCACTTTTTAATTGGGTTGTTTATTTTTCTAGAATGGAGCTGCAGGAGTTGTTTGTAAATTTTTGAGATTAATTGTTTGTCTGTTGCTTCATTGGCTATTATTTTCTCCCATTCTGAAGGCTGTCTTTTCACCTTGCTTATAGTTTCCTTTGTTGTGCAAAAGCTTTTAATTTTAATTAGGTCCCATTTGTTTATTCGTGTTTTTATTTCCAATATTCTGGGAGGTGGGTCATGGAGTATCCCGCTTTGGATTATAGCAGAGAGTGTTTTGCCTATGTTATCCTCTAGGAGTTTTAAAGAGTAAGAGTTGATGGCTCCTAAACTTTCTTTCTGGGGCTTTCCTGGTGGCTCAGTGGTAAAGGATGCACCTGCCAACACACAAGACTCAGGAGATGTGGGTTTGATTCCTAGGTGGGGAAGATCCCTCCCTAGAGTAGGAAATGGCAACCCAGTCCAGTATTCTGTCTGGAAAACCCCATGGATACAGGAGCCCGGCCGGCTTAGTGACTGAACAACAACAAGGATTTCTTTCTACTCTGAGCTCGTTGATTTTGTTTTACATCTGTGACAGTTCCATTTCCACAATATCCCACCCTCAGGATACTTAACTGTCTGCTGTTGGTGCTCGGAAGGTTGCTTGGGATTCCCTTTGGGTTATGAATGAATCTTGTTTATCATACAGACACAGTACTACAGTGTTGGCAGTCCGGGTGTAACAGCATGAAAGTGGGTGTGTTCTCCAATACTATTCTTAACATATCTAGAGCTGTCATAATCCAGTTTTTTAGGATGTTGCTAAAGAATTTCTTTTAGGAACTAGGTAAATAAGACTTTAATTGGAATGCTTAAAGTAGAATGCTGCTTTTATGGCTAATAACTATGGAGCTCTGCAACTAATATTTATATTCTAAAGTAATTACAACAACTTCTCTTTCATTTCAGTGGGTAATATTCAGCATAAGATATTTAACTGTAAGATAGGCATGTAAGATCTCTCAGACCTATATTTTGCTTAAAGGAAGGAGAAAGATGACTTTGGCCTTTAATGCGATCACTTAATAGTTATATTACCATATTTAAATTAAAACTTTTCATTTCTGGACCTGTTTTTCCTAGACAAAATGGAGATGAAAACAGTACTGTTCTGAAAGGATGGCATGAGAAATGTATAATCAATATTTTTTCAATATCTTGGGGTCACAACTCACTTGTAAACATTTTGTGTGGCTAACTCATGCATATGTGTGTATGTGTATGGATTTACAATACAAAATTTGCTACTATACATAACGTATGCCAATATTTCCTGTTCTGTTTCATTGAAAAGTAAACCTTAGGTGCGTGTGGGTGTATTCACTTGGATTCAACTCTTTGTAACCCCATGGATTGTAGTCCCCCCCCTCCAGGCTCCTCTGTCCATGGAATTTTCCAGACAAGAATATTGGAGTGGGTTGCCATTTCCTACTCCAGGGGATCTTCCCAACCCAGAGATCAAACCTGTGTCTCTGGGAGTCTCCTGCATTGGCACACTGCTGTGCCACCTAGGAAGCCATTAATGGATGGTGTCTCAGTTTCAAATACACTGTCTATATGAAGAAAGAAATTATGAGTTATCATATTAATGAAAGGTTGAAGTACTTAGATTATTTCATTCAACATACTATCAAGTTTGAATATAGTATACTTAAATATGTGTAACTTTAGTAATAGTTTATTCAAGATTATATCTCCACATTTTTAGTTTTAGTCTTTCTTTCCCTGATAAACAGGCTAGTAATAACTTATAAATAATTTAGAATGATGTCTCTAAGTTTTAAACAGTGAAATTTAAGTGGTTTCTTATGCAGAGAATTAACAGTTTTGAGACATATTAAAAGCCCTGGAACTGTTATTAGCTTTGCATCCTTATTTTTTATTTAGTTTTCTTAATACTGATTTTTTTCCTTATTTTTTTCTATATCACTTAAAATAAGGTTTAAAATCAGTAAAAGAGATGCCATCGTAGTAAAATTTACTTGTGAATTAAATTTTTAAGGATACATGGTTATCTTTTGGTTAACTAAAGTAATAAATGGCTAAGGATAGTAAAGTCCATTGTTTGTGATCCACTGGCCCAAAGAAGTTTGAGTCTATCCTACGTTTTGTACAGATCTGTGCCCAGAGAGGGGGAATCACAGCATTTTACACAGAAGGCATCTAGACCTTCCAGATCAGCAAGAAACTTCTGGGGTCAGTGTTCCCAGTGACTTTTTTTCCACAGGTTCTGCTGCAGTGGTAGGAACCAATTCTGTTAAAAGCTAGCTGTAGTGTCACATATTCTTCTTGACAGATACTTCTTTAGTAGAGTAGTTTTCTCTGCAGTAGAGGCCTTCCCTGCTTCCTGTCTCCTAGGTTTAATCTTCTCTGTTTCTAGAATTAAGTGTCCTTAAAGTTTAGAAGGAAACATGGAAGAGCTCACCACATGTTGTGGTATGAATGATTGCATGCAATTTTGTAAATTTATAATGGATTCTTTGGAGAAGGAAATGGCAACCTACTCCAGTATTCTTGCCTGGAGAATTCCATGGACAGAAGAACCTGGTGGGCTACAGTCCATGGGATCACAGAGTCGGACACGACTGAGCGGGTAATCCACCCACCCACATAATGGATTCTTTAATTTTTTTCCTGCAGATAAACATGTTCATGTTTTTCTTTATATAGACTCCAAACCTTTCCAGACTTGTAGGAAATCTGTTGTTGTGTAATACAGTGGAAAGAATTATGTGATCTAATGCTCAAATAATCTACTGGAAGAAAGATTTTGGATATAAAAATGTTTCTTAATGTGTTTTCCAGATGTCTGTGGCCTTCTGAAATTGCTTCCCCCCACCACTTAATTTTAAGTCTCTTAGATTCAGTAAGTTGAGCTATAGAAATTAATAAAGTAGAATGCTTGAATTGAATACACAGTAAGAAAATATCTCTCTCTAGAAAGCCATTATCAATATAATGAAAACAGTTTATAGACGCTCAGCTCCCAAATGGTGATATGTTACAGTTGGGAAATGGTGAGTTAATTGAAATATTATGTTAGTACAGAGTTATATGTGATGTAATTTGCAAATAGTTAGGGACTGATATAATCTATGTAACAAACTATGCTAAACAGAATTTTAATGTTTCCTTGATTCATTCAAGTTATGAACGTGTAGATATTCTGGTTGAAAGTATTACATATATTTTAGTGTTTCAGAAGGTATTTTTCTTAATACTTTCCCCCAGCATTAACTGAATATTACATATATTAGTGGCTCTCATGGTGCTCTGCCTATGATATCACATAGCTAAGTTTACTAAAGCTGTCAACAGTTTGATATACCTAAGGAAACAAAATTCTGATTGATTCTGATGTGTTTCTTTCAGAAAAATCAACACCCATGGATTTTATCTGACTGTGTAGATCAGTTTTTTTTAGTCTGGATATCATGGTAGCAGTATAGGAAATATGCATTATTTCTCATGTCTGCAAGTAGTCTTCACTGCTGAAGGAAGCAATTTTTTTAAGCTACAGCCAAATTCATTTTGGTACCTTTTATGGAAATCTTGATTTTGTTTTTACTTTTTTATAACCTTTTGCAAAAAGGTTATGAACAAGCAAAGAGCTCATCTCGTTAGGCAAGTCCACATTAATAAGAATGCCTAGAAGGGGGTTGATTCTTCAGACCCGGACCCACTGGCTACTGTTGGGTCTTGCTCTACTCTGCAGTTTGATATTATTTTTATATCTTCTGGAGTGTGCCCCCCAGACTGATGGAAATGCATCGCTTCCTGGTATCATTGGAGAAAATTATGGTAAAGAGTATTATCAAGCCCTCCTACAGGAGCAAGAAGAACATTATCAAACCAGAGCAACTAGTCTGAAACGCCAAATTGCCCAACTGAAACAAGAACTACAAGAAATGAGTGAGAAGATGAGGTCTTTGCAAGAGAGAAAGAATGTAGGGGCTAACGGCATAGGCTATCAAGGCAACAAAGAACAAGCACCTAGCGATCTTTTAGAGTTTCTTCATTCACAAATTGACAAAGCTGAAGTTAGCATAGGAGCCAAACTACCTAGTGAGTATGGAGTCATTCCCTTTGAAAGTTTTACCTTAATGAAAGTATTCCAATTGGAAATGGGTCTCACTCGCCACCCTGAGGAAAAGCCAGTTAGAAAAGATAAGCGAGATGAATTGGTAGAAGTTATTGAAGCTGGCTTAGAGGTCATTAATAATCCTGATGAAGATGATGAACAGGAAGATGAAGATGGTCCCCTTGGAGAGAAACTGATATTTAATGAAAATGACTTCATAGAAGGTAATGTGGAAAATGTTTGGTCCGTTCACATTAGTATGACAAAATTCTGTTATTGCATGCTGATAATATGTCAGAAAAAGTTATAATGTGATCAAAATAAAATAGAAAATAAGGACCAGGGAAGTAGAAGAAATCTAAGCTTATATAGCAGAATACTCCCCAAGTTGAAGGGCTCTTAGGGTGGTGTGTGTATTTTCATGTATATGTATTTGCATTCATCTCTGAACTGGTTTTGATGTTCCTTTTTTATATTTTTAAAATATATGAACTAAGGCTCAAGCTTTGAAAAACATTTGCTAAAGGAAAGAAGAAGAACCTAATTAAGATTAGTGGTTATTCTGTATTTTGAGTGGAGGAGAAACACATGTCAGAACATCAAGAAGGCATACATAATTTTGAAAAGCATATTTGACATTTGGAAAAGTAAAGAAATAAACCCATTTTCTTAATACAGACTGTGGAAAGGGCATAACATTTTTATATGTCAAGATGGGACACGGCTCAAAAGTTGAGGCGCACTCGTATACATTTAAGAAATTTGTTGATTGATATAACCATAGATTATATCAGGAATAATTATAGACCCCAACCCATCTCCATCTTATACCCCATGCTAGTTATTTAATTGTAGGCTTAAAACCATTTTGAATACAAATATTTCTTAAAAGTTCTCTTTGCTTGATTCTGTAGGCCACAGGTAGTTTTTTGTTGTTTTATTTTTTGACCCCAATCTTCATGGGTATCACTTGCGATAATATAATACCTCAGCCTTTGGAGGCCGTCAGCAAGGGCCTTGTGCTTTTCTGTGGCATTCCAGCTATCTTCTCCCTATAGCCGTCTCTTTTTACCCCATCACTTCCTGCAGTTTTTGATGGGTTGTTTCTTTCAAAATTCCTGTAGTTTTTCTGCAGGCTCAGCTTTTTATCTTTTCACTCAATATGTTTATAGCTTATAGCAGAATTGAAAACTGCAGAGGAAGTAACTAAGATATGTAAAATGTCTTCTTTTAAAAAAAGGAACCTATGCCAGTTTTATATTCTGAAGCTTCTGCTTTTTTTTTTTTTTTTATTTAATATAATTCTCCTGGGATTCTGTCACAAGATTTTTCTCTGTTATGGAACATATTTTGTCCCTTGCTTTTCCTCCATTGTGCCACTTCCCTCATCAGAAAAATAATTACTGACAATGATTTAGTAGCTCCCATTCCTCTTCCAGACTTCTGCTTAGATGTCACTTCTTCTGGGGAGGTCATCACCAACCTACAAGTTTAAGTAAGATAGCAGTGTTCCTGTATGTTCTTGTAATCTCTACCCTGTGCCCCCTCTCAGAGCACTTTTCTAATATACCACATTGCCCATTTCCTGATTTGTAGTTCCTGTTAGACTATGAGCCTCAGAAGGAGTGGGACCAATCTCTTGTTCACCGTTTTATTTCCAGATATTTGCTGACTGACACATCTGTAGGTCTCATCTCTCTCCTGAGTGTCACACTTAAAAATCAGATTGCCTAATAGATTTCCAGGCTTTTCTCCCAAAGGCATCTCAGATCACCATGTTTAAATTTATACTAATTTTTCTTTGTCTGACTTCATTCTGTCTGGAGTCTGTGTGTTTGCATGTGTAGATCCCTGTATTGTTATTTCCTTTTTCTGTCTCCATTGCTAGAAGGAACTGGGACCATGTAGCCCTCTTTATACCATTAGTACCTGACACAGATACACTCAGTTCATTTTTTAAGCTGAACCAAGCAACAGAAGTTTTGACTTTCAGGTCTAAAATTTAATATTGCTAGAAGTAATGTCTTTATTTTCATCATTTGGTTTCTGTGTTGATAGATTCTGCTATTAAAAAAAGTCATATGTAAAAAGGAATCATCATCATTTGGAGTAAATTTTATGGATTGAGTAATAGAGCAGAATATTTTTTTAACCTTCTTTTAAAGTAGTAGTTTTTACTGACTGTATCATGGGGATAAAATTTTCACAAATGTATAAAAACTCTACAAGTCTGATTTCACACTTTTGATCATTGAGTAAAGTCAGTAGTCATACTGAATTTGTGAACTTTGATATGGAGACATCTTTGTTCCTTATTCTTTCCTTTAGGTTATTATCGTACTGAGAAAGATAAGGGCACACAGTATGAACTCTTTTTTAAGAAAGCAGACCTTATGGAGTATAGACACGTAACTCTCTTCCGCCCTTTTGGACCGCTCATGAAAGTGAAGAGTGAGATGATTGACATTACTAGATCAATTATTAATATCATCGTGCCACTTGCTGAAAGAACTGAAGCATTTGCACAGTTTATGCAGAACTTCAGGTAATTCCCGGAGCTTAGTGATTTGGCTAAGTGCTCCTAAAAAAATAAAAGCACACTTCATGCCATTTTATTTAGTTTACCTTCACTGAGTAGGGCTACTTAAAATTGCAGAATAATTTTATAGGCTTTGGGGAACTTTGTTTTTAATATTCCCTTTATTCTTAAGGCATGTATAGTATATTGTGTTATTGACAATATGAACTGTGAAGTAAATTGAGGGTGACAGCTATTAGGAACTAAATTTGATTACCTTTATAATTATGTTTGAATTCATTTTAGGATAAGTTGAATTTTAAAAAATAACTTTATTGAGGCATAACTTACATACAATAAAATTGACCTATTCCAAGGATACAGGTTTCATGACTTCTGACAAATTTATACATTCTTGTAACTGCCTTTCCAATTAAGATATGGAACATTAATATCTCCTCAGAAAACTCCCCTGAGAACAATTTGAATTTCAGAATTGGAAGAAAAGACAAATAATTCAAGTAAAAAAGGGAGAATGTTATTCCATCTTGGGAAGCAGAGATTGTAACGGTTTTAAAAGCATTTTTTAAATTACTAAATTTGGATATTTTTATATGCTGAAGTGTTAAAAATTAACAACTACATATTAGAGTTTTGATTTGAGAAAAGGTTTTTTTTTAATTTATAATTGTCGTGTTTTTAAAACTTTAATGATAGTCTTAATTCTTTGTAATCCCAGATTTTGTTCTCATTGGAGTTGTTGGATATAAAAACTAGTTGACACAATTCTGTTGCAGAACATCTAGAAGTCATGCTTCCAAATGAGTTTTGCCTTTTTGAAATTTCTTGCTTGAGATCTGATTTCCTAAAGCATTTTTAATTGCCTTTTTAGAATTACCTTAAGATGCTACAGTTTTCTTTACAGTGAATAATCTGAATCATGACAAATATTTATTCCTTGATGATAGGTATAATTTCTCTAATTAGGTAGTCTGAGGACAATATAAGTTTTGAAGTAAAACTTAAGTTATTTATTTGATTTTGAACTGATTGAACTTAATTCTTTGAGTAGCTTTTAGTTTGCTGCTGAAGGCAATACCAAAGCAGATGTTCCAAAAATGTTTCAAAATATGGCAGCTTCTTGGGCTGCTTACCTTGGCTCTCCAAGTGTTGCATTCATTTAGACATATATGCTGTTACATGTTTGCTGTGATGCCTTTAATAATTCAGCAATATTGCTAGTTTTATATTTCCTTAGCTTCATGTGATTTCATTCTAAATGAGTAATGCTTTATTTATTTTCTTGTAAACCTTCGTATGATTGCCTTCTGAATGAGTAGTGCCTTCTATATTTTCCTGAATGAACTTTATTTTTCAACCCTGTCAGGGATGTATGTATTCATCAGGACAAGAGAATTCATCTCACAGTGGTGTATTTTGGTAAAGAAGGACTTTCTAAAGTCAAGTCTATCCTAGAATCTGTCGCAAGGTTGGTGAGCCATGTCTACATTGAAGTCTTGTATGTATAATAGCAGAAGAATGAGAATTTCAGATACTTAATGAATTAATAATTTTGAATAGTTCCTGTTGGAAGTTGGAGATGTGAGTGGTGGTGGTAGCAAGTTCCTCATTTCACCCCTGAGTTTGTTTATGCAGCTCTAATGACTCATTTTACCTTCACCGCCGCGTGGCATGATTAGGGTGCTCTTACTCTGTGGCCCACTCACCTTCTCTCTATTTGCCTCCATTCACTCTTCATTTCCTTCTTCTGAACTCTTTGCTTTTTTCTAAATCTAATCCTTTCACTTTGGTATCATCTCCTAAGCTTGTCTCCTACTTGCCATCTTTCTTTCCTTCCATTTTCCTAAGTTCTTTCTCTTCCTGCAAATGATGCTCAGGTCTCCCCTGTCCCTCAGAGACCCCCCACCTGCCGGTGCCGTGCCCCAGTAACTGCCATTAGGCTTCTGTCCTTTCGCAGCTAACCTCGCAGAACAGTAGCTCTCTAACCGAGCAGCTCATGCAGTACCTGGCACATAGTAGGTGCTCAGAGGTCTGAACGATGAGCCAGTCATTCCTTAGTACTCCATCGTTAATTCTGTAGCCGCTCTCCCTTTCATCTCTGAGTTACGGGCCCAGAGTTACGACCTAACTGCCAATTTCCGCCTTCTCCCTGTCATCCTCTGGACTGCTTTCTCACACTTGATACCTGACCAGTACTTCCTTCTTGAAACTCTCCTCTGATGTTTGTAAAATGTATATATTTTGTAATTGTAAATATGTTATAATGTAAGATACTAGGTTGATTGTCTTTTCTGACCACATCAACTCTGTATCCTTTACTTGCTTCTTTACCTTTCTGCTAGTTGTGGCCGCTCCCTAAGAGTCCAGCTTTGGCCGGCCTTTCTTCTCGAGTCGTTCAACTAACATTCATTGAGTCCCACCGACTATGTTCCAGGTACACTGCTTGGGAGTCTGACTGGGGTGGCTGGGATAGGACCGGGCACAGAGGAGGGAGTCCGCTCCCTATCCCAAAGGGACTCGCAGCATTGGGGTGTGAAAAACAGTCTTCTCCTTCCCCTCGCTCGCTGCTCCTCCTGATGGCCCTCTTTCAGTTCACACTAAGCGCATTCTCCGATCCCCGGGCTTGATGGCTGAGAACAGCATCTTTCCCTCGTTTTGCACACTGCCCAGGACCTCTGCTTTGTCCTTTCCTTGCTGCTGCCACCCCCTTAACCCAGGTTCCTCTCCTTCCTTACCATTTTCAGATCACCTACTAAGTGCCAGTGACTGATGTTAGTACACTGAAGTTGCGTTAATCAAGACTCCTCTGTGGCAAATGATGGAAACTTACTAACTTATTTTGAATTTACTTGAGGAAAACAGGAGCTTTATTGAAGAACCTTAGATAACTGCCCAGATTAAAGGGATTATTAAAACCAAATTTAATGAAGACTACCAAAACAGCTTTGGTGTCTCAGTGACTGGGATCAGAGGCTTGAATGCCATCAGAATTCTCTTGTCTTCTTGTCTGTTTTTCTCTGCATGTTGACTTCATTCTCCTGTTGCAGATTGGCTCCTTCCACACATGAGGTATATGGCTGTTGGCGGCTCTGGGCTCACATCTTCTCAACTTGCTGTCAGAGAGGAAAGAGCTTTCTCCCAGGTCCAGTTGAGAAAACCCCAGAGAAGGACTTTTGCCCAGTCTTGAGCCAGTTACTATGGTCAGGTGGGGTGGGGATGTTTTGATTAGCCCAGCTTAGAGTCTGGGCCCCTGCGCCTAGGAAGTCACTGTGGTTGGTATATTCTACAGTTAGCTCCTCCACTTGATCCTGGGAGTGAGAGGTGATGATTGACAGCTTCCTCAAAAGGAAAGAGAGATTTGCAACATGTGGGGTGGAGGGGCATGGGCACTCAGAGTCCACTCCATGCCAGTTTCAGCCTTGGCATCCATCTCTCCAGTCCCCATTCTATCCTACTGTAAGAGTAATCTTTTTAAAATGTTCCTTTTTTGATCCAGCGATCCCCTAGTGCAGCAATTCTCCAACGTCAGTCACCTGGAGTGACTTGTCTCCAGAGAGTCGCAGATGCTTGACTCCTCCCTCATATCTGATTCAGGGGCGTGGGGTGGAGCCTAAGAGTTTGTGTTTCTAACATGTTCCCAGGCAGATCTGATGCAGTGGGTGCAGTCCCTTGGCTGTGGAAACCACTGCCCTTGTGGAGAAACCCTGACTCCTCCTTGACTTCAGAACACTGACCAAGTTCTTTAACCTCTCCTCCTCAAACTGACCCTTTTCTGGTCTTCTCTCATTGTTGCCATTTTTATCCCTGTGTTCCAGTCCGATTTGTCTGATTACTGTTCTTTAAAAAGCTTTCTACTTTCTTACTTCCTTGCCTTTGAGAATAATTAATTGGAATGACCTTTACATTCCCCCCTGAAATCAGTATTTTAACCAAGGCATAACTTAAATTCTGCTTCTAACATCTTTTCTAACTACTATAGACACAAGGAGTCTTCTTTTCTCAGAACTGTACTTCATTCATTCAATCAGAAAATACCTCTTGAACTCATACCCTGTGAGGAGCACTGTGTCCATAGTAATGAACAAAACAAAATCCCTGCTCTCATGGAGCGTACATTCTAGTGGGAGACCCTCGAACAGTCATGTCTGGTGATACTGAGGGAAACAACGCTGGGCAGAGGGATGAAGATTGAAGCGAAGGGAGGTCAGGGCTGCTTCACATATGGTGTGAAGGGGATCCCTCTAATGAGGGCATATTTGAGCACAGGTCTAAGAAACTCGAGAAGAGAATATTCTTTGTATGTATCGTTCATATGGATTGCATTATTACCAGACATTATGATTGTTTTTCCATGTGTATATTTCTTAACCTCCCCAATAGGTTTTTAAGATCCTGAAAGGCAGTGGCCTCTCAATACTTACTAACTTCACATCACTAGCATGTTGCCTCAGATGTGGGCATTTAGTTGAATATCTGTCCCTTATGATACAGACGTTTAAAGCCTATGATTTCCCTTTATGAATATAGACCCAGCATAATAAATACTTGAAGTGTAAAATATCTTTTGTAACTTGTGTTAACAGAGTCAGCTTCAAGTGGGACTTACCATTTGTTGTATGTGTTTTCCTCATAGTGAGTCTAATTTTCACAATTACACCTTGGTCTCATTGAATGAAGAATTTAATCGTGGACGAGGACTAAATGTGGGTGCCCGAGCCTGGGACAAGGGAGAAGTCTTGATGTTTTTCTGTGATGTTGATATATATTTCTCAGCCGAATTCCTTAACAGCTGCCGATTAAATGCTGAGCCAGGTGAGTAAAATGTTGGTAGGTGAATTGAGAGTAAAATTTTAGAACAGTATCAACACATTGCATATTTTGAATCAAGTTAAGTTTTTTAAAGTTATATTTGGCATGATTTAGTTGGAATATTAAGTAAGAAAGTAAAAATTTGCCCCTCTGAAGTTCATACCCCTTATTATTTTATGGCCAGATTCCAGTGTATACATTTGAATCCAAATAAACATATGCAAAGAAATAAAAAATCTTGAAATTGATTAAGGAGAAAGTAGAACTCATCAGAAAAAGCCAAGCAGCGTGATGTGTGTGAGTCAGAAGCACTCTTCCTCAGGCAGGTGGTGCCAACACGCATGTAGGCGTACACTCATGAAGAAGTCTAGGTATAGATGGCGCTTGGGCTCCCAACTCTGAATTTTGGGATGACTACTATACTTTGTTTTATTTGTACATACTTCAAAAATGTTAAGAGCAAATGACTTTTATATACCAGATATTATTGTAATGTGATAAGGAGGTTTTCTATATTAAAACTTCTCATAGTGTATGTTTTTTATATAGAACTACTCAGATCATGCAGGTTATCTTCTTACGAATCATTTTGGTTAGGGATGGTTGTCAGGAACTCGTTGAGACTTGGGATAAATGAGAGTTAAATTTACTTTTTTTGCAGCTAGCATGCAGGCCAGAATGTGGTAGTTGAAGGAGATGTATTTGCTTAATGTAACAGAACTATTTTATCTGAAGTATTTTATATACATTTTAAATTGTTTCTTTAATGTAAAAGAAATAGGTTTGCCTTGGGAAATTGAGCTCCCCTTCTTTATGTGGGTTTTAATGAAGATAAATGAAGTCTGCTGGGGATCTTGTATTAAAAAGACTGCCACATTATTTATAGGGTCCTTTGCAGTTTCTGAGCACTTTATATTACCATGTCTGATTGAAGCCAGTCTCAGCAAGGTGTTCTCCGTTGAGGGGAGCCTTAATGGTCTCTTCAGTGCTGACTATTTGAAAGCTAATGACAAGGCCTTTTGAGGAGCCATCGGGTACTTAAAACTCAGTCTTCCCAAGGTTTCCAAATCTTGTTCAGATCTCTCTGCAGTTCTATATTTTACTTATTCTCTGTATATCCACTGTACAATATCTTCTGGATTCACTGTTTCACGATTCATTTTGAAGGATGGATTTAATAGACGTTTTGGAGTTTCTTGGTGATTGGTTAACATACATCTGTTACTGCTAATTCAATGAAATAATGATTAATAAATGGCTCACCTCATGAACAGCTAAGAGAATACTTTTGAGCATCTCCTCAGAGTCAAAGGGAATAAACATGTCAAAAGGAAATAAAGCATCTTTTAGTCTTTTTTTCTCTGTTCTTTTGCAGGGTTATAGTTTCGTAGCCTGAATTACTGATACACTGTAAAATCATTATCATGATCATCAACATGAGGTTTTAGTAACCTGAACACTGATAGAATGCAATGTTAATAAAATAAAATCATCATATGTAATAAAAACTTTAACAAAATTGTAGTAGATATTGCAGTAAAGATCAGTGCTTTATTTTATTCTTTTTGTGATGTAAATGTATATTTTCATTTATAGGCAAGAAGGTGTTTTACCCTGTGGTGTTCAGTCTTTACAACCCTGCCATCGTTTATGCCAACCTAGATGTGCCCCCACCTGTGGAACAGCAGCTGGTAAGACTCTGTCAGTTATGAAAAGCCTCAGAGATCCTTGCTAGGTTCCTTAATGTTTGTTTCACTAGTAGAAAAAGTTTCAGTTAAAAACTATAGTTACTATAAACACATTTTCATAGTGTACCCTCCTCCATAACATGCTTTCATATTTATTATTTCAGAATTGTGTCATTCTGGCCAGGGATGTTGGGGATGGGAGAGAAAAGTTTAGGCTACAGAGAAAAATTCATGTTATAGATTGTGAAAATTTTCTGGTCATTTCTACCAAATTACTTTTAGTGATACTAAAAATAAAATTTAATTTTAAAATCTTACTGGAAATTAAAACTACTGAATAAGAAAGAATAATATACTATGGGAAATTACTTAGAAAGTCTTAGAAAGGGAATGCCATATATCAGAACTTAACAGTTATTGACAAAGTTATACAAGTTTTGGGAAAAAAAAGTTACACTTCCATGGGATAATTCAGATTTAAGAAAAGTTGGGGAAATAGTATAGAGAGTTCCTATATTTCAATCAGTTTCCCCTAATCTTAGCATCTTACTTAACCATGGTTCATTTGTCAAAATTAAGAAATTAATATTGGTAAGTTACTTCTAACTCTACTATAGATTTTATTAGAATTAAAGATAAAAGCAGAAATTAATGAACCAAAAATAATAGGTTGCCACACATAGGAGCTTATTCTTTATGTGCAGGAAAAAATAAATCATGAAGTTAGGTGAATTCAGGATATAAAAGAAAATGCAACATAGGAAATTAGAATAAAGAAAACATTACAAGAAATCAATCTCATATAGTAAGTTTTAAAAATTCTCAATAGGAATTCCTTGGTGGTACAGTGGATAAGAATCTGCCTGTGGATTCAGAGAACACGGTTCGATCCCTGGCCTGGGAAGAATCTTCATGCCTCAGAGCAGCTAAAGCACATGCTGCAGCTACTGAGCCTGGGTACTGCAGCCGCTGGAGTCTGCTCGGCAGCGAGCGAACCAGTGCGCTGCAGTGAACAGCAGCCCTCAGTGCCCGCATTAGAGAGAGGCCACAGGGAAGAGGTGGCACAACCAAAACGAAATTCTAACTAAAAGGAAAAATTTGAAAGTTTATAAAATATTAACATGAACTAAATTCATGTCACTGTTTTATAAAAAAGAGGTGGCACAACCAAAACGAAATTCTAACTAAAAGGAAAAATTTGAAAGTTTATAAAATATTAACATGAACTAAATTCATGTCACTGTTTTATAAAACCTCATGAGATTGAGCAACTAAAAATATAAGAACAGTTATCAGATAGTTAGCCTCCAGAGAGAGAGAGAGAGAGAGACACACACACACACACACACACACACACACACACACACAATTTCACTGTTGAGTTTTTCCAGACTTTCAAAGAACAGATAATATTAGTATCATATCATCTGCCTTCCAGGCTTCTCTGTCCATGGGGATTCTCCAGGCAAAATTACTGGAGCAGGTTGCCATTTCCTCCTCCAGGAGGTCTTCCCAACCCAGGGATCAAACCCAGGTCTCCCGTATTGCAGGCAGATTCTTTAGTGTCTGAGCCACCAGGGAAGCCCATACCAACCCCTGGGAAAACGTACATACATAGCATAAACATACACAGATGTCTGCTTTATCTGTAGGCCAGTATTAGGAATACGGATACAAATGGGGGCAAAATGACAAACTGGGCATCCACATCTGCCTTATCTGACACTCTAAATCCTTTGTAGAAATAAATGATTAAAAATGAAAAGCCTTATTAGTATTGGAGAATGAGAGAAGCGCCATTGGGAGATTTGAATTTTGAGAACTCTCTGTAAGATGACAGTAGTTGTCGTAGGACTGGGTACTGGAGGAGAGCAGTCTGGAACATATTTAGGGGATCAGTACAGTGAGGCTGCCATGCATCCTCTGAGCTCCTGGAAGACAGGAGTGGTGGCGTCTGTGTGCTTCTCTGGGAGGTGTGCTGAGCAGCAGGCATCACAGGCGTTGACCCACAGGCTGAGGCAACATGTCTGGTCCCTGAAGCTAGAGAGGCAGCGTAGGGCCCTAGGATTACTGATTGTAGGGTGGATGGGGAGCTCAGACTCCAAAGGTGAACTGCTGTTGGCACATTCTGTCCAAGACCATGTTTAGCCCCTTCTTCACTGTTACTGGAGGTAGACCTTTGTAATCGTAGCTAACAACCATGGTTTTTGAACAGTGATTTTTGAAACAAAAATGAGAACCAGCTAACCACAACTAGCCAAACAGTTGAGGGAAAGTAACACTATGAAAGAAGACCAAATTTCAATAAATAGAAAAATTGACACATGAGAATATGAATAGAAATAGAAAACAACTTTAACTTAAATATATCTTTAAGGAAACTAAAGAAAATGTTCATTTCATAAAATTATTAATATTCGTTACCAAAAATAGAACTTGGAAATTGCAAAAATAGAGAACTCACTAAATGGGCTGAATAGCAGAATGATCACAGTTGAAATATATTTGTAAACTAGCAGACAGACCAACTGGACATAAAGACCAAGAGGCAATGTGAGAGAAAAATCAAGATATGGGAAATCAGTTCAGAAGCTCTGAGACTGTTAAATAATTGGAGTTCTGAAAGGAAGAGAAAAGATAGAACAGGGCGAGGAGGAAATAGAAGAAAACATCAAGGAACTAGGGAAAGAGAAGTCTTCCGGCATTTAAGAACAGAAGGGACAATCCTAATAGTTTCCAGAGATGCTCAAAGTAGCAGAATCTAGCTTATCTACAAAGGAATAATAATCAGGTTGGCACTTGCAGCCTTTGTAATAATATTGATACTAGAAAATACTAAATAAAATACTTGAATATTCTAAAGAAAACTTCAATTATAAAATCCATATTTGACCTATTTGAAAGCAAAATAGACATTTTTGAACACTGAAGAACTCAGTTTAACTATTTCTCAGAGACCTTTTCTAATTCAGCAGAATGAAGAAGGAACATATTCAAAGAGGAAGACCTAACAATAGGAGTGGTCAACAACAGTAAGAACCCAGTAAACTTCTTTAGTTAGTTTCTTTAAATAGTTGATGAAACACATAATAAAAAAAGTTAAAAGGCAATTTAGGATTAAAAAGTCAAAAGGTATGTACATGGTGTACATATGTGTATTGCCTAGCTGTGTCCCAGGATACCCAGGAGCAGTGACATCCTTAGAGTAATAAGCATGCCCAGCTCCCAGATCTTAGTGCTGAGATGGGTCATAGAGGAGCCCGGAACATCTTGTAGCTCTGGAAAAAAAGATAATGGTATCTGTCAAAGGGGTATAAAACCCTGAAAGAGCGCCCAGTGGCGAAGCTGAAACAATTTGAGCAACAAACTAGTACTGGATTATAACACCAGCATAAAAATAAATATTATGAATCCATACTGATATGAATAACTTTGTGAGTGACTAAGGAGATAAATAATAATAATAAATGACAGATAGATTGATTAGATTAGGTGGGGGGGGAAGGGACAGATCTTCCCACAGAATTTTAAGGAACGTTTGTAGGTACTCCCTTTTCCACAAGATGGAGCTAGGTGACTCATTTCCAAAGAAAACAAGTATGAAAAAAGAACACTTTTTCTTCTTAACTTTTCAACAGAGAAACCTGGCAGGCACCACCTTAAGCTAAGTAATGCAGATTAACATCACTAGTGTTGTACCCGCCATATACGATGTAACAAGAAGGGCATGTCACCCCTGTGGTCTTTCTTCCCAAAACCTATAACCCTGGCCTAATCATGAGGAAAACTTCAGACAAACCCAAATTGAGGGACATCCTATTACGTATCTGACCATCACTCCTCAAAACTGTCAAGATCATCAGAAAGAAGACTGAGAGGCACTCACAATTTCGCAGGAGACTAAGGAGACAACATCAGATGTACTGAAGTGCCCTGGACAGATGCTAGGACAGAAGAAAGGACATTGAAGGCAGAACTGGTAGAATTCAAATAAAGGAAGAAACCGATGGAATCCAGATAAAGTCTGGAGTGAGTCAGTAGTAATGTGTCAGTGCTGGTTTCTTAGTTTTGACAAATGTACCACAGCAGTGTGAGATTATAACATTTAAAGGAAGCTAAAGCTACATGAGAAATATATGGGAACTCTTTATTACGCTGTAACTTTTCTGTAAACCTGAAAGTGTTTCAAAATTTAAAAATCTAAAAATTTTACTTGAAAAACAAACCAAAAGAAATGCAAAATGGACTCAACCTATAAGAATGAAGAGCTAATATTCTTTTCTGGTTCGAGAGAATGTGGACAAAGAATGTTTTGAAGTAGATTCATTCTAGATGTTGTATAGAAAAATAAGTTTAAGTGCTTCCACTTCAAATTCTAGTTTCACCACTTTGTAACCATTGCAAGTTATTTAACCTGTTTAAGCTTCATTCTCCTTAAAAAGCATAAGACAAAAGTTTGCTCTCTATAATGTTTAAAGATACATTAGAAGGTAAATAGGAAATACACCAAACAGAAAAAAAATAGGTAAAAGACATTTGACAGTAATTCATAGTAAACAGTTTGAAATAGTCATTCTTCACAAGAATGAGTTAAAACAACAGGTGATAATTTTTTCTGCTGTTAAATCTCTTTTTTAAAAACAGTCACATGAGCGAGGCTGGCAAGGTAGAGTCTCTTCCATCCCTGCAGTGGTGTGGGAATGCAGGCGCACTTTCTGGTTTGAGAGCTGTCAAGTAGGTTCATCCCTCTGATCCAGTAATTTCCACAGCAGGAGTCGCTCCTGAGGAAATAATCAGAGGTGTAGAGTAACAGTATGCAGAACATTGACAACAGTCAAATCAAGTAGAACTCTAATAATAAAATGATAAATTGAATTATAGAATATACTGTGGTGAATGTTATGTGTCGAGGGGAGATTGTTCATGAAATGGGAAATAAATACAACTGCATAAATGTAGAAGTAAATGTAAGGTTAAAAAATGGAAGATGGTATATATATATATATATGTGTGTGTGTATGTGTGTTAGATATTTTAATACTATAATATCTAGTATTTTTATATACATTTTTCTTCATGCAAGGTACTGTTCTGTTTTTTATACATGTTAATTCATTTAATCCTGTAACAGCCTCTCAGGTAGGCACTATTATTACCCTTATTTTATAAATGAAGAGAGAGCTAGGCATGAACGGAAGCCCCTCCCCCGGTGCACAGCGCACCACGGTGGGGCCAGGAGCCCGGGCAGTGCTGCCTCCGTAGTCTCCACTCTGTCATATTAATTCATTAAATAGTGAGTGTCCATTCTGTGCCAGCCGTTATTCACCACTGGAACCCTGAGATCCATACAGGTATGGTTATTATTCCTAAGAATCTTTAGTCTTGCAGGAAGAGACAGAAAATAAAAACAGCAAATAACCCGTTGATAATTAAAAGAGGCTAAGTTGTGAAGAATGATGGGATCATCTGTGCTGTTTGGTCAGAAAGGCCTCTCCGAGATGAGCCTGTTGGAGGGCCTTCTGAATGACAGGAAGGAACCTGCTGCGCGGTGACTGGGGAAGGCAGTTCCAGACCGAAAGATAGCTAGTGGATTTCCTAAGGTGACTGGGGCACAGCTGGCGAGGGGAGCACAGGCCAGGTCATGGAGAGCCCGTTGGTGCCCCTGTGAGAGGTATGGATTTATGCTAAGGGTGATAGGCAGCCTTGGGAGCTTTGATTCTGTGGAGAATGAATTGTGTGTGGCTCCAGCTGCAAGTAGCCAGTTAGGCTTTTGCGGTAGGTCGAGGAGGTGCTGTGGCTTGGGCCAGGGTGGTAATTGTGGAGAGAGGTTTAGGTATGATTTAGAAACAGCACTCACTGTTGGATTAGAATGTGGGGAGTGAGGGAGAGACAGGAGTGGCAAGAGGAGAGAACAGGACTTCGGGTTTGAGCGTGGTAGGTGTGTGTCGCTTATTAGTGGCCTGAGGGGGCGTGTCAGAGTTGCTGAGGGATTCATGAACCTGTTGTTTGTGAGGGGCTGACAGCTGGGGACGTAGCTTATGTGTGGATAGCTGCATCCCCTCCTGCTTAGGAGAAAAATAAGAGTAAAAACAAAATGAAATAAAATGTTAACAATCAGGGATTATGGATAATGTGAGTTGCCTTCTACTTTCCTCCATGAAAATGTGCTGATTTAAAAATCAAAGCCAATGACTCGTTCCCCAAGTCTGATAATATTTGAAGAATTTTAATAATATTTATTAAATCAGAATTGGCATAGGGTAGAAATATCAGAGTAGATGTTTTAATACTTTGCACCAGGATTGTATGTGTATTATATATTTTTTGACTGAAGAGATAAGAATATTAGAGCGTAATCTTGGTTTTGCCACAGAAGTTATACCTCTATAACTTTATATATTCATTTAAATATTTACTGAAAAGCTATCCTGTGCTTTGCATTGTTCCAGGTGCTAGAGATATAGAAGTGATTAAAATTAGCAAAAGGTCCTGCTCTCAGGAAGTTTTCCATTCTACTGGAAGCAGGAGAGAAGAAGCCTTCCTCACCCCAAACCCCCCAAATGGAATAGGAGAGTTTGTGTTTCATATATTAGCTCCTACTTGAGCCAGATCCTCAGTACTGCCTGGGTCATCCTGATTCCCAGTTGGTTCTCCCATTCTGCACAGCAGCCTTTTCAGACTGTCCCCTGAAACTCTCGACTCCTCTAACTCTTCTCAAAAGTTACTGCCTCTACAGACCTGTATATTCTTATATTCCTGCTATCTGTAAGAGTTTCCACGTGGTTTCCCTATAGATCGCTCAAATTGATTATGTCCAGAACGTTGCTCCACATCATTCCTCCTGGGCTGACCCTTTCCTGGTGCTCCCACTCTTGGGGGAGATAACTGTCACGTACCCTTTGTCAGGACAGCGGTCTGCGGTCCGACCTCCTGCCTAGTTTTGTAGGGCCCAGGAGTTAAGAATGGTTGAAAAATATTCTCAAAAGGATAATATTTCATGACATATGAAAATTTCATGAAATTCAAATTTCAGTGGCCTTAAATAAAGTATGTTGGGACACAGCATGTGTCTTTAACTGTTGTTAATGACTGTTTTCACTCTACACAGGCAAAGTTGAGACAGATTCTGTGTTCTTCAGAGCCTAAAATATTAACTATCTAGTCTTTATCAAAGTTTCCTGAGACCTGCTCTACATTCATGGGCACCGATATATCTGACTCCAGTATTTAGACTCATCATTTTTCACCCACAGTGCCCTTTCCCACCTCAGGCCTTTGCACAAACTGTTGTCTTGCCTAAAACTCTCTCCCAGCATATCTTCTTTTACTTGATTAACTCTTGCTTCTCTCTCAGATCCCAGCTCTCACTTCATTTCTTGGAAGAATCCATCTCAAGTGAGGGATCCGTCTCTCTCCTGTCTGTCACCCTCCTCACAGCCATATCCTTGCTTCCCTCTATATCTGACTAGACTCCATGGCCCCAGCCTCTTCTCTGCTCTAAACTCTCCTCCTTCGTCCCTCACTCCTTCCAGTGTTTTCTCTTAGAACCCCAGCCTAGTTAAGGGCACCTCTGTCAACCAGGCCGCCGAGCAGCAGAAGGTAGAGAGTGAGAAACACACTCCGACTGGACAGCACAGCTTTAAATACTTAACCACAGGCCTTTGGGTTTCAGGCTGCCTCTAGTGCCCTTCCTCTTTGTCCTCCAGTCCAGCCGCACTGTCCGTACGCCTCCCAGCAATCCTCACCACTTCTCACTCCACGTATCCTGCTTCGTGTTTTACTTAGGAAGGAGAAGCAGTCAAGCGTTCACTTCCTTATTCTGCTGTCATGAGACCCATGGGCCTCACTGGCCCTGTCACATACTCGGCCTCTCTCTCTCCAGTCCCAGTGGAGGAACTACTCACATCCCTTCCTAAGGCCAGCTCATCCTTCTGTAGTGAACTAGATAGAGCTCATTCCTGATGTCTAAACAAGGACATTCCTCCAGCTTTCTTCACTCTCTCATGTCCTAACATTTTGCCTTTTCTGGGATCATCGCCATTAGCCTACAGAAATACTCCAATACCACTTAGGTCTGAAAAATGTAATAGCTCTTTCTTGATCTGAGGCCACATTCTTCTTGCCCTTGTTTTCTGAGCCCTTGCCACAGTTGTTTTTTTAGTGTCGAGCACTTCAGATGTGCCCCTACCTCAGAGCCATGGTACATGCTCCTGGAATGATCTCCAGATATTTGCGTAGTTCACTCTCTGATTTCACTAGGGCCTCTGCCCAAACTACCTCCTCAGGCCTTTTATGGCTGTTATATCCAAAATAGGCTTTCTGTTTTGCTCTCTCTTTGGCCTACGGCGTCTTTCTTCCTAACATGTGTCACCACCTGAGACCTATATTTATTTATTTGCTATTTTCCCATCAAAACGGAGGCTCTGTGGTAGCAAGGACTCTGTCACTTCTGCTTATGGCTGGGTCCCCACTGAATTGTGAATTTTAAAAGGTAGTCTATCAAGTTTCAACTTTTGCTTGATTTTACATGCCCACTATCACCAAAGCCCTGATTTTTTTCTTTCTCTGCTTGGACTTCAGTGGTGACTGTTCCATTTTAAAGCTGGTTTCCCTCATGGTGGGAAAAAACTGCAGCAGTTCCAGACTTCATATTTACACCCTATGCCAGAGGCTGACAAACTTAACCCTGTAAAGAGCCACATAGGAAATATTTGAGGTTTTGCAGCCATAAATCCCTGTTGCAACTATTCAGCTCTGTCATTGTACCATGAAAACACCCACAGACAATTCATAAACAAATGAGTGTTCCTGTGTTACAGCAAAATGATGTACAAAGCCAGTAGCCTGGAGGCTATAGTTTGCTTACTCCTGCCCTGTACCATCCAAAGGGAGCAAGCGTCTTTTCTAGTATCTCTCTCAGAAGAATGAGGGGGCTCTCTGCTTTCCAAAGTTCCCAACAAGCGTCCTATTTTAGCATGCTGGCCTGAACATTATCTCATGCCGGTTAGTTAGGTAGTTCGTGAGTGAGTGGGATGAGACTGTCTCACTGGTGGAGAGTGCTCACAGTCCAGTCTGATGCTGCTAGTGGAGGGGGCGTCCCTGAAGCTCACGGGCTGCATGGGGCCAGGTAATTGCCTGAGCAGAACTGTACACCGCTAGGAGTGGGGGTAGGGGGGTGGGTGCCGGTCACGCATCAATAAGGTCTGCTGTGTAGAAGTGATTGGTGTATTATAGTATGTGCTTACGCCACTGGTGTCCTCCTAAAATGGAGTGTAAGCCCCCTGAGATCAAGCATCACTCTCTTTGGCTATTAGTAATCTCAGCTCAAACCTAGTACAAGACTTGAATCAGATTAAATTGAAGGCAGTTAAGAATCCTATGCTCATGGGGATTACTATATTTTTGTTGGTTTTGATAAGGATTTAATAATATAAAGCCATGTGATCCCATTATCAATCACATAAATGATTCCTTTTTTACGGAAAAAATTATTTGGAAAATATTTTAATTTGTTTCATCGTTGATTGAAACTACTTCTGGTTTTTTAGGGATTAATTGAGTTTTGTTTTTTAAACTTCAGGTTCACAAAAAGGATTCTGGCTTTTGGCGAGATTTTGGATTTGGAATGACTTGTCAGTATCGATCAGATTTCCTGACCATTGGTAAGTATATCTTACATTTAAGAATAGGACTTTAGGTGTTTACTATAATATCTCAAGACATTTTTCTAAAAGGTCTCAGAATTGAATGTTTTCCTAATAAATTTTGAATATCTGAGATTAGCTGAAGAGTCTGGAAATATGAAAGACAAAATAAGTTTATTGAGTCTTTGATTAGAAAAATGAGGTCATAAAGATAAAATACCCATGTTTGCAGTTGTTTCTAGTACTATAACAAAAGATCTGTATCTAACTTTGGTGTTGTCATCACAGATTGTTAACAGCTAGAAGTAATGCTGGGTTATCTAGCTCAAGGGCTTTCATATTTTTTTATTTAGAGAGGAAACCACCTTTATTTGTCTTCTGAACATAATGCAGAATTTCAGTATTTAAAACAAATGGAGGAAAAAAAGTCTCCTCTCTCTAGCTCTGGTTGTAGTTGGAGTAAGGGACTTGGAATCATCAGCTTAGTCATCCACTCCCCTAAACCAAGTTGACCATGAAGAATCTGATCTAAGCTACCTGCCCACCCCACCATCAGTCTTACCCAGCAAAAGTAAAGCATCAGAGCATAGTTTAAGGAAGCAAGCTGAAACCTGATTTATTCATTCCATGTTTCCTGATTCACTCAGGGGCTCCCTTTCCACTGCATATTGTTGTTGTCGTTCAGTTGCCAAGTCATGTCCGACTCTGCATGCCTGTGGACTATAGCATGCCAGGCTTCCCTCTCCCTCACCATCTCCCGGAGTTTGCCCAAGTTCATGTCCATCGCATTGGTGATGCCATCCAGCTACCTCATCCTCTGGCACCCTCTTCTCCTTCTGCCTTCAATCTTTCCCAGCATCAGGGTCTTTTCCAAAGAGTTGGCTGTCCGCATCAGGTGGCCGAAGTATTGGAGCTTCAGCTTCATCATCAGTCCTTCCAGTGAGTGAGTATTCAGGGTTGATTTCCTTTAAGATTAACTAGTTTGATCCTTGCTGTCCAGAGGACTCTCAAGAGTCTTTTCCAGCATCTCAGTTCGAAAGCATCAATTCTTTGGCTCTCTGCCTTCTTTATGATTCAGCTCTCAGAACCATACGTGACTACTGGAAAGATTATATGGACCTTTATCAGCCAAATGATATCTTTGCTTTTTAACATACTGTCTAGGTTTGTCATAGCTTTCCTGCCAAGAAGCAATTGCCTTCTACTTCACAGCTGCAGTAACCATCCACTTTGATTTTAGAGCCCAAGAAGAAGAAATCTGTCACTGCTTCCACATTTTCCCCTTCTATTTGCCATGAAGTGATGGGGCCAGATGCCATGATCTTAGTTTTTTTAATATTTAGTTTTAAACTGGCTTTTTCACTGTCCTCCTTAACCCTCATCAAGAGGTACTTTAGTTCTGCTTCTGTTTCTTCCATTAGAGTGGTATCATCTGCATATCTGAGATTGTTGATGCTTCTTCCTGGTTGTACCTGGTTGGCCTGGTGGTTTTCCCTGCTTTCTTAAGTTTAAGCCTGAATTTTGCTCTGAGAAGCTGATGTATTTTTAATAGAATAAATAAATATATGTCCATTTTACCTTCATTGTTATAGGCAGCCATTTGCTTTGGAAATTCTTCCACCTTGTCTTTTTATCTCTGTAATAGATGATGGAAAATCAGCAAATAGTAATAAGAAGACTATTAGGTGAAACTAATACATTTTTCCCCTGATTTCTTGCTTAATAAAATAGTAAGGACCCATCATCGCCTTCTGACTTGTGCTGGCTGTTTCTCGCCGCTCCTTCCTCTCTCTCCTCTCATGTCCCTATCAGATGTATATGGGGAAGTTAATGGTGCTCCAAATTTCTCTGAGACATGTTCATTTTTCTTCATCCATTTCCTCTTGTCTTCATGTAACGTAATCTCAATTGATCTGTCTTCAGGTTCTCTGATTCTTTTGTTAGTTCAGATCTACTTGTTGAGCTGCTCTGGTGAATTTTTTATTTGAATTATGGTGCTTTTTAACTCCAGAATTTCTCTTATTAAAAATAAATAATTTCTATCTCTTTATAATGGTCTCTACTTGATGAGACATTGTCATTTTTCTATTACTTCTTTAAGCATGATTTCTCTGAACATATTTAAGCATGAATTCTTTGAACATATTTATAATGGTTGTTTCAGAATCTTTGCTAAAACTGACATCTGGTCCCTCTCATAGGCAGTTTCTGTTGTCTGCTTCTCTTTCGATATATAGGTCACAGTTTTGTTTCTTTCAATACCTTTCTTTTTTGAAGATGAGACGTTTTAAGTTATATATTGTGTTGATTCTAGATATTAATTTCCCCTGCCTCCAGGGGCTACATTTTGTTTTACCTTTACTTATTTATTAATTGACTCGGCTTTACTGTTTTAGTGGATTGTGGCTCCCCATCCGCCATCTCATGTCACTTATCAGGGCATGTGTACAGTCAGCCTGGGATGACCTTGGCTTGAGTGGCTGTCTTTCTCACTGTCTCCTCTGCTAGTGCCATGCCCAGCTATTAGGCTGCATTAATTTGCTCACAGGACAGTGCTCTGGGACATAGATTGCTCCACGGTCTGAACAGATTAAACCCTTTTGAAAGTGCTAGTCACTCAACTCAGTATCTGACTCTCTGCGGCCCCATGGAGTGCAGCTCACCAGTCTTCTCTGTCCATGGCATTCTCCAGGCAAGAAAAATGGAGGGGGTTGCCATTCTGTCCTCCAGGGGATCTTCCTGACCCAGGAATTGAACCCAGGTCTTCTTCATTGCAGGTGGATTCTTTACCATCTGAGCCACCAGAGAAGCCCTTAAACCCTTTTGTAGGGTAGTTTTGGAGGCAAGTTTTTGAGGTTTGTTTGGACCCCAGGATGGCTCTTAGCTGTTTCTCTTCCTTCCTCTGGGGTAAACCGGGTGGCCTACATTTTAGCATGATCTAATGTGCTACCAGCCACCTCTTAATTGTTCATCACCAAATCTCCAGTATTTATAGGAGCCCCTTTAGGCCTTAACTTCTGTACACTTTCTTTCAGATAAAGTCAGTTCCTTTGGGAAGGGCTCTGGAGTGTTCTTATGGACTGCCTCTTCCCCTAAAAAGCTCTGAGCCTCTGCTCAAGACCTGGGGGTGGAGATGGTGGCACAGTTCTCTCAGAGGGACACTCCTGCCTTATGATCAGAACATTATGTGGGAGCCGAAGGGCCCCCTCCCTCTTCAGTTCAGTCGCTCTGTCGTGTCCAGCTCTTTGCAACCCCATGGGCTGCAGCACTCCAGGCCTCCCTGTCCATCACCAACTCCCTCTCCCTCAGGAGAGCCTCTGTCCTGTGAATGTGGGCTGGGAGAGACAGGGAGCCCCTGCCCCTCAGCAGCTACCTTGTTTGCAATTTCTCCTCTTTCATTTGGAGCTTGTATTCCTTTCCCTCTTTCCTTCTGGCTGTCCCATTATACAAACGTTATACCTTTGGTAGTTGTCCCATAGTTCTTGGATATTCTGTTCTGTTTTTTTCTTTTTTCCCCTATCTCCAGGCTTCTTTCTCTTTGCTTTTCAGTCTTGGAAGTTTCTATTCACGTGTCCTCAAGTTTAGAGGTCTTTCCTCAGCCAAGTCCAGCATCGTAGTAAGCCCTCCAAAGGCATTCTTCATTTCGTTACTGCTTTTTATCTTTAACATTTCTTTTGATTCATTCTTAGACTCTGTCTCTGCTTCATTGCCCATCAGTTCTTGCATATTGTCTTTTTCCATTACAGCCCGTAGTGTATTAACCGTAGTTGTTTTAAATCCACAGTCCTATAGTTCCATCATCCCTGCCATATCTGAGTCTGGTTCTGATGTTGCTCTGTCTCTTCAAACTGTTTTGACCTTCAGTTTGCCTAATTTTTTTTTCATAGCTGAACATGATGTACTGGATAAAGGGGACTGAAGTAAATAGGGCTTCAGCGATGTGATGGTAAGGCATGGGAGAAGAGAAAGTGTTCTGTAGTCCTGTGATAAGGTCTCAGTCCTTTCTTTAGCGATCCTGTGAGTCTGGGCCATGAATTTTGCAGTCATTTCTCAGACACTGCCCCCAATCTTAGGTAGGACAGGATGGCTAGAGTGGACCAGTTGGCTATATCCTTTCCCCCAGATAGGTTAGACTCTGGTAGGATAGTTTTTCCTAAGGGTAGACCTTGTTAAGAACAAAAAACACCCTGGCGTATTTCAGAATGGTTACTTTCCCCCTCCTGAAAGCACTGCAGGATTTTTCTGCAGTCTTCGCTGTGAGAACCTGGTAGACCTAGAGGTAAAACTCACAAAAGTGTATGGGCCCCTCTGGAGTTTTCAGCTCTTAGATTTTTCCACTGAGCCTCTAGCAGTTCATCAATTCAGACTTTCCTACCCCTGTACTGGCTCTCCTGGAGATTTCTTCTAATCTGTTTCTTCTGTAACATTAATAGTTGTGATTCTGTCTTACACACCTATCTATCTCTTCAGTTTAGGGAAGAGCAGTTTGCCCTGTGACTTTATTTCTCTGAGGGATCTGAGAAGAGTTGAGTTTTCAGCTTGTTCAACTTTTTATTTGTTGGAAGGATGGCGTGAAGGTCTGTCTGTACATGCTGGACAGACATGGGAAGTCCTCTATTTATTTTCAGTGTCTAAACCATCTCTAATATTTGAGGAACTTATTCATATCTACAAGTAAGAAAAGCCAAGATATACCAAACATAGCATTTAGTAAAGCTGTGACTATTTTAAAATAATTCTTTTCAGAGACCTCAGGATTCTTGTCATCCTGTAAGTATGAAATTAAGTGACATGGAATTATTTGATAAAAGACATCATTTGGAAACCTAGATTTTAATTAAAGAATCAATTTTTTCTCCATCTTTCAGAATCTTTTCTAGCTCTTCAGAACCTCAAAATAGTTTGTATTCTCCATGCTTCTTTTATTAGTTCAGCCTAAACCAACGTAAAAATAGTGTGAACTTGATTTCCTATGCTCTAGGTAAGGCTGTAAGTGACATTTAACGTTGCCAAGTCTACTTGATTCTCTTTAATTGAGCAGCACATGACCATTTCTTCCTCAGGATGCTTTCCTCACTTGACTCTGTGATGACCCATTCTCCAGAATTCTCTCCTTCCTCTGGGGCTGCCTCAGTCTCTTTTGCTAAGTTTCTCTGCCTGTTTGGCCTCTAGATATTTGGCATTTCTTAGCAGTTAGACCTGGGCCCTGTTTTCCTTGTAAACTTTATTAGTAATTTCACCCACTAATGTGGCTTTAAGTCATCTGCGTGTCTGTTCTCAATTTTATGTGTCCCACTTGGCCCATTTCTTCTGTTTTCCCCTCTGGAAAATTTTCTGTGACCCAGAAAAACTTGAATCTTAAAGGACAGAAGGAAAACACAATAAAACACGAATGGTGATGATACTGTCGGTGATTTAGATTTCCTTCTCTTTTATTTGACTTTCTAGAGGTTTTCTATAAAACTGAAGTTGGCAAAGTATTGTCAAATATTGAATCTTCTTTTGAGACTCAACAGCAGACCCTTGACCTCCCAGCTATCAGTTGGTAACTGTATTTCTGAGCCAAGATGTCATTCCTCTACTTCAGAAGTCTTTAGATTGTACATGTCATCTCATTTGGAGCAGAATGTTTAAGTCTTTATCAGGTTTGACTGTGCTCTGCCAGGCAGCTATTTAATAGTATGAGTTTTGATCCTGCAGGTGGATTTGATATGGAAGTAAAAGGCTGGGGTGGAGAAGATGTTCATCTGTATCGAAAATACTTACACAGTGACCTGATTGTGATTCGGACTCCGGTTCCTGGTCTTTTCCACCTCTGGCATGAGAAGCGCTGTGCTGATGAGCTGACCCCTGAGCAGTACCGCATGTGCATCCAGTCCAAAGCCATGAACGAGGCCTCTCACTCGCACCTGGGAATGCTGGTCTTCAGGGAGGAGATAGAGACGCATCTTCACAAACAGGCATACAGGACAAATAGCGAAGCTGTCGGTTAATGTAACCATTGACACATTAGTCTGAACCACAAACCAGCACTATTTGTTGAGCCTTAATTCCAGTTCCAGATGCAGTGCCTCTTTTAGGAAGACATGCTTTTGTGTTCTTGCTGATGTTACTTCAGCAGTTTAACTTGGTGTGAGAAGAAAAAGCAGTGTTGCAATGCAAAGTCTCTTTTTCTGAGCGTACCTCACTATGGATCATTGACAAATCAAACTCTGGTATTTGTTCTAAGAGTAGTCTGGAGTTAATGTCTACCTGGCTTCATGTTCTGATGTGTATCCTGGTTGCGTCTGGGCTGAGGGGTGGAATGTGTTGTGCTCAAGGTAGCTTGGCGCATCCTGTTCCTGCAGAGAGGATGGAGTGTTACGAGTGGAGTGGGTCAACAAGGGCTCTTCACCTGCTGAGCACTGAGTCAACCTGCTTGGTTTTAAATGAAGATCGTTGGTCAGTTGCTCAAAGAATCCTTTCTCTGCCAGGATAACTGAAGCAGAGGATAACTAAATGACATATCTAAAATTCCCAACTAATGAAGAGCAGGCAGAGACAAAAATTCCTCAGCTTTGTGTTGCCTAGCCCCCTGAATGTCTGTTTTTAAACAAATGGGTAATAGTAGAAAATACTAAGGATAGAATCTATGACTTGATTAAAAATATAACATGTTACTAATTTATCATCATGTTCAGGATTAGGAGTCAGAGTTGCCATAGGCTGTTCTGAACAAAAAAATAAATATGGAAGCACCTTGAACATAACAGTTGGTTATGCTGGAGTACAGGACACTGGGGGTGTCTGGGAACATCAGCCTGCGTGAGCCAGGGCTCTAGCAGGGCCTTCTTGTGGTTCAGAGTAGATGAACATAGCGTAGCGTTGCGTGTTTTTTGCTTCGTCTTGCTCATTTAGCATGGATCCATATGTTTGTATTATCCTTTTTGTCTTATATGTTAATTATGCTACATCTGTATTTACATTATTATAATACTTTGAGTTGAGGGGAAGTTTCACTGAGGGGAGAAAAACCAAACAATTTAGTGAGGTATGCCATAAGATCATACTGATTCAAGGAAAGGGGCAGAGCAGAACATTGTCTAAACGGAAATCTGAATTATAGAGGATTTTAGGGAAATATATAACTTGCAGATAGAGTGATGTTTTAATTGAGGCATAAATTATATTAATGAGACAAGATGATAAGCAGTCACATTCAGATAGGACTGTACCGTGCTGTTCATCACACATGGATCTTTTGCCGTAGGGTCGATCGCTATATCCACAAATTGGAGATGTGGTGAAAGGCATGCACAGATTTTTGAACCTTAGGCTCTAAAAAGGGACCTATACGGAATTCTTTCTATTGTATATAAACCCCTGGAAATTCATGGAAGACAAATCATTATTCTTTTTGCTCCATATATCATATCATCTGAAATATTACAAGTCCCAAATTTCTTGGTGCTACATGAATTCAATTTTACAATAACTTACTGAATATTCTTGTAAGTATTAAGTTGGGATAGCATTTAGGCTTGGGTTTTAAGATGTGTAAAATGTTCTCTGCAAAATTGTTCAGGTCATTGTCTCCTTTTATATACAGTTATTTATTGTAAAGACCAGTGAATTAAGATATTTAAAGTGAGAGAACCTAATTATTTACAGAAGTGAGTTGTAGCTTGTTTTCTGACAAAACCAAATGAATTTTTTCTTCTTTTTTAAAAAACAAGCTTTTAATTTAAAGATGGAACTTAAGCAATGGAAACATTACTCTGTTTTTGATAGTAAAAGGTACCAATAAAGTATTTTATTACCAAAAGTTAAATGAAAATGTGATAAGCTAATTTCTTCCTGTTGAAAAGTATCAAATACAGAAAATTGCATGACATGTAACTGTGTACTTTAAAGAATAGTGACGCCAACACCAGTGTAGCGGCTATTCAGATTAGAGTCTTGAACTTTGGTGGTGAAAGGCTCTGTGTGCACTTTCTTAATCACATACCCTCACTCTATCCATATTAGTCACTATCCTGATGATTTTTGTGATGATTTTTCACTTATTTTTCTTCACTGTTTTCCCAACTATGCATGTATATCTACACAATAGACTATTTTTCCTATTTTGAATTAATGTGTGTATTATTTCCTCATATATTCTCTGTCAGTGTTGGTTTTTTTTGGGGGGGTGTTGACTAATGTTAATCTCAAAATTAATTCATTTTAATTACTGATCAGTATTCCACTAAATGAATATACTGCAGTATTCTTTCCGCTCTTTATAGATATTTGGATGACTCAGTTTTTGTGTTTCCTTATTTGCTTTTGCTGTCACAAGCAGTGTTGCCATGAATACTGCTGTGCGTGTCTCTCAGAGCATTTGAGAACTTCTCTAGGAGTGATGATGCTAAGTCACCAGTTGTGTGTATGTTCAACTTACTTCCCAAAGTGGACCGCTTCCAGCACTGTAAGAGATTCACTTTGCATCCCTGGCAAACTTAATTATGTCAAACTTTTTAATTCTTGCTAATCTAGTGGGCTTTAGGCATGAACTGTAGTTATAATTTTCATTTCCAGTCTTTTTGCCCATTATTATAAATTCATAGGAATTCTTCACATATTTTGAGTACCAATTCTTACTGGTTAAATGTTTGCAAATATCTTTTCTGGGATGTGGCTTGTCCGTTCCCATTCTTGATGGTACTTTTTGATGAATAAAAATTAATGTGTTCAGTTAATCTTTTTTCCTTTATGTATTCTTTTTATTATTAATTTTTGACATCATAATGGAGAAAAGTATCTTAAAGCTGTTGTTCTGTATTATCTTCTGAATACCTCATACATAGCTTTGTCCTTAAGGATTGTCATGGTTATTTGTAACCTTTGTACTTCCATAAAAGTTTTAGAATAAGCTTGTTAAGTTTCATGAAAACTTTTGTGAATTTTTATTAGAATCTCATTGAATCTATAAGATCACTTTGGAGAAAAAGCACATTTTATCATACAGAGCCCTCCAGTCCTTGAACATGATATTATTTTTATCTATTTTGGTCTTCATTATCTTCAGTTTTGTACTTTTTCACACAGTGGATTTGCATGTATTTTTTAAAGCTTTTTTTCCTAAATAGTTTGCATTTTTTATGCCACTGTAAATATCTTTTGTTTTTAGTTTTTATTTTTTGCTGGTATTTAGAAATCAAACTGATTTGTGTTCATTTTTGTGTTCAGTAACCTTGCCAGACACATTTTTTTTTTTTCACACCAGCACATGGGATCTTAGTTTCCTGACCAAGGATTAAACCCACGCCTCCTGCAATGAGTGCAGTCATAACCACTAAACTACCAGTGAAATCACAGACAATTCTAATATTGTATTTCTAGTTGACATTTTTTTCTGTTACACAGTTATATATCTATGAGTAATAGAGAAGTTTTGTTTCTTTTCAATTTCTATATATTTTTCTTGTTTTAAACTGTGCCTGTTAGGATTTGTTTTGCAGTATTGATTGGAAGTGGTAATAGTGGACTTCCTGCCCATATTTCTGATTTCAAGGGAGACATTCGCAGTTTCATCAGTAAGTATGTTTTTTTTTTAAAATAAATACCCTTTATTAAGTTAATAAAGTTACCTTCTGTTACCACTTGGCAAGTTTTTATCATGCTTGAAAGCGTTTGTTAAATATTTTTACTATATCTTTTGAGATGCTTATATGATTTTTCCCATCTTAAAAATGTTAAATTGATGAATTTTCTGAAGTACCCATGCATTCCTGGGGTAAACACCAATCTGTCATGATATATGATCCTTACACATTGCTGGATTCGATTTGCATGCATATACAAACATTTATTTGCATATCTGTATATATTTGTGTATGGGTGTTGTATATATAAGTACTTTTTTCGAGTGGTTTTCATCTGTGTTCATGAATAAGATTGCCTATAAATTGTACTTCCTTTTTCATTCTTGGGCGTTTCTGTAAAGGTTTTGCTCGCTTATAAACTTAAGTTACAGGTGTTCCTTTGTACTCTGTTTCAAGAAAAGTTTTGTATGACTGTAATTATTTCTTCCTTAGAATATTTGACAAAACTTCCTGAAAGCTACCTGGGCCTGAACCTTTCTACACAGGAAAATCTCTGATCACGAGCTCAATTTATTTAATGACTGTAGAACTGTTCAGATTTTCTGTTTCTTGGAGAGTCAGTTTTGATTGAGTTATTTTAGGTAAGGTGCTGTTTGTTAGGAATTTATACTTATAAACCTGAAATTTTAGATGAAACGTACAAAGCTGTTTGCCATTTCCTCTTGTCATCTGTGTAATATGTATGGGATCAATCATGATAACCTCTTTTTTATTCTTGATATTATTTGTGCTTTTCTTTCTTCTTAAATAGTCTTACCAAGTGTTGTCAAATTTTTCTCAGTCCTTCCAAATAACTGAACCTCTACCAGCCACATATGAGAGATCTAGTTGCTTCATATCCTCCCCACAAATATTTTCAACATTTTTAATTTAGACTCTTTAATTTCTGTTGAATGTGTACGGTTATTTAATTTTGATTTTAGCTTATCATTAGGAAAATGATGTTGAATATCTTTTCAAATGCATATTGGCCATTTGAATATCTTTGTGAAATGCCTATTCCATTTTTTTGCCCTTTTTTCTTTCATGGGCTTTTTTTTTCAGTTGATGTATGGGAGTTACTTCTGTATTCTGGATATGAGTCTTTTGTCAGATTTATATGTTGCAAATATCTTCTGCCAGGCAGGGGACTGGTCTTCATTCTCTGAATATTACCTGTTAATAAGCAGAAGTTGTTAGTAATAAAGTCCAGTTTACCTGCTTTATTTTATGGCTAGTGATTTTGGTGTCCAATTTTAAAAACGTTTGACTACTCAAAAGTAAAGATTAAATGTTCATGTTTTCTTTTAAGTGCTTTATTGGTTGCTTTTCATATTTAGATCTGTGATTCATATGGAAATAATTTTCATGTAGTAGAGTCAAGATTCATCCTTTAGAATTTCTTTTGGCAAAGGCATTATACCAGACTCTATTTTAGTTTATAAATATCTTTATCTCATTTAAGAAATATTTTTGAAGGGTTTAGAATTCTAGGTTGAGAAAATTTTTAGCACTATCAACTCTAATAATATATTCAGCTATTTGACTAGGAAAAGCGAGTTTACTCAGGACTAGCCAGAGGAATTGCAATTCAGAATAAGTGAACTACAGTGGGCCATAGGCAAATCAGAGAACAAGAACAGACAGGAAGCTTGCTTCTATATGGTAAAATGGAGAATTGGGAGGAATTGTGTTAACCAAAACGTTCATTGGAGGAAGCTGGGAGCTCATTCTAGTTGGTGGGCTTCTGTACTCTGAAGAAAGAGAGAAGTTTTCTCTTTTCCTGGTTGGTGATAAAGCAGGCAACACCTTCCTGTGATTGAGATGTTTGCTGCCTTTCTTGCTGTTTGGAGTAATTGATGATGCGTAGCTGGGTATGAGAACTCCCCCTCTTGGCCTGTTCCATCTCTAGCTGAGGTTTCTTTAATTCCACAGCACACTGATGTTAGGATTCCACTGTCTTCTGCCTTCAGTTATTTCTGTTGTGAAATAAGCTATCAGCTTAACAGTTGATAGCCATTAAAGATAATTTTTTCACCTCTGGCTGTCTTTAAAATCTCTTCTTTATCTCTATTCTGAATCACTATGATATGTCTGTATGCAGATTTTTTTTTTTTTCTTCTGATCCTGCTTGAGAATCTTTGGGCTAATTGGATTGTCTTTTGTCAGTTCTGAAAGATTCTCGGCTATTACATTTTCATCGTCTCATTCTGTTTCCCTCTAATAACATATGTTAAGTCTGTTTCATATTTTCCAATCTTTGCCTTTCTGTGTTACATTCCAGTTATTTATCCACAATTTTGTCCAAGTGGATTTGGACAAAAATAGAGCATTTGTATAAGTAGGTAATTTATACAGAATTTATCCAAATAGAGCATCTAGAAATGAAAATTTTTTAAATCTAATAGGTGGATTTAACGGTATAGTAGACACAGCTAAGGAGAGACTTCCAACTAGAATATAGATCAGAACTTTTGCTTCTACTGGGTAACTTAGGGACAATACCAGTTCAGGGCCATGTTAAACTAAATTCTGAGCTTGAAGTTTTTTTGACCAGTGTGATTTGTGCTGTAAAACTTTGTGAAACTCACTGATTTGTGGTTGTCAATTATAGGGTAAATTCTCCCCATTCCCATGGAGTGCTGAGGTTCAAAATGGGCAGTCTTCCTTAGCATCTTGGTAGGATTGGAGTAGGAGTGTTTTATTTCAAGTTCACTGTTATGCTGTGGGGTGGCTCTTTGATACATCAGCTTTATGGGCTAAGATCTCCTATTTGACCCTTCCTGAGCAGGCTCTGGACTTTCTTCTCTGACCCCCTTGTGGACTGAAAGTTAAAGCTATGAGTTTCTCCCTTTACTTGGATATTAAAGTTTTGCATAGGTTTGTCAGTCAGTTTCAGTAGATGAGCATTTAAGCACTCATCTCACGTACTAGCCAAGTAATGCTCAAAATTCTCCAAGCCAGGCTTCAACAGTACATGAACCATGAACTTTCAGATGTTCAAGCTGGAGTTAGAAAAGGCAGAGGAACCAGAGATCAAATTGCCAACATCATCAAAAAAGCAAGAGACAGTATATTAACGCATATATATGGAATTTAGAAAGACAGTAACGAGAACCCAGCATGCGAGACAGCAAAAGGAACGCAGATGTATAGAATAGACTTGTGGACTCTGTGGAAGAGGGCAAGGATGGGATGATATGGGAGAATGGCATTGAAACATGTTAATTATCATATGTCTAATCAATCGCCAGCCCAGGATTAATGCTCGGGGCTGGTGCAACGAGATTTCCTGGGGGGAGGGAGGGGGGTTCTGGAGGGGGAGCATATGTAAACCCATGGTGATATCATGTCATTGTTTGGCAAAACTAATAAAAAAAAAAAAGCAAGAAAGTTCCAGAAAAACATCTACTTCTGCTTTATTGACTATGCCAAAGCCTTTGACTGTGTGGATCACAACAAACTGTGGAAAATTCTTCAAGAGATGGGAATACCAGACGACCTAACCTGCCTCCTGAGAAATCTGTATGCAGGTCAAGAAGCAACAGTTAGAACCGGACATGAAACAACAAACTGGTTCCAGATCGGGAAAGGGGTACGTCAAGGCTATATATTGTCACCCTGCTTCTTTAACTTATATGCAGAGTACATCATGAGAAATGTTGGACTGGATGAAGCACAAGCTGGAATCAAGATTGCTGGGAGAAATATCAATAACCTCAGATACGCAGATGACACCACCCTTACGGCAGAAAGTGAAGAACTAAAGAACTTCTTGAGGAGGGTGTAAGAGTAGAGTGAAACAGCTGGCTTAAAACTCAACATTCAGAAAACTAAGATCATGGCATCTGGTTCCATCACTTCATGACAAATAGATGGGGAAACAGTGACAAATTTTCTTTCCTTGGGCTCCAAAATCACTGCAGATGGTGACTGCAGCCATGAAATTAAAAGATGCTTGCTCCTTGGAAGGAAAGTTATGACCAACCTAGACAGCATATTAAAAAGCAGAGAGACATTACTTTGTCAGCAAAGGTCTGTCTGGTCAAAACTATGGTTTTTCCAGTAGTCACGTATGGATGTGAGAGTTGGACTGTGAAGAAAGCTGAGCTCCAAAGAATAGATGCTTTTGAACGGTGGTGTTGGAGAAGACTCTTGACAGTCCCTTGGACAGGCAGGAGATACAACCAGTCCATCCTAAAGGAAATCAGTCCTGAATATTCATTGGAAGGACTGATGCTAAAGCTGAAACTCCCAATACTTTGGCCAGCTGATGCAAAGAACTGACTCATTTGAAAAGACCCCAGTGCTCAGAAAGATTGAAGGTGGGAGGAGAAGGGGACAACAGAGGATGAGATGGTTGGATGGCATCACCAACTCAATGGACATGAGTTTGAATAAACTCCGGGAGTTGGTGATAGACACGGAGACCTGGCATGCTGCAATCCATGGGGTCACAAAGAGTCAGACACAGCTGAGCACTAAAGCATTTAAGTCTTTCATGCTGTCAGAAATGGGCAGGTGCTTAACTCTCTTATATTCTTTTTTCTCCCATTTTTAAAAAGTTGTAATTGGAGGATTTGTTGTTGTTGTCAGTCGCTAAGCCATGTCCGACTCTTTGCAACTGCCTGGACTGTGTAGCCTTCCAAGCTCCTCTGTCCATGGGATTTCCTAGGCAAGGATACTGGCATGGGTTGCAATTCCCTCTCCAGGGGATTTTCCTAGACCAGGGATTGAACCTTCATCTCCTGCATTGGCAGGCAGATTCTTTACCACTGAGCCACCAGGGAAGCCCTATTTGGATAATAGCTTTATAATGCTGTGTCATTGTTTCTGCTGTACAACAATGAGCCAGTTGTATGTACACCTGTATCCCCTCCTCCGTCAGCCTCCCTCGTGCCCACCCCCGCCTCGTCCCGCTGCGCTCCCCGTGCTGTGCAGCAGCTTCCTGCGAGCTGTCTGTTAAGCACAAGGCAGTGTGCATGCGTCCGTGCTACTCTCTCGAGTCATCCCACCCTCTGCTCCCCTGCTGTGTCCACAGCTCTGTTCTCTATGTCAGACTTGGAGATTTTCATCAGTACCATTTTTCTAGATTGCATAAATATGCGTAAATATATATTTCTCTTTCTTCACTCTGTATGACAAACTCTAGGTTCATCCACATAACTAACTACAAATGACCCAATATCATTCCTTTTTATGGCTGAGTAATATTCCACTGCATATGTACCACAATTTCTTTATGCATCTGTTGATGGATATTTTCTTTTATTCTTGACAACACTGTTCCCTTAACATTGTTGCTGAAGATCCATACCTGAGTCTCCCATTGTTGCTCCTGCTGTGTGGGGACCAGCACCTTGAGAAACACTGCCTGGAGGGCACCACCCCCTGTGTGAGGGACAGTGCCGCGGCTCGCCAAGCCAGCTCAAGCTCCAAGATGCAGACCAAATGAGGTGCTGCTCCTTCTTCAGCTGAGGTATGTAGTAACTTCCCAAACTATACCAAGAAAGTAAGGATGCCATTGAGTGTTTTCATTGATTCAAAACTCACTTAGGAACCCCCACAGGAGTCCTCATTTGCCCCACAAACACCCGAGCCCCTACCACGTGCTGTCTATTCCACAAGGCACTTGGAGGCGCAGCAGGTGACGAGGCCCCTCAGGTCTTGCCTCTCTCCAGTACGGTGGCCACTAGCTATTTAAACGTAAATAAGTCAGAGTTCTTTTCCTCTTGTACTGCCCACATTTCAGTGCCAGCCCACCTGGTGACCACTATACTGGTGGATGACGATGCAGCACAGCACCCCCCTCAGTACAGAAACATTCCTGTGGGCACTGCTCTTTAACGGGCTGAGCTGACTCTATCCCCCCTCAGCACAGCATCCCTCCTAGCACAGAAAGGTTTCTGCAGGCAGCACTCTTCAATGGGCTGAGCTGGCTCTGAGGAGCAGCGTCAGGTCTGTGGAGCTGACCTCGTCAAGCCTGGGCACCTCACAGGTTGGCCGTGAGACAATCCAGACAAAGGCAGCATCTCACTTCTTTTCCTCCAGTTCCACAGCTCTTGTGTGCCCCTCAACAACTCTCTCTCCTTTAGCACTCCTGAATGTGACCAAATGAAACCGAAGAGCCACGATGGAGAAGCACATCAGCCAGCGCACCCCAACATCCCCAGCCCCCCAGAGAGACCCCCAGAGCCCATGGACACCAAAGGTTCTTACCAGTCCTGCAGTAAAGGAACCTTGACAGTCGTTGAAGGTAGGCCCTGAACTTACATGACCACATAATTCAGGCTGCTAGTGATATCCTTCTGGATCTGTCTTTGGGGAAAGCAGGATAGAACCTGCCTCTTGTACAATTTTTTCTTGTTTTGCATGATTTGAAAATCTCTTTGTCAGAATGTGGAGGTGAGAGTTCCTGTTCCATCTCTGAAAGGCCGTGGTGGCCCTGGCATCTCAGCCTCCCCTCTGGCCAGGCATCCCCGTGCCTCCTGCCAGCATCAGAGCCACTGTCCTCACAGCCGCACACAGAGAACAGGCAGACGAGGGGAGCAACATGTTCTTTTATTGATGCAAGTACGTCCAGTCACACCAGTAGCTGACATCCTGCATTATGGTACAGCTTTATACTCAGAGTTCATCTCGAAATACCAAAACATCAGAGTTAGGGTATGTATCAAATTGGAAAAACAAAACAGCAGATGCAGACACTGTGGCAGGTCGGTACTAGAACTGATACCCCAGTGAAGTGCACGTTGATGTGGAAGCTCCTTAACACGAGGACAGAAAGGTTCTAACGTATTCCAAATATAGATTCTCAAGTTTTAAACCTTTATCTCAAATACATAAAGCAGTATGTACTATCAATATACAGGATGTACTATCTAGAACATCTGAAAAGTGCAAAAACACTGTGACAATACAGTGTGAATATCCTTGCTCCACCCAGGGCTGAGGGCGACATCAGCAGCAGATCACAAAGCCACCTCCCCCTGAGGCGGCATCCTCACATCTCCAGGCTCTCCCAGGAGTGCTGGGAATTGGCAACTAACAGATCCACCCTCACCCAGGCCTCCCAGCTGGAGGCTCTGGCGCACGCCAGCCTTGTGGGGGGAGAGAGGCTGAGTAGTTCCAGGTCTGCTTGGGTGGAATGAAACCCGCCAGGAGGGAGACAGACAGCGTGGACTGCCCACTTCTGGCCTTGGAGGGCTGTCGTGGTCCTGTGGCCAGGAAGTCAGACAGAAAATGGAGTGCACGCCTCGAGTCTTGGTGTGGGAAACAACTCCAGATGTTGGGCGGTTGTATGTGCATGGGCTCCGGCAGATACGGGCCTGGCTGACTGTGGGTTTCAGTTACACTTGGGGAGCCCCCGGCCCAGAGGGAAGGAGGGTACTGATTTGTAAGTTGCTTCTTTTCACTTTGTACTTGGACTTCAAGGTGGCTTTCAGTGTCCCCATTCTTCATTGTACTTTCTAGCCTGGAAAACTGACAATTCCATGATTCCCCTCCTTACATTAATTGAGACTTTTCTTTTCCTAAAATGTAGTTGAGTAATTTGCCAGACATATTCCAACAGAAAATATGCTGCCAGGTATCCCCCTTCCCTCCCCACAAGTCCCTGATAAAGGAAAATGAAAATGTAAACTTTGGAAAGCCTGTGTTCAAGGTGCACTTCTAGAAATAAGCAAATGAGACCCCCCACCCCACCCCAGCCACCCGAGCCCTTCCTGCCGGACCCTCGCAGGCCTGGGCTCTGAGGGCAGCACTTTCCCGGCACCTCCAGTACCCTCTAAGGCACTAACCCCGACATCAGAGACACTGGCTGGAAAGGAGGCGGGCTCACGTTGGTTTTGGTTGGGTTTTTTTAAATATTTTTTTTGTAAGATGTTAATAATCAAAAGTAGAAAATAAAAATCTACATTTCATTAGAATAAGATGTTATCATGGACACCATCTCCCATGATATTCTTTCCCCACCCCTCCCCAAAGCAGGGCCCTGCCCTGTTATTTAAAGTAAACAAAAGAACTTTTTGTTAAGTGCCAAAGTTTGATGCATGAAATAATTATTTTCTTCATAAAAGTTATGTACAAAATGGACCCCAACCAGTGAGGCCTCCTCATCTCAACCCATATCAATCAAGATTAAAACTCAGTACATAAGTGTGCTTCATCCAGCGTCTGCAGGCCGCATCCGTGCCTTCAGGCTCTGTTAAGGAGAGTGGTCCTAAAGGTGGGCAGGGAATGAGGAAATGGTCAGGCAGCCGCAGGCCCTTCCCCGGAACAGGCAAAGGGCAGGCCTGGTTGCCAGGAACCGGCCATGGAGGGAGGATCAGGGAAGCTCAAACCCCACGTCCTCTGGGATGCTCCCCCACCTCATCCTTTCCTTTCCTTATAGACTCGGGCATGGGGGTTGGTCGTGGGGTCACAAGACTGCCTCTGGAGTTCTCCTACCTGAGGGTCTTCCAGCTGTCCTTTTCCATGTGGTTTTCTGGACCTTCACTTTCAAAGGAGGCGATGAAGAGAGCTGAGAGACAAGAAGACCCTCAGAAGCCATGTCCACACACGGTCAGTCTGCCCCTGACACACATACCCTTCTCAAACACTCCCTTCCAGGGTGGGAGTGAGGCCCAGGAAGGAACTCCCAGACCAAGCAGGCAGTGGCGTCTGGCCTGGGATGCTCCCCAGGGGTCTGCTGTGTGGGGCTCCTGGCTGCCTGGGGACTCTGAGACCGGTCTGGTTCTGCAGCGCTGGTCCAGCCCCATCCTGGCTCTCGGGAGCCTGGTCTCTTCTTGTCCTTCATCTCCCATCCGCTCAGAGCCCACCCTCATTCATTCTCCTCTGCAAGCTGAGCTGCCCCATCGTAGTATGGGAGTAACGACCCTGGGAGGGTACCCCATGTCAAAGTGACTTTTACAGTGTGTCTGGGGTGGGTGGCCCTCACCTTCTTCGCTGTAGATGGGAGCTGTTAGCAGGTAACTCTGAATCTTCTTGTCCTTCTCGAAGGGACACTCCACCTGTGTCCATGTCATGAACTCATGGATCTGTCTGGAGATCTCCCAAAATTTCTGAAGGGTCAGAAGATTTGTCACCTTAAGCTTGGTTGTGGAAGGGGACGTAGGCTCTACTTTCAGTCTGCTGCTCACCTTCCTGGTCCCAGGGAGACAGGACAGCAGCCCAGCAGAGCCCACTCGGACCCCAGAAGGGCCCTCACCCAGCACAGCACCACCAGCTGGAGCACACCCTGACCGCTCTCTCGGAGCCCTTGTGGCTCCTAGCTCTGTAACCAGATCACCCACCCAGAGCCAGGCCCGCCGCACCCCTCGCGGTCACTTGGCAGCCGTGACCCACCTGGCGCTTTCAGGGCCCCTGCCCGGCAGAGGCAGAGCCTGCCTGCTCAGGAGGGAAGCCGGGTCTCCCTCCTTGAGTGGGGTCAGGGCACGGGGCTGAGCTAACCTTGAAGTTGATGTGTCCGTTGGGCAGGTGGTTGGTGTGGATTTTGTGCAGGAAGTAGATGTCCTTGACGAAGAGGTTGAACACGGGGACGACGACTTCCCCCCGGCCACCGCCGGCCGCCTGGGACCTCTGTGCCGCCCCCTGCAGGGCTGCCCGGTAGTTGCGGAAGTTGCTGGACGGGTCCATGTGGTGCTGCGGCGGCGGACGGGGGGTGAGGGGGCGCTGCGCCTCCACGCCCCTTGGCCTGCTCGGGACAGCCCTGCCGGGGCCAGCGCTGGGCGCCCATGTCCCAGGAGCGAGCACGGCGGGGGAGTGCAGAGGACACCGCGCCCGGCCTTGGGGTCAGGGACCGCACCTCACAGGGAGAGCTGGAGAGACGGCTCAGCAGCTTGCCCACATCGCTGCGTTCCCTCCTTCAAAACCTTCCCGTGCCCTTCTGCGGAGGCCGACACCCCCAGACCTGACCAGCCCCTCAGACACGCCTATAACGCCGGATTCTGTGATCAGATACATCTGGCCGAGGCTGCACACTCACTGGCCAGCCCCTGGGCCACTCGGAGGACCCAGGACTTCAGGGAACAGGCCAGTCTCTGCTTAGCCAGCCTTGCCCAGCCTGGGGCTGTTGGCCTGCCTTTGCCAAACCCCTGCTAATCTCTCCCCAGAATTCTGCTTTAGGCATTGCCGGTTCTGACTGAAGTCCCGAAGCCAAGGGCGCGTGGGCTGCCTGCCTCCCGGGGCAGTGCGGCCAGGCCTGCTGACCCACCCGACGCCCCGCGGCACTCAGAGCAGCGCGTCCTCACGGGCCGAAGCATGACGGGAGCCCCCCTCCTGAGGCTGACGCCTACCTCTAAGACGTCGAACTTTGCCGTCTTGACCTTGGACCACGTTTTCTTCAGCCTCGCCACAGGACTGAGGTTCATGCCAGCTGCAAGGGGTGACAGGCAGGGTGAGGGCAGGGGGAGGCAGGCCCCGCAGCACCGGAGGGGGACCCCTGGGGGCCGCACACTTACAGATGATGGCCATCATGGAGTTGAAGTTGCCGATGTTGAAGCACTCCCGGGCCACGTCAATGAAGAACTCCAGCATGCGGGTCCGGTGCTTCTTCTTCACTACCTGGGGGGCGGCCAGACCACTCAGCTTGGGCCCCACTGGGGGATGTCCCCTCCAGCACCAGCCCCCGATGGGGAGCTGCCTGTGCCCACAGAGCCATGGGACCAGGGTGAGGGGTATGCCCAGGCTGCAGGGGCAGGAGATGAGGCCGTGGTGGTTTGACGCTGGGCCAAGTGGTGGAAGGGCAGGCAGAGGGGACCATGCTGGGCACAGCAGGGTGCTTCCACAGTGGGTCACTGTTGTAATTTAAGTCATCACTTTGGGCGCAGGGGGAGGCGGGGGCGGGGTGTACTTCCAAGGCCCTGGCAATAAAGCTTCCTGTCTCCACTTACAAAGTTTCATCCTCTGCGGGGAAGGGGAGGCAGAGCCGCGGGACACCGTGGGGTCAGGAGCAGCCTGCGCCCCCAGGGCCGCCATGCAGCACTCACCCGGCACACCTCGGTGGCCACCAGCATGCTGAGGCAGTTGAACCAGCTGTCGTAGGCCTCCAGGCTGTAGGTCTTGGTCGTGTCGCCTCGGCACTGCGGGGACATGGCAGGTCACAGGGAGCCCGAGGACCCTGCCTGTGGGCACTGCTCCACCCCACCCCCAGCACGAGGATCCGGGGCCAGCAGCGAGGGGAGGGGAGTGGGGCTGCCGGACTGGCCCCAGGGGGTCCCCCAAGCCTGGCAGGATCAGCATGGAGGCCTCTGGGAACCCTACCCCCCACCCCCAGCATCCACCACCCCTGGAGCGGGCGCGAGGAGACCAGACCCATGCATGTCAGCTGTGAGGCCCCCTCCAGAGTACCCACAGCCTCACCCTGTGCTTGTCCCGGGAGTCCATGTGGCTGACGATCTGCATCAGGTCTTCGGGGTGGATGCTGCTGACTCTCTCCTGGGGGGAACGGGGAGATGGCACAGAAGGGGTGACCATCTGCCCTCCTCAGGGCACAGTGTGTCCAGAGCAGCAGTCAGGACCTCCCTGCAGGGGCGGGCACCACAGCCACGGCCCTTCGTCGATCAGAGCACCCAGTGGACAGGCCCCCCAGATGTACCGCAGGGGTCTGGAAGGCCTCCCTGGGAGCAGGGGGGTCAGGACTGTGGGCAGAAGCCTCTGGGCCACGGCTGGTACGTGCAGGGTACCTGCCCAGCCTGGGGCGCAGGCAGGACTAGGGACCAGAGCCGGTGGGAGGAGCTCTGCCCCTGGAAGCCCCTGCTGTGAACACGGGGCTGCCGTGATCCGGGGAACCTGCTGCTCAAGTGGACACACCCACCAGAGGCAGTGGTAAAAGCTGCCGTGCAGGCTTCCCCCGACACCCCAGGCTGACCAGCCGGGGAGACCCTGCTGCACCCTGTCGGGGTGGTGAGAGGATGAGCATCTGAACGCCCCCCAGCCCCGCTCTGGAAGGGTGTCCACCACACTAACCAGCTCGATGTGTGTCAGCTGCTGGGCCAGCACCAGGGGGTCGCAGCACACACCCAGGATGTCCTTCTGAGCAGCTGGAGGCTTGGCCTTGAGGACAGGCCCTTTGTCCATGGCCGGTGAGCGGAGCTTCTCCCGCAGCTCCTGAAGCTGGCTCCGGGCAGCCAGGGACAGCAGCAGGCTCTGCGTCATCTGGGAGATGGCCTTCTTCACGGTGCCGTTCTCCTGGGGGCGGGGGCGGAGAGGGCGCTGCTGTGGGCTGGAGGGATCTCCTGGGGGTACCCAGCTCATCGCCGGGGACCTACCTCTCGGCACCCCCACAGGGCAGGCGGAGGGGGCCTGGGGCACTGCCACTCTAGCCACAGGGTGTCCCATGAGCAGAGGACGCCGGGGGCAGGCCTGTGTTTTGCCGGCCAGCTGAGCTGCCCTCACAGGGGTGACAGGCAAAAGGGGCCGCCCGCAGCCCTCTTCAGGAGGGTGACAGCAGAGCTCCCCCAGAGGCACCCCCAGAGGGTGTACAGAGCTCCCCCAGACGAGGCACCCCGCCAGGGTCTGAGAGGGACCTCACCTCATCACACTGGGTGACCCGCTGGGTGATGGCCTTCAACTCAGCCATGGCCTTCTCGTCCTGGAAGTCAAAGGGGAAGGCCTCCGTCCACTCCTTAAGCAGCTGCACGATCTTGGCTGAGAAGGACTTCAGCTTGGCCTGGGTCAGGGTGGGTAAGGTGAGGTCTGAGCCTCCAGAGTGGGTGACAAGACGGCAGGTGGCACAAGCACCGCCGGCTCTGTGGTGCCCCCACACAGCCCCACAGGACCTGTGGCCCCTGCCCCGACACCAGGCTGAGAGCTACTGGGTAGGGACAGGCCCCCGCGGCCTCCATCCTGCGGGTCTGTATCTTCCTGCTTCACTTTCCATTCCCCTGACGCCAGCTCTCTTCTTCACTTAAATTCATTTTCAAAAGACCGCCATGGCATAGAAAGCTAGTTTCATTTGCTGTAATTACCAAAAGAAAAACGCGACGAAGGGCCTCCCTGACAGCTCAGTGGTAAAGAACTGACCTACCAGCGGAGAAGACACAGGTTCAATCCCTGGTCCAGGAAGACCCCACGTGCCACGGAGCAGCTAAGCCCGTGCACCACAACCACTGGGCCTGTTCTCTGGAGCCTGGGGGCCACAGCTACTGAGCCCACACACTCGTGAGCCCGTGCTCCACAACAGAAGCCACCACAGTGAGAAGCCCGCATGCTACAGAGAGAGGAGCCCCCACTCACCGTAACTAGAAGAAAAACCCTCACAGCTCTGAATATCCAGCACAGCCGAAAATAAAGAATAATTTTTTTAAATGATGAAAACCAAGCAAAATCACGAGTGTTAAGCAAGAAACTAACTGCCTTCTCTCAGTGAAAAGCAGGTTGGCAAGTGCTAGGGAGGACTGTAGACACCCCAGGCGCCCTCTTCCCAGGTCCACACACATACACAGCTCGAGAAGGGGGTACAGGATGCCCGGTGCCCAGCCCTGCTCAGGTTCACCAAAGCCTTCCTGGGCCCGCCTTGGCTCCTGCCTGCCTCTGACCAGCCCCCTGTGCCTACCTGGACCATCCTGGCCTCGACTGCCCTCAGGGCCCGGCCCCCTCATGACCCCACTGCCCACCCCTACACCTGCCTGCCCCCATCCACCCACGCCTGCCTTATTTAGCTCCACTGATTCCACCCTCGCCCCTGCCCATGCCCTGGTGGCGGGTCCCCTGCCCTTCAGAGCCTCCCCCCCAGCCATGCACAGCACTGAGTCCCGGCACCTCAGGAGGCCCTGCTGACAACCCCCGGGTGCCCCCTGCCCCCACACTCAGTGAGAACAAGAGGCCTGCGTTCCCTCCTCAGAGGCCATGCCCTGCACATCACCCCAGGCAAGGCTGGCAGGCTCACCCCAGGCTCCTCTCAGGCCTCTACTGACCCCTTGCTGACCCTCAACCTCAAATTCTGTCTCCCACTCACCCTGTTCTGGCTGTTTTCCACCTACACCTTCAGGAGCCCTTCCTGGTCCCCAGGCTGCTGGTACCCGTCCGCCTCCTCACCCAGCAACCCCGAGACAGACCCCCAAGGGGAGACTCTGAAGAGCTCTTCACGGGCCTTCGCTGCAAACCTCCAGTGGCTGGAGGCCCAGCCAGGTGAAGGGACAAGTCATTGGGAATAAGCCCTGCCGACTTTTTGCCAGTCTGCCTGCCACCCTTGCTTCCCTACCAGACTTTGGGCTTTTGAAATCCACACCCCAGCCCCTGCTCCAGGGCCTCAGGGATAAACTGTGATTTCTCAACCATCCTTACCACCCAAAGCCTGCCTCAGAAGACATGACAGTGGCGAACGACCCTATTTGAGTCTCTGCAAACTCCAGCCTGAGGGCACTGCCCGCCAACCTTCCCTAGAGGGCGTGGTGACCCAGGCCCCACTACCTTCTCCACCAACCGCAGCCGGAACTCTCCCTCTGGAGGAGAGCCGTCCACTGTGGTCCTCCACCGGGAGGGGTGCGGGCACCTGCCAGCAGCAGTCCCTCCAGCCCCCTGCGAGTGTGCTCCACGTGCAGGGAGCCCAGCTCCAGCGATGCCAGGAGGCCATACAAACAGACCTGCCCCCAAAAGGAAGGGCCCCTGGCCAGCTCAGCCAGGCCCCATCCTGAACCAGCTTCTTGCCCAAGCGCGTGTGAGACGGGCACAGTCAGGAGCTCACTTTACCTTATCGGACCCAGCCTCCAGCTGCTGCCTCTGCTCCACACAGAGTTGCCCCACGCGGGCCAGCAGGTCATGAGGGGGGATGAAGACCCGGGAGCTCAGGAGAAACGTGAAGATGTATGTCCTCTGAAGAGAGAGATGGACGGAGTGACGAGGGAGTCAGGCCCGGTGTGGTCCCCAGGGGTGGCATGGCTGATCCTTCCACCTGGTCCAGCCGCCCCCCAGACCCAGCATCACCTGTGTAGCTCAGCTCACCTTGAATGCCCTTCCTCCTCCCTCCTCACTGCTCCCCAGTCCTGCCCACCAGGCACGGCACAGACCAAACCCCACTTGGCAGCAGCTCTCCGCCACCTCCCCTGACAAGCCCAGCTCCCAGTGCTCTTCCTCTGCTGGGAGGCTCCCCTACCCACTGCCCGACCCCACGCTGGGAATTAAACACGAACGTGCATGTTGGGGGGACCCTCTGGGCCTGGGTGGGCCTGCTGCCCAGGCTACAGTGCTCCCTGAGCCAGGCGCCAGTCTTACTCTGTGCCAGATGCTCAGTGGCCAGTGAGGCAGGGCCTGGGTGGTGGGGGGTCGGTGGGGGCCTTATCTGTGGGGCAGGGCAGGCCCTCCTTGGCCCCGAGATCCCACATCAGAAACTGTTACAAGCCCCTGATCACCAATCAGCTGTGGGCCTCGCCCCTACCTGCCACACCACGGCCCCCCAGTCCTATGTCCACGCATCCTTGTCACCAGGCTGTGGTGCAGGCTGAGGGGTGCTCATGATCTGAGAGGCGGCAGGGCCCAGGGCTCTTGGAAGCTTTTGTCTGGTGTGGGCTCTGCCAGGCCCCTGCCTGCAGGCAGGGTGGACTTCGGGGTGGGGAGGCTGCTTGGGGCTTTCCCAGGGACTCTAGTCAGACAGTAATCGACCTCCACCTGGTTGCTGCAGGCTGGGGGGCCCGGGAGCCTCTGCCCCAACTCTAAGCCCAAAGAAGCAGGCCTCCCTTGCTCCAGCCTAAAGCCAGCCAGGCCGTGTGCCCTGGGTGTGCAGCTCCTGGCACCGGGCTCGGCCCTGAAGCCCTCACGGTCCCCACACAGCCTTCAGAGGCCACCAGGAAAGCGGGGTTCCCCCCGAATAGCAGGGGATCCTCTACCACCACTCCCCCACCACCTCCACTCCCGAAAACTCCAAACTGCCCATTTCCTGTCCCCAGGCTGTGCAGCACACAGACACTGGGGTCCCAGCTTGTCAGTGTGAGACCCTCAAGGACCCCTTCAAAGCAGAAGGCTTTGAATGTGAAAAAAGGTGCCCGGCAACCACAGCTGGGAGCTCTTAGCGGAGGGCAGAGGAGAGCCCAGAGCAGGAGCTGTCACCCCCAAGGGGTCTGCAGGGCAGGGGCGGTGAGGAGAAGGCAGGGAGCCCTGGCGCTTACCAGACAGACCCCGTTCTGCCGCCACCCGCCCTTTGCTCTCTCCCGGGGCTCAGGCTGGGACCCCAGGGCACAGTGTTTTGGGAACAACATAGGAGGAGCTGGCTAAAGAGGCCCCTCTGGGACAGGCTGAGAGGGGAGCCTCCCCCGGCGTGGACACACGGCCACTGTGGCAGACCAGCACCGGGCCTGGGGGTCCCTGCCCCTGGGGGCTGCAGCCCCGCGCTGGGCTTCTTCACGGCCTGGGGTCCCCTCTTCCCGGCTCTGCCGTCCGGAATCTCAGCTGCCATGCCTGCACCCCCAACTGCAGCCCCGGCCAGGCCCTGAGAGGATGGATGGACAGACAGAGGTGGGGATAGAACCCTGGGAGGGAGGGAGGAAGTCTGACAGGGGAGGGTGGGCCAGGAACCCGGGAAGCCCAGCTGGAGGGCAGAGGGGGTGCTGCTCCCCACCCTCCCTCACAGCCCCCCAGGAGCGAGGGGCGCCTGGAGAGGGAGCCAGGAGCAAGCCCACTCCACCACGGGCCATCACCACCGGCAGCAGCAGGAGAGCCACACGTGACAGGGGACACGTGCCCGCTCTTCCTAGAATGTGCCAATGTCACCTGGAGTGGCGGGGAGGACTGGGGCCGGCAGGTGCCCCGGGGTCTGTAGGCAGCCGGAGTGGGAGTCATTCGGAACCATGGCGGCTCACAAACGAAGTCAACTTTCCGGCTCAGAGACAGGCCCCGTGCTGGGTGGACCCTCCCCGGAACCCCGAGGCACCGGCCTGCCCCTTGGCCTCCTCTTGGCCTGGGGGCAGCAGGGGCAGAGATGGGAGGGGCAGGAGAGCCTGGGAGGGGAGGGCAGGGCTCCCTGCTGCTCCATCCGCTCTGACCAGGCCTCCCTCCCCGCCCCTCGACGCCGTCCCCTCTGTCAGCAGGCACTCACGTCAGGGTAGTAGTCCACTGTGGGGACCAGATGCTCCATCAAGGCCTCCAGGGACCCGGAGATGAGACGTCCGTCTTGGAAGATGAGGTCCCCAGAGCCGCCGGCCCCACCGCCTCGCTCCCCCATGCCGGGCTGCCCCTGTCCACTACAGCTGGGCCCGAGGATGCTGGAGAAGACCACAGACGTCTGGGGCATAGTTTCCTGGGGGGAAGGAATGAGGCGGTCAGACATCAAAGGCTCCTCGCAAGGCGCTCCTTCCCTGCCAGCCGCCGGGAAGGCCTGAGCCCCAGCAGGGCCAGGAGGGGTCATTAGATGTCAGCGCAGGCAGAGGAGGGGCTCCTCAGTGGCCCTGAAGCCACCGATCAAGGCGTCTGATAAACATTTCCTCAGCATCTGCTCTGTGCATACCAGGCCTCATTCCAGTGACCTGGCCACAGAGCACTCTGCCTCCTGGGGCTCCGCCCCCGCAGAAAAGACAAACCATGGGGAAAAAGTAAAACCAGCACCAGAACGCCGAGTGTGTGCGGGTGGCCGGGGCAGCCGCAGGGAGGTGGCCCTGAGGCAGACTGAGCGTGAGCGGTGCGGCTTCCAGCACAAGAGAGGGATGCCCCAGGTACAAGGCTCAGCCAGTGCCAAGGTCCTGAGGCCAGGGTCTGGGGAGTGACCAGACTGACCGTACACACTGGCAGCCCATGGTGCAGCCACCTAGTGACCCGGGAGGCGTGGGCGCTCCGGGCACAGGAGTGACCTGACTCAGGGTGAGGGTGACTGGGGCCGCCGTGTGCAGACCAGCAAGGGAGAGGTCCGAAAACCAACTGGCCTGGGCTCTGCCGTAAGAAAACCCTGGAAGAGATGGCTCAGCTCAGGTGACAGGAGTGGGCGGGGTTGGCTCTGGACACTGGGATGGGTGGTCTTTGACCTGAGCCACCGACCAGCACAGCACGGGAGGGCTCTGAGGGTGGGGTCTGGGGAAAGACCTGGAACTTGCTTTGTTCTCGCTGGATCTGAAATGCCTGTTAGACGCAGGTGTTGGGCAGCAGTCTGGGGTTCAGTGTGACGGGTTGAGGGTCCCTCCTTGCATGGCAGCCAGACCCTGCTGGAGGCTCTCCTGAGGCCTGGGATGGTCTGCAGCCCTCTGTGCCTCAGTTTCCTCTCTGCTCAGGCAGCTGATTCCACAGTGTCAGCGGGTACACACCTGCCAGCCCGAGGCTCAGGAGCCAGCGCCCGTGGGTGCACTTTCCTTCCTACTCCCCGGATGGGGGGGCGGGGGGCCTATACCACCCGCTGGGCTAGTCCCCCCGGACAGGACAGGGAGACTGAAGCAGGGGTCGAGGAGCTGGCCCTTCCTGCCTCTGTGGGGACCGTAGCCAGGTCTCACCCTCTCGGGTCACCAGCAGGCAGGTGCCACCACCCCACGCCCAGCTCCCCAGGCAGCCACGCTGACCTCTCCAAGCCCTGGGAAGTGGAAAGAGCCCCCAGGGCCAACCTGCCAGGGATGCCGCCTTCAACCGGACCTGGTCTGCTCTCTCACTTGGACTGGGGCCAGCCCTGGACCCCTTCCAGCCTCAGTTTCCCCACCATGCAGAGCAAACAGCAGCCATGATTACTGCCACAAGAGGCCCTTCCAAGGGCTTTACCAGCAGAGACCACTCCCACCCCACAGCACGTAGGCTGAGCCTCACACCAGGGAGAAAGGGGCCCCGGGCCAAACACTGGCTTCCCTGCCAAATGCCTGGAGGTCACCTTAGAATTCTCAGAACATCCTTTGAAATGAGGGCAAGTGCTCAAGGGAAGTCCCCGGGGCCAAAGCCAGGAGGGCAATGTCTGTCCTCCCAGGCTCCGTGCCACCCTTGCTCCATGGGTTCAGACTCACAGAACACTCCCCGCAACCCATGTTAGAAGGAACATTCCCGGGTGCCCCACCGGGTCAGAAATTTGGGTCGAGTCTTCTTTGCCATTCAAGCCAAAGAATCACTGACTCGCACAAACTCTTCATCTTTCAGATAATGAAACAGAGACTCCTCAAGAAGGAACTCAACTGAGGAAACCCTAGGATTTCCAAGTCCAGCCCAGGTGCCACCACCTCGAGGAAGCTTCCCTGGGTTAATCCCTGGACTGCTGGCCCACAAGGCGAGAGGTGCCTGATCACCCACCTTAATGTCTTCCTGTCTGGCTGGAGCCTGGCCCATAGCCACACTCAGGGATCATTTGGGGGAGGAAATAGCAGACGCCCTGGTGGCTGCTCTGCTGCTGTCACTAGCTCTGGAGGGGACCTGGACCCCAGAGCGTCAGCTGAGGGGCCATTGCTGTGGGGTGACTTCCCCACGATCACACAGTTCTGGGTTCAAAAGGTGACCTGAGACTGGTAACCACGGTCAGCTGGACATCCTGACCCCAAGCTTCTCGGTCACCAGAGATGGCGTTTTCAGAGCCCCTGGTCCTTCATCTGCGGAGGGAATAGGCTGCTCTGGTCTGGAGGTGCTACGGAGGGAGCACACTGATACGCACCGCTAACTCGCACAGTCCCCACCCAATCCCCCACAGGGCAAGGCCACCTGTAGGGACACTGCTCCGGGGCTGGGAGGCCAGGAGCCCGTGCGAAGCCAGCCTGGGGACTCAGCCCCCCAGCTCTGCCACCCATGAGATGAGTCCAGCAGGCGGCCACGCGGCGAGTTCTACTCTGGACACCAGCCCACGGCTCCCTGGGAGCCTCAGCAGTTGCTGCCTCCCTCGACAGGTGAGGGGCAGATGCTCAGGGTGGGGGCACCTACCCAGGGGTGAGGCCCCCATCCATGTGTCCTGGACTCATCATGCTGCTCCCACCCCAAGGCTCCCCACCAGTGTGAGGGTCTCTGTTCCCCCAGAGACTGTGTCCCAACATCTGCCTGCGCACAGCCCAGGAGGTCATGGGAACAAGCAGCCAGGTGAGGCCCATCTCTCCAGCCTGGGGTGGTGGAGTGCTGTGCAGAGGACCCCACATCAGTCATTAAGTGATATCAGCAGGCGTGACCATGACACATACAGAAATGCACAGAGGACATCCAGCCACCCCTGGCCACATTCATCACAGAGATCACTGCGAGGGAGCAGAGGCGGGAGGGGACTTGCTTTCCATTCTACACATTTGTCAACTATTTGATAACGTTTCTAAATGGCACATCTATCTTGTCATCTTTTAAATAACTTCTCTTTTTTAGCGCAAAGAAGCTGAGTTTTGAAATCAGCACTTTTTATAAAGGCAAAATAGGCTTCCCAGGCAGCGCTAGTGGTAAAGAACCCCTGCCAGTGCGGGAGATGTCAGAGACTTGGGTTCCATCCCTGGGCGGGGAAGATCCCCTGGAGGAGGACATGGTGACCCACTCCACTATTCCTTCCTGGAGAATCCCATGGACAGAGGAGCCTGGCAGACTACAGTCCATGGGGCCGTACAGAGTTGGACACGACTGGAGCCACTGAGCATGCGTGCATCAAGGCACAACAAACAGCCGCTGGGCCTGCAGACACAGCACGGCTACCACCAGCAGGGCACCGTGAGGTGGGCTTCGAGGTAGAGGCCCAAAACCTCTCAGGGAGCTGGGAGAACCACAGGGGCTGTGCGGGAACCCCCCGGCCTCTCCACTACCCTAGGACCCAGCCTGGGGCCAGATCTCCCTGACCACAAGCCTCCTCCCCCTCCTCTGTACACTGAGCCCTGTGCATCCTGGGGACCGCCCCCCAGAGCCCCTTCCTTCCTAGCCCCCGCCCAGTCCCTAGTAGAACCCATCCCTGCCTGGTCATGTGCACCTTGGGGAGGGTCTCCAGGCTCAGTGCCAAGTGGGAGGAGACAGGTTCCCTGGGTGGGTCTTTCAGGACAGGAGTTTAGATCACTCCTGGGTTTGAATCCCAGCTCTGCAACAGGCCAGGTGCTTGTTCCTAGACAAATCTAACCAGCCTTGATTTTCTTAGCTGTCAAAGGGGGATGAGGCAGGACTACCCCTGTTGAGACCTCTGCCTGGCATCTCTGCTGGCCATCCCAGCCCACTCTGTGGTCCCTCCTGCTCCTACACGTGAGGCCCTCCTCTCAGTTCCAGCAAGAGCCACACACCTGTGTGTCCATCACCCTCGACGGGACCTCTTCTCAGGCAGGAGCCACTCAGAGCAGAGCACCAGGAAATCTGGGCTCCTGTCTTAGGAGGGAACTCACAGCACGAGCAATTGCAATCAGGAGGGGCTCCTGCTCCTGCTGGGCTGGGCATGTGCCCCCATATTGGTCACTCTGTCCACACCCTCCTGCCTGGATGGGTGAGGGTGCTCTGGGGCAGCCTTGGGAGCAGGTGCCAGCAGGGGGTCCACACGCAGAGGTGGGGCTGAAACCATCACTGAGCCCCAAGGGCTGTGCAAGGGAGAAAGAGCTGAAATCTCTCCTCATGTGAACCACAGATGTACATCCCCACAACCTGCTCTGTAAACTCAGTGCCTGTGGATCATCTGAGCAGACAAGCAGTGCCCCACGGTGGAGATGAGTCTACCCTTAGCCCCTGTGGGCTCGCGGGCTGAACACCGGGGGGCTGGGCCAGGCCAGAGTCTGAGCTGTCCCCACAAGCAGGTCTAAGTGCAGGACACTGCACCTTGGTCCCTGGGGGGAAATGATGAAAACAACACGAGGGACACCAGGGCCAACTGCCGGCACACACAGGGTTAAGGTGGGGCCGAGAGGAGTGGGGGCTTCCCTGGTGGCTCTGTGGTAAAGAACCCGCCTGCCAATGCAGGCAGACATGAGAGACTCAAGTTTGATGCCTGGGCCGGAAAGATGCCCTGGAGAGGGCATGGCAACCCACTCCAGTATTCTTGCCTGGAGAATCCCATGGACAGAGGAGTCTGGCAGGCTACAGTCCATGGGGTCACAAAGAGTCAGACAGGACTGAAGTGACTAAGCACGCACGCACGCAAGAGAGGAATACCAACTACAGTGTAATGTGGGAGCTCATGTCACGGGTGAGAGGGGACCCAACCGAGCATGCTCACAGGGGAACTGCTCCAGAGAACCAATACTCAGTGACTTCTCTCCCTACTTCACACAAAAGATCAGAAACATAGCTAAGAAACAGATCAACAACAGATCCAGAGGCTTCTACAGCAACAACTGGGGAGGAGACTCCACCCCTCATAGGGCAGTGACACCCACAGCAAGTGGAGACCCTGCTCAACACCCAGGGCAGGCCCTGGTTACCACCACATCAGTCATATGTCTCATCAAGCAGGTAATGGCCGGCACACACGAGGAAAGAGGTAGCAAACATTCAAACTAAAAAGAGCCTTCGCACCAAAATTATTAAACCCACATAGGCATGATCCTTCCTAAAAACATCCCACCAAGACAGTCTGAGAGTCTGGTGCTGGGAAGACCCCAGAGCATTGAGTCCTGAAGGCCAGGGGGGCTTGAGTACAAGAGCTCCACGGGGCTTGGGGAAACAGATTCCACTCTTGGAGGCCACATACAAGGTCTCACGTACACCAAGACCAAAGCGGTACCTCCACAGAACCTGGGCAAGACATACTTAGGGATCTTGGACACTCTCCTGGGGAGGCAGAGGTCAGCTGACCTGACCACACAAACCCTGCAGGCTCCAGCCCTGGAATGCCTCAGGCCAAACAATGAGCAAGACAGGAGCATAACTCCACCCATCAGCAGACAGGCTGCCAGAGGTCATACTGAGCTCACAGTCCCCTCAAAATACACCACTTGACACAGCCCTGCCCATCAGAGGGACAACACCCAGCTCCAAGAGGGAAGGCACCAGTCTCCCACCAGGAAACCTGCATAAGCCCCAGTACCAACCTCAGCCACCAGGGGGCAGACACTAGAAGCAAGAGGAACTACTATCTTGCAGCCTGCAGAAAGGGAAAACAGAAACCACAAACAGAAAATAAGACAAAATGAGGTGACAAAGAAATACGGTGCAGATGAAAAAGCAAGACAGAAAACCCCAGAAGGACAGCGAAATTAAGAGGAAATAGGCAAACCATCTGGAAAAGAATTCCGAGAAATGACAGTAAAAATGATGTAAAATCTTAAAAAAAGAAAAAGAATGGAAGCACAGACTGCGAAAATACAACAAATGCTTAACAAAGAGAAGATTTAAAGAACAACAACAAAACCAGATAAACAACACAATAATTGAAATGAAAAATACATAAAAAGGAATCAACAGCAGAATAACTGAAGCAGAAGAATGAATAAGTCAGCTGGAAGTCAAGAGTGGCAGAAATAACTTCCATGGAATAATAAAAAAGACAAAGGAATGAAAAGACCTGAGGACAGTCTCAGAGACCTCTGGGACAACATTAAACACATCAACAATTACATTAGATGGATCCCAGAAGAAGAAGACAAAGCGCCTGAGAAAACATTTGAAGAGATTACAAAAACTTCCCTAACATGGGAAAGGAAACAGTCACCCAAGTCCAGGAAGTGTAGAGAGTCCCATACAGGATAAAACCAAGGAGGAACATGCCGAGACACACAGTAATCAAAATGATAAAAATTAAATACAAAGAAAAAATACTAAAAGCAAAAAAGGATAAGCAACAGATAACATACAAGGGAATCCCCATAAGGTTATCTGCTGGTTTCTCAGCAGAAACTCTGCAGGCCAAAAGGGAGTAACACAGTATATTCAAAGTGATGAAAGGGGAAAACCTACAACCAAGAATACTCTACCCAGCCAGGCTCTCAATCAGATTCAACAGAACAATCAAAAGCTTTACAGACAAGCAAAATCTAAGAGAATTCAGTGCCATCAAACAGCTTTACAATAAATGCTAAAGGAACTTCTCTCGGTGGGAAATGCAAACCAAAAAACTACAATAGATATACACACAAAGAAGAAAAAGCAACCCAAACACAACACTAAAAATAGTCACCGAATCACAGGAGAAGAGAACAAAAGAGGAAGGGAAGAAAAAAACACACTTAAAAAAACAAATCTAAGACAATTAAGAACTCATACATATCAATAATTACCCTAAATATAAATGGAATAATACATATCAAGAATCATACATATCAATAATTACCTTAAATATAAATGGATTAAATGCTCCGACCAAAAGACACAGACTGGCTGAATGGATACAAACACAAGACCACCATATATGCTGTCTAGAAGAAACCCACTTCAGATCTAGGGACACAGACAGACAGAAAGTGAGGGAATGGAAAAAGATATTCCACGCAAAGTAAAAGCAAAAGAATACTGGAGCAGCAATACTCATATCAGACAAAGTAGACTTTAATTAAAAGACTATTAGGGGCTTCCCTGATGATTCAGTGGTAAAGAATCCACCTGCCAATGCAGGGGATGCGGGTTTGATACCTGGGCCAGAAAGGTCCCAAATGCCGCAGAGCAACTAAGTCCACGTGCTACAGCCAGTCTGTGCTCCGCAGCCCAGGAACTGCAACTGCTGAGCCCGTGAGACACAGCTACCAAAGCCGGCATGTCCTGGGGGCCATGCTCCACAAAAAGAGAAGCCACTGCAATGAGAAGCCCCTGCAGTGCATCTAGAGAGTAGCCCCACTCGCCATAACCATAACTAGAGAGAAGCCCGCAGAGCACTGAAGACAGCACTGCCAAAAATAAAGGAACAGACTATTACAAGAGACAAAGAAGGACACTACATAATGATCCAGAGATCAGTCAAAGAGAAAGATACAACAATTGTAAATATATATGTACCCAACATAGGAGCACTTCAAAATATAAGTTAAATGCTAACAGCCATAAAAGAGGAAATCAACAGTAATACAATAATAAGGAGGGGCTTTAACTTCCCACTTACACCAGTGGACAGATCGTCAAGACAGAAAATCAATAAGGAAAGAAGTCTTAAATGACACATTAGACAAGATGGACTTAATTGAAATTTATAGGGCATTCCATCTGAAAGAAGCAGAATACACTTTATCCTCAAGTACACATGGAACATTCTCCAGGATAGATGACATCTTGAGCCACAAATCAAGCCTAGGTAAATTTAAGAAAACTGAAATAATATCATGCATCTTTTCCAACCACAAAACTATGAGATTAGAAATAAACTGCAGGAAAAAAATAGTAAAAACACACAAACATGTTGATGCTAAACAACATGTTACTAAACAACCAATGGATCATTGGAAAAATCAAAGAGGAAATCAAAAACACCAAGAAACATATGACAACAAAAAACTGATGATCCAAAAATATATGCAGTTCTGAGAGGGAAGTTTACAGTGATACAATTTTAACTCATAAAACAAGAAAAATCTCAAATAAACCACCTAATCTTACACCTAAAGCAACATGAGAAAGAACTAACAAAACCCAAAGTTAGTAGAAAGGAAAGAAATTATAAAGATCAGGGCAGAAATAAATGAAATAGAGATGAAGAAAGCAATCAAAAAGATTAATAAAGTTTAAAAAAACTGGTTCTGTGAAAACATAAACAAAACTAATAAACCTTTAGCCAGATTCATCAAGAAAGAAAAAGGGCTGAAGTCAATAAAATATGAAAAAAGAGAAGTTACAGTGGACACCACAGAAATACAAAGAGATCATTAGAGACAACTAAAAACAATCATATGCCAATAAAAAGGAAAATCTAGACGAAATGGACAAATTCTCAGAAAGGTACAACCATCGAAGACTGAATCAGGAATAAATGGAAACTATGTACAGACCAATCACAAGTACTAAAATTGAAAGTGATTAAAAAACTTTCAAACAAAAGTCCAGGACACGATGGCTTCACAGGCGAATTCTATCAGATATTTAGGGAAGAGTTAAAACCTATCTTTCTCAAACTCTTCCCCAAAATCACAGAGGATAAAACTTTCCCAAGCTCACTCTATAAGGCCAACATCACCTTGATATCAAAGATACCACAAAGAAAGAAAACTACAGGCCAATATCACTGATGAACATAGACACAAAAATTCTCAACAAAATACTAGCAAACCAAATCCAACAACGCATTAAAAGGACCATACACCATGATCAAGTGGGATTTATCCAAGGGATGCAAGGATTCTTCAATATATGCAAATCAATCAATGTGATAACACAATTAACAAAAGAATAAAAAACATATGATCATCTCAACAGATGCATAAAAAGCTTTTGACAAAATTCAACAGCTGTTTATGACAAAAACTCCAGAAACTGGGCACAGAGGGAGCCTTCCTCAACATAAAGAAGATCATATACATCAAGCCACAGCTAACATCATTCTCAATTGTGAAAAACTGAAAGCATTTCCTCTAAGATCAGGAACAAGACAAGGATGTCCACTCTCAGCACTTTTATTCAACACAGTTTTGGAAGTTCTAGTCATGGCAACCAGAAAAAAAAACATAAGAGGAAACCGACTGGAAAAGAAGTAAAACTGCCAGTGTTTGCAGATGACATGATACTATACATAGAAAACCCTAACAGACATTACCAGAAAACTACTAGGGTTCATCAAGGAATTTGGTAAGGTTGCAGGATACAAAATTAATACACAGAAATATCTTGCATTCCTATATAGCAACAATGAAAGATCAGAAAGAGCAATTAAGAAAACAATCCCTTTTACCATTGCATCCAAAAGAATAAAATGTCTAGGAATAAACCAACCTAAGGGGGCAAAAGACCTGTACTCAGAAAACTGTAAGATGCTGATGAAAGAAGTTGAAGATGATACAAACGGAGAGATATCCATCTTCTTGGATTGGAAGAATCAATATTGTGAAAATGAGACTACTACCCAAAGCAAACCACAGAGTCAATGCAATCCCTATCAAATTACCAATGGAATTTCTCACAGAATTAGAACAAAAACATTACAATTTGTAAGGAAACACAATTCAGTTCAGTTGAAACACAAACGACCCCAAACAGTCAAAGCAATCTTGAAAAAGAAAAACAGAGCTGGAGGAATTAGGCTCCCTGACTTCAGACTACATTCAGTTCAGTTCAGTGGCTCAGTCATGTCCAACTCTTTGCGACCCCATGAATTGCAGCACGCCAGGCCTCCCTGTCCATCACCAACTCCGGAGTCTATCCAAACTCATGTCCATTGAGTTGGTGATGCCATTCAGCCACCTCATCCTCTGTCGTCCCCTTCTCCTCCTGCCCCCAATTCTTCCCAGCATTAGGGTCTTTTCCAATGAGTCAACTCTTCGCATCAGGTGGCCAAAGTATTGGAGTTTCAGCTTCAACATCAGTCCTTCCAATGAACACCCAGGACTGATCTCCTTTAGGATGGACTGGTTGGATAACCTTGCAGTCCAAGGGACTCTCAAGAGTCTTCTCCAAAACCACAGTTCAAAAGCATCAATTCTTTGGTGCTCAGCTTCCTTCACCATCCAACTCTCACATCCATACATGACTACTGGAAAAACCATAGCCTTGACTAGGTGGACCTTTGTTGGTAATGTCTCTGCTTTTAAATATGCTGTCTAGGTTGGTCATAACTTTCCTTCCAAGGAGTAATTTCATGGCTGCAATCACCATCTGCAGTGGTTTTGGAGCCGCCCAAAATAAAGTTTGACACTATTTCCACTGTTTCTCCATCTATTTCCCATGAAGTGATGGGACCAGATGCCATGATCTTAGTTTTCCGAACATTGAGCTTGAAGCCAACTTTTTCACTCTCCTCTTTCACTTTCATCAAGAGGCTTTTTAGTTCCTCTTCACTTTCTCCCATAAGGGTGGTGTCATCTGCATATCTGAGGTTATTGATATTTCTCCCGGCAATCTTGATTCCACCTTGTGCTTCTTCCAGCCCAGCGTTTCTCATGATGTACTCTGCATATAAGTTAAATAAGCAGGGTGACAAGATACAGCCTTGACGTACTCCTTTTTCTATTTGGAACCAGTCTGTTGTTCCATGTCCAGTTCTAACTGCCGCTTCCTGACCTGCATACAGGTTTCTCAAGAGACAGGTCTGATGGTCTGGTATTCCCATCTCTTGAAGAATTTTCCACAGTTTATTGTGATCCACACAGTCAAAGGCTTTGGCGTAGTCAATAAAGCAGAAGTAGATGTTTTTCTGGAACTCTCTTGCTTTTTCAGTGATCCAGCGGATATTGGCAATTTGATCTCTGGTTCCTCTGCCTTTTATAAAACCAGCTTGAATATCTGGAAGTTCACGGTTCACATATTGCTGAAGTCTGGCTTGGAGAATTTTGAGCATCACTTTACTAGTGTGTGAGATGAGTGCAATTGTGCGGTAGTCTGAACATTCTTTGGCATTGTCTTTCTTTGGGATTGGAATGAAAACTGACCTTTTCCAGTCCTGTGGCCACTGCTGAGTTTTCCAACTTTGCTGGCATATAGAGTGCAGCACTTTTACAGCATCATCTTTCAGGATTTGAAATAGCTCAACTGGGATTCCATCACCTCCACTAGCTTTGTTCGTAATGATGCTTCCTAAGGCCCACTTGACTTCACATTCCAGGATGTCTGGCTCTAGGTGAGTGATCGCACCATTGTGATTATCTGGGTCATGAAGATCTTTTTTGTATAGTTCTTCTGTGTATTCTTGCCACCTCCTCTTACTATCTTCTGCTTCTGTTGGGTCCATATCATTTCTGTCCTTTATCGAGCCCATCTTTGCATGAAATGTTCCCTTGGTATCTCTAATTTTCTTAAAGAGACCTCTAGCCTTTCCCATTCTCTTGTTTTTCTCTATTTCTTTGCATTGATCACTGGGGAAGGCTTTCTTATCTCTCCTTGCTATTCTTTGGAACTCTGCATTCAAATGGGAATATCTTTCCTTTTCTCCTTTGCTTTTGGCTTCTCCTCTTTTCACAGCTATTTGTAAGGCCTCCTTAGACAGCCATTTTGCTTTTTTGCATTTCTTTTCCTTGGGGATGGTCTTAATCCCTGTCTCCTGTACAATGCCACAAACCTCCATCCACAGTTCATCAGGCACTCTGTCTATCATATCTAGTCCCTTAAATCTATTTCTCACTTCCACTGTATAATCATAAGGGATTTGATTTAGGTCATATCTGAATGGTCTAGTGGTTTTCCCTACTTTCTTCAATTTAAGTCTGAATTTTGCAGTAATGAATTCATGATCTGAGCCACAGTCAGCTCCCGGTCTTGTTTTTGCTGACTGTATAGAGCTTCTCCATCTTTGGCTGCAAAGAATACAATCAATCTGATTTCGATGTTGACCATCTGGTGATGTCCATGTGTACAGTCTTCTCTTCTGTTGTTGGAAGAGGGTGTTTGCTATGACCAGTGCGTTCTCTTGGCAAAACTCTATTAGCCTCTGCCCTGCTTCATTCTGTACTCTAAGGCCTAATTTGTCTGTTACTCCAGGTGTTTCCTGACTTCCTACTTTTGCATTCCAGTCCCCTATAATGAAAAGGACATCTTTGTTGGGTGTTAGTTCTAAAAGATCTTGTAGCTCTTCGTAGAACCATTCAACTTCAGCTTCTTCAGCATTACTGGTTGGGGCATAGGCTTGGATTACTGTGATACTGAATGGAAACGAACAGAGATCATTCTGTCATTTTTGAGACTGCATCCAAGTACTGCATTTCAGACTCTTGTTGACCATGAGGGCTACTCCATGTCTTCTAAGAGATTTCTGCCCACAATAGTAGATATAATGGTCATCTGAGTTAAATTCACCCATTCTAGTCCATCTTAGTTCGCTGATTCCTAGAATGTTGACGTTCATTCTTGCCGTCTCCTGGGTGACCACTTCCAATTTGCCTTGATTCATGGACCTAACATTCCAGGTTCCTATGCAATATTGCTCTTTACAGCATCAGACCTTGGCTCTATCACCAGTCATATCCACAACTGAGTATTGTTTTTGCTTTGGCTCCATCCCTTCTTTCTTTCTGAAGTTATTTCTCCACTGATCTCCAGTAGCATACTGAGCACCTACCGACCTGGGGTGTACATCTTTTAGTGTCCTATCTTTTTGCCTTTTCATACTGTTCATGGGGTTCTCAAGGCAAGAATACTGAAGTGGTTTGCCATTCCCTTCTCCAGTGAACCACATTCTGTCAGACCTGTCCACCATGACCCTTCTGTCTTTGGTGGCCCCACACGTCTTGGGTGGTTTGTGAAAGGGCATCAGAGGGCAGACTTACTGAAACCATAATGACAGAATACTAGCCAATCTGATCACACGGACCACAGCCTTGTCTAACTCAATGAAACTAAGCCTTGTCTAACTAAGACTATATTACAAAGCTACATTAATCAAAATGACATGGTACTGGCACAGAAACAGAAATACAAATCAATGGAACAGGATAGACAGTCCAGAGAGAAACCCACGTACCTATGGTCAACTAATTTATGACAAAGGAGGCAAGAATATACAAAGAAGAAAAGACAGTCTCTTCAGCAAATAGTGCTGGGAAAACTAGATGACTGTATGTAAAAGAATGAAATTAGAACACTCTAGCACGGAACACAAAAATAAACTCAAAATAGATTAAAGACCTAAGTGTAAGACCAGATACTATAAAACTCTTCGACAAAAACATAAGCAGGACACTCTCTCACATAAATAGCAACAAAATCTTTTTGGATCCACCTCCTAGAGTAACGAAAATAAAAACAAAAATAAGTAAATAGGACCTAATAAAACTTAAAAGCTTTTGCACAGCAAAGGAAACCATATACAAAATGAAAAACGATCCATAGAATGGGAGACGACATCTGTGTACAAAGCTACCAAGAAGGGACCAATCTCCAAAATACACAAACAGCTCATGCAGCTCAATAACAAAAAATAACTCAACCAGAAAGTGGCCAGAGGATCTAAATAGACATTTCTCCAAAGAAGACATATAGATGGCCAAAAGGCACATGAAAAGATGCTCAATGTCACTAAGTATTAGAGAAACGAAAATCAAAACGACAGTGAGGTATCACCTCACACCAATCAGAATGGCCATCATGAAAAGCGCTGGAGAGGGAACTGCTGGTGCGGGCTCTGGAAGAACAGAGAGCTCCCCTGGCTGCCAGTTTCCCTACAGTGACCCCTGCCGGCAGAACCTGATAGGAAACCAGCTGTCCAGAATGGTAATTGGCAGAGCCTGGTTGCCAAACTCCGTGGACAGTTGGGTTTGGAACTGGAAAACCAACAGACACAGGAGGAAAAAAACAAAAAAGGAAAAAAAAAAGTGCTGGAGAGGATGTGGAGAAAAGGGTGCCCTCCCATAGTGTTGATGCGAATGTAAATTGGTGCGACCATTATGGAGAACAGTAAGGAGGTTCCTTAAAAAAACCAGATGCAGATCTACCATATGATCCAGCAGTCCCTCTCCTGGGCAAACATTCAGAGAAAACCGTAATTCAGAAAGACACATGTATCCCAGTGTTCACTGCAGCACTGTTTATAACAGCCAGGGCATGAAAGCTGCTGCGAGGAGCAAATAAAGAAGATGCGGTGATTCAGCCATAAAAAGAAATGAATTAATGCCATTTGCAGCCACATGGGCGGTCCTAGAGACTGTCTTACTGGGTGAAGTCAGAGAACGACAAATACTATGTGTCGCTTATACTCAGTTCAGTTCAGTTGCGCAGTTGTGTCCGACTCTTTGAGACCCCATGAATCGCAGCACACCAGGTCTGCCTGTCCATCACCAACTCCTGGAGGCTACCCAAACCCACAGTGGAATATTTTACAATGGTACAAATGGTAAAGAAGAAACTAACAGATGTAGAAAACAAACGTACGGTTACCAGGCGGGGAAAGGAAAGGGAGGGATACATTGGGAGGTTGGCATTGACAGGTACATACTTGGAGTGGGTTGCTATGCCCTCCTCCAGGGGATCTTCCTGACACAGGGATCGAACCAGCCTCCCTTACATCTCCTGTATTGGCAAGTGGGTTCCTTATCACTAGTGCTTCCTGGGAAGCCCTATATACACACTGCTGTATATAAAATAGATAACTAATAAGGAGACACTATATAGCAGAGAACTCTACTCAATACTAAGTAATGATCTATATGGGAAAAGAATCTTAAAAAGAGTGGATATAGGTATATGTATAACTGATTCACTTTGCTGTACAGCAGAAACTAATACAACCTTGTAAATCAACTATACTCCAATAAAAAAAGTTTTTAATGAAATAACAGTAGCTAAAACTCTGAGTACTTTGTATGTGCCCCCAGTGACAGTACGGCTAGAGCTGAATCATCTCATTAGTCCTCACAATAACCCCACGCGAGCAGATGCTCCTCGCTGCATGCTGCCAATGAGGGCAAGGCACAGAGAGGACAAGTAACTGTCCTGGATCACAGAGCAGATAACCAGGGAAGCGGATGAATGAGGGCTTCAGAGCTGCCACTGACAAGTCTAACAAACCTTCAGTAGGTGATGATGATGAAGGCATGGAGATGTTGGGCGACAGAAAAGAGTTCAAGATGGGGGAGATCGCAGCAGGGCCGGGATTGGCAGCAAAGGTGGTCAGGCAGACCTGAGTCTGTGCCTGGATCAGCCACTTGTGGCTTGATCAGGACCTTCAACCTCTTGGAGCCTTAATGACCTCATCTGTAAGTGGGAACAGGGAACACTGCTTCAGAGGTATGCTGGGAGGACGGAGTGCGCTCACTTGGGTAAAGCGCTGCATACTAGAACAGGGTACCACCTCCCACCTGAAGAGCAAACTCCCACACAGGTACCTACTCCGTGCCCTACACGGGCCCCCGGGGAGCCAGACCCTGCAGGGATGCTCTAAAACAAATGCAGAGCTGGAGCCACAGGGTCAGCACCACCAAGAACTTGGCGGCGGCAGCAGTACACCTTCCCCTGAGTCAGAACTCACTGTTCTCTGGAGCTTCAGATCCTCTCCTTTATAAAGCTTTGCTGCTCCTACTGTGGGCTTTCCTGGTAGCTCAGTGGTAAAGAATCCACCTGCCGACCAGGAGGCTCAGGTTCGATCCCCTGGATAAGGAAATGGCAACCCAGTCCAGTATTCTTGCCTGGAGAATTCCATGCACAGAGCAGCCTGGTGGGCCATAGTCCATGGGGTCGCAAGAGGCCAACACAACTTGGCAACTCAACAGCAGCAGCAGCTGCTCCTGGTGTGGCCCAACCCACAGCGCCCCGACCTGGCTGACCACTGAGATGCAGGACACTGAGTCCCAGCCAGGCCTGCCCGGTCATGCCCGCCCTTTCCCTGGACATGCTTGTCCCTTTGAAAGTTTTAGCCTCCAGGTGATAAGAGCAGCTTCACCTAGGTCAGTGCCTCTGGGTGTGGCTGCATAACAATCACCTGGAGAATTTAGAAAACCACTTTGCCCAGCTGCCACCGCAACAATTCTAACTGGCCAGGGGTACAGCCTGGGCACTGGTGTTTTTCAAGGCTTTCCAGGTGAAAAGGGCAAAAACAAGAAGTAGACAGAGCCTCTGTCCTGCCTCCGCTGCTCCTGCCTACAGCCAGACCTGCTTCAAGGCTGCAGACTTAGACACTGGTGGAGCTCTCTGGAAGCCTCCAGAGGCCAGAACAAGGGAGGGGGAGGACAGGGTTTGGGGGAGCTGCTCCTCTGGCCCAAGTCCGCTGGTACTGGTCTGGACAAGGCAGCAGCCCTTTTAGGGGGAGTGGGAGACGGACTTGCACTGCCTCCTCTGACTCCTTACAGCTCTTCCTCTGTTCTGGCAGGAAGGCCAGCACCTTCTAATTATAGATGCAATCGACTCACAGTTAGGCAGGTGAAAGTGACTCAGCGACTCTTGGAAGCCAGGCCCTCGAGTTTCCCGCCTCCCGCACAGGCGCAGGTGGGCATGAGGGCAGGCCCAGGAGCAGGGGGGAGCGGGCACTCCTGCCAGCTCGGGAGTGAACTGGCACTGAGGGCAGAGACAGCTGCCGTGTGTCAGCACTGGCTTGCCTCACACATGGGTCTGCCCAGCTCTCGGGGTGCACTACAGAACAAGAGGGTCCTCCCTGAAACTGGGCCCAGAGTACCCATGGCCAAGCCTCAGAGGGTGCCAGGTGCCCCTGCATGGGCAGAGCAGCGCCATGGGTGCCCACGGTGGGCTGGGAGCGGGCAGGGAGGTCTGGCCGGACAATGGCTGAGCCTGAAGGGCCCTCTGCTACCTGCCTGGATGCACTACCACCAGCATGTCCAATGGGCTGGCTGTAGGCCAGGAGGGCCGGGTGGGCCAAGTAAGGAGGCGCAAGCGCTTCCTGCGGCCGTACTGTTGCCCTTTCCCTATTTCCACCCCTCCTGGGCTGCCCCACTGTCTGACCACAGGCTGTCCTGACCCCCCAGGCTCCATTTCCTGCTGCCCCCCAGAGCTGGACACCAGCTACCCCTACACCATGGTCCAGCCCAGCCCCCGGCCTCCTAGAAACTACATCCCTTTAACACTCCCTGCCTGCACCCTGTCCTTCGCACACACACCTGCTGAATCCTCTCCTGCAGTTTCAGTCCTGGGAGCTGGTGAGAGAGTCCAGGCTGGAGTCAGGAGACACAGTCTCCACAACCATAGGGAAACCTCTGAGCCGCTCTGAATCTGTTTCCTTGGCTGTAAACTGGGCCATAGAGTTTCTTGCGCCTCCTCCCTCGCTCGGCAGGGATGAGGGTTAGATGAGAAAACAGGTCCCTAGGAGCAGTACTGGGGCCGTTGTGTGCCACTCGCATCTGTGCCTTGCCTCGGTGGCACCCAAGTAGCCCAGCACCGCCTGCCACCACTTCTGACCTACAGTCTCTGACCTACAGTCTCACAGCCATCAGCAGCACAGAGCAGCACCAAGGGCAGAGCTGCTCCTGTCACCTGGAGGCTTAAACTTTCAAAGGAACAAGCACATCCAGGGAAAGTGCGGGCATGACCCGGCAGGCCCGGGCTGGGACTCAACGCCCTGCATTTCAAGGATCGGCCAGGTGGTGGAGCTGCGGGCTCCACCGGGTGCCAGGGTGGGTTGGGAGCTGGCAGGGAGACCCCGGGGCTCCTCCCCGCCCGGGTGGGTGTGCGCTTGCCGGCCGGAGGGAGCCAGGTGAAAACCCGGGGCAGACTCTGATCACAGGCTTCACAGAGCCTCCAAAGACGTGCGGGAAGGCTGACCGTCAGAACACAGCCGATATCGATCTGCTCTCCCTCCTCCCTCCTGTGTCCCGGGGCCAGCTCCCCAGTAAAGTGCTCGCACGTTAGCCTTGTCTCCATCTCTAGGGAGGCTGAGTTCAGAGAATTCTTCTGGTTTCCACACACACCCCTGCCCCGACCCGCCACATCTGAATGAGACCCAGCAGCTCCTAAGTGCCCTGAGGGCCAGGGCTTGGGGGCCGACACCCCTCGACCTGGGTCCAGGCCTCCGTCCAGGGGTTGGTTTGGGGCGAGTTACTCCATCCGTGTGAGCCCTGGCCGTGTCTGTCAGACAAGATGTTGGTCCCCGAACTTCCTGGCGTGGGTGTCGGGGTAGAGGAGGGGAGAACCACCAGGAGCTGTCTTCAGCCTAGAACAAGAGCGCACCACCAGGGGTGTCAGAGTTCAGAAAGGAAACACTGTCCCCTGGGAACTACTCAGCCAGGCCAAGGATTCCGGGAGCACGGGATCCTTCCCACAGGGTATAAACGGGAGCTCATCCCTGGGTCAGAAAGATCCCCACGAGTAGGAAATGGCAACCCATTCCAGAATTCTTGCCTGAAGAAATCCCGTGGACAGAGGGCCGTGGCGGGCTAGAGTTCAGGGGCCGACAAAGAATCGGATGCAGATGAGCCCACAGCACACCGTGGCCACACAGCTTAGGTCGGAGGCCCTTTTTAGGGACTCAGCCAAAGAGCGTAGCTTCTGAGTATGTGCAGCTGCCCCGCACACGCACACACGTATGCACACCTTCTAAGAAACACTGCACCAAAGCATCAAGGACATAGAACCTGCTGACTGAGGGCCAGGAGGTGAGGGAGGCACAGTGGGGGAGTAAGAGGAGATCTCGGGTGGCCCCTGGGCTGTGAGAGATGCTGGCAAAGGTGGGAAAAGGGGTTTGGGGACTCTTCCGCAGAAGAGTATGAATGAAATTCCCTTTTGTAATGTCTTCAAGAGACTTTGGCTAGAGATCTGGGGGCCACTCACAGCTATATGCTTTCTAATGTGGCCCTAGTACAGGGGAGTCCACGCCTCCCCATTAGGCAGCAAAATCAGGAGGAGGGTATCTGCCGTTGGCCACATGCATGAAAAAGCCAGACCCCACATGTGCACATGGGTACAGCTTCTGTGACCTGAGGCACAGTCCTTCCACTCACAAACTCCAGCTGTGCCCAAGAGCACCTGCAGAGACCCTGCACCTCTGGAAGCCGCAGCTGTGACAGGCCCAGGGCTCCTGGCCTTACTAGGATGGCCAGAGCCTGCTCCATCACCCAGATAAGCCGCTACACCTTCGCGCATCTTCACATCCTCCACTTGCACCCTCGTCCAGGCCTGGGTAAAGGCCTTTCCCAAGTGCTTTTCCTGCTTCTGCTGCAAGAGACCAACAAGGCCTGGGGGAGGCCCTGCCCAGTGGTCTCATAGAAGACTTCCACAGCTGAAGCTATCACAAGCGATTTACTTCAACACACTTGGGTAAAGAATGTAGGCGACACTGACTCTAGACAAACATCCAATTACTGCAGCATCCGTGTGCAGGGTTGTGCATGCTCACGACTGTCTGGGGCAACCTTGCACATCCTTCTGGAGGTGTTTCCACACCTGAGGTCTGCTCCTGCCTCACTTGTAGCCTCCAAGCCCTGGGAGGCAATGGTCCCTGACCAGCAGCAGGGCCTGTGGGGCACTAGTCAGCCCCCTGGCTTGATGCCCCAAGCTCTGGGCAGGAAGGCAGGGTGGGAGGAGAAGGCAGGAAGGGACTTGGGGCAGGAGGTAGGGAAGAGACCTCAACCTTCAGGAGCCACTTGGGAGGGACCCCACCTGTGGGCTCTCAGGGGTCCTCCAGCCTCCTGGCCTCTGATGCCCAGTTATCTGTTCCTAACACTAACTCTGATCTCAGGATGCGTCCCAGGAAAGGGAAGGCACTGCCCAATGGGCACACATGGCCCCCAACCCAGGGGCTTCTACATGACACACGTTTCTCAGCCCCAGAGGGAGGACTCGGAGGGTGGCTCCAGGAATAACTGTCCACCGGCTGTGCCCAGCTAAGAGGGGGGTCAACAGCCCAGGGAGGGAACAGACTCCCGTGCAGCTGGACGGAGCAATGTCAGGCCTCCATTCAGCTCTGAAGGGCAGGAGCTGTCTAGGCCTAGTTCCCAGGGTATAGTCAGAATAGAGGACTCCTTTCAATCCTGGAGTCTGCAGTTCTGGAAGTTTCTAAGAAATGGAGAAGCAGGGATAAGCTTTCTTTGACTAACCTTCTCTATAATTTTTTTAATTTACTTTTCTGTGTGTGTGGCCATTTCACATGTGGGATCTTAGTTCTCCAACCAGGGATCAACCCATGGCCCCTGCAGTACAAGCGTAGCATTTTAACCATTGGACCACCAGGGGAAGTCCTAACCTTTTGTACTTGAGATGTTTATCACTGGGAGTTGGGAGCCCAGCCAGGTGCTGGGTGTTACATCTCATCCAGTGCAATTCCCCCAACCCACAGGAGGGCAGTGTGGAGATGCTAATTTCTTAGATGAGAATGCCAAGGGCACAGGCCTTCTACAAGGCTGTGCAGGCAAGCAGCAGTGAGTAGGTGTGCCCAGGCCTGCCTGCCCCACTTCCCTGTTCCATCTGGAGACTGTCATTCCAGCTCATCATTGTGCCTGGCCAGGGCTTGACCCTCTGAGCATCAGATGAACACTGAGGCTCTCACCCTGGGCACACAGATAAGTGTACCTTCCCACGACCTTCTGCATAAAATTTCAGGGACTGACGGGCTCCCGGAAACTCATCCATGGATGCCAAGTTAAGCATCCCAGCTTCCTGGAAAATGGGGACAAAAATGGCCCTGAAGGCCCATCCTGCATGAGCCCCCAGGGAGCTGCTGCCAGGTGGAGGAGGGGCACCACAGCCCCCTGCCTCTGCCAGGCTTTGCAAGGGGTGCTTTTTTGGAGGCAGCACATGGGCTTCTATTTTTTAACCTACTCAACAAAATGGAGACTATTTTTAGCTCAGCAAGCTGCAGGGCATCACAATTAGCAACTGAAAATTACACAGCTTGCCAGTGTCCCCTCTGTTGACTGGAGGAGAGCGAGAGCAAGTGATACGAGGGGAAACTGGGTGCCAGCCCGGGCCCCCCACCCTGGAGGCCACTCAACTAAGAGGGCAGCCTTTGGCAGAGGTTTCAGAATGAGGTGCATATGTGCGGCTGTCTCTGGTTTCATCCCAGTTCCAGAGAAACCCAGACTTGGTGGGAGCAGGGCAGCAGCCCCATCAGCACTCAGAAGCCACAGTTCGGGAAAGATCCATGCTGGCTGCCTGGCCCAGGGACCTCTGCTGGGAACCTTGGGGCAGCTGAGGCTGGGCCTCCTACATCTGCAAAATGGACCCCTTCACCCTTCTAGGGCTCACTGTCTAGTTCTCTGATGTCATTCGTGCTGGAGGTGGGTAAGAGGTGGGTGTTCCACAGAGCCCTCACTCCTTGACCAACTGATCAATTCGTTCGTTCATTCATTCATTCACAAGAGTTACCAAGGACCCGCCTACACCTTGGAGACTTAACCAATGAAGGAAACTGGGTCTCTGTCCCCACTGAGCCCCTTGGGGCAGGCTATGGCTGGAATGCACAGTGATTACACAGATAAGGATGTGATATTATGGGTTAGAAGGACATCAGTCCTCCAGAAGAGGAAGAGGAGGAGAAGGTCAGGAGAGCAGCTGCCAGACTGAATTCAGACACAAGTAGGCAGACAGCTCTCTCCTGGGGGTGGTTCTTCCCCTCCCCAAATCCTGGCTTTCAGATCTTCCCACCTTTGAGCTGAAATGTGTCTCTTAAGCTCCTACAGCCCTAGTCTTGTCTGCCGCGACCACATAAAGAAACTCAGAGTCTGGCTGCAAACATGGGCTGGGGGTCCAGCAGGCTGGGAGTGACACCTGGCCATCCCTGAGCTGGGAGCTAGTAACCTCCTCTATAAACTGGCACCTCCAGCAGTGGCTTCACAGGTGGTACGGAGTGTGACCTGAGGCCACCATGCTCAGGACGGGCTTAGGACCTGTTGGTTTCAGTGGGGTCAGAACTGCAGGACACTGCTAGGCCCCAAGGACACTTGTTCTCCAGGGTCCTCACCACCTTTCTAGATGTAGCTATGGGGGCTGGCGCTGCTCCTCTCCTGACCCCACCCTGGGGCCCTCTCCCCTCTGGACATACACTTTGGATAGCCACTGGGCCCCGGATGCGGACAGGGAGAAAGTGGGGGGAAGCTGCCCCTCCTTCCGGGAGACCCACTTGCCTAGCCACGCTGCCCTGTCCCGGCATGTGGGGTTCAGAACTGACTCTGGGGACTTCCCTTGTGGCCAGTGGTTAGGATTCAGTGCTTTCACTGCTGAGGGCACAGGTTCAGTCCCTGGTCAGGGAACTAAGATCCTATAAGCCTTGCAGCATGGCCAAACTTTAAAAAAAATTTGTTTTAAATAAAAGAACTGGCTCTACCTTTGAGGTGGCTGCTCTGCCTGGGGTGGAGAGTGGCAGGGGTGACATGCCTCTGTGGAGAGGCTTCATTAGTCCTCACCCCTGTACCCCTCAGCAGGGAATCCCTCGGGAGGGCATGGCTGGCCCCATCCTTGCAGGCAGGCTGCTGTGCAGGTCTGTGAAGCTCCCATCCTCCCAGCCTGATGGACTTTGTGGGGAATGAGGGCGAGGGGTGGCGTTTTTCACAGAAACCAAGCTTCAAGAAATCATATTCACAAATGCCGGGAAGAAGAGCCGTATTTACCTCCGTGCACCCTCTGGGCCGGCCAGGGCAGTCCCGGAGGCTGGCGGAGGACTGTGGGCCGGACTCCAGCCAGGAGGTGGCTGCCATGGGAACAGAGCCACGCAGCACCTCGGCGCCTTCTCCACAAAGGCCCGGCCTCGGAGAGATGCCAACAATTAAAGCTTTGTTACAGATGCATGATTCATTTTTCTTTCCTCCTTCTGAATTCTTTCCTATTACCAAATCCTATTTGAATTGACTAAAGGAATCTTGCCATCTCCTCTTCACCCTCCTAAATACTGATTCTGCCGAGTCCGGGATTCCTCCTCCTCCTTCCCCTTTCTGCCCAGTCAGCTTCTTCTGGTGGCTGCTCAAGGGACAAAATGTCATTGTCCACCAATAACCATCCCATTATTGAGCCTTGAGAGGCCCAGGGAGGAGCAGGTAGGATTTCAGAGAATCCTTGCCCTTTTCCTGGAGGGCGGGCTGCTGGCATGTCAACCTCTCACTCAGGGCCCCCAGGGCAGGAGGATGGTGCCCAGGGCCTCCCTATCCCCTCTCTGGCCTCAGATTCTACAAGGGTCATGGCGCACTCCTGCACGTGGGCAGATGACTCTCAGACTCCTGGAGCCTGAGCTGGGCACAGCCTCAGACAGAAGGGTGAGGAAGATGAGATAGACTTGGGAGGCACTCCTGTCCTCAAAGTGCCACCAAGGAGGGCATTGTGCAGCCCTCACCTCCACTGGAATCCCACCTCTGGGATCTCCTTCCTCTACAGGGCATCCACTTAAGATTGGTACTAAGTATGTGAAGCAAAATCTGGGGCAAAAAAAAAGTCTGCAAAAATCTGACGCCCCACGTTCCAGAAGGGGGCGTCTGACCCAGGCTCCCCCTGCACCCCACACAGGAAGGACCCCAAGGAGCAGCAGGGGCATGGCTCTGAGCCAGCAGGACAACAGGGAACTGGGTCAGAGCTGAGGGTCCTTGAGAGGCAGGGAGGCTGGGCCCCTAGGGCGGGAGGGGCTGGAGGGACAAGCCACACTCAGGCCTGAGTAGAGAGCGGCCTCTATTCCACCCTGCAGGCTGTCTGTGGGTGCAGGGGGGAAAAGAACATACAGTTCTTTTATTTTTAAATGACATCTAATTAGGCTGAGCAACGATTTTCCTTTGTGTTTAAAAACAAATAAAAATCCATTTCCTTCGCCTGAATTGTCATCCTCCTGGCAGACACCCAGAGTGGCACCCCTGGGATCCTGCCGCTCTGCAGGGGCTGGAGGTTTCTGTGTGCCAGCTTCAAGGTGGAGTGCAGCAGGCACCCAGCTCCCTACTGGGCCTGGACAGCACAGTCTGGCCAGTGGCCACAGCCTCTCAGAAACAGGACCTGGACACGCGTCCTGATCCTCAAACAGAAGCATCTCCCGCTCGCTATGCACACGCTGTGTTCACAAGCAGCTTTCCTGCCCCGTGCCCTGCATCCTCTAGTGTCTAGAACTTGCCGGCCCCCAGGAGCACCAGCAGCATAGCTGTCTCCATTGCTCCCCAGGGCACACACTTGCCCACTCGCTGCTCTGCACACGTGGCTGGCACAGTAGCTGTCATCTCATTTTCCAGACAGGGAACAAAGCCCCAAGGATTTAAGTCATCAGCCCCAGGCCTTACAGCTCCAAAGTGGTGAACCCCAGTGAATGTGACCTGCGTGATCTGCTATGAAACCCAGGACTCAGCACAGGCTCCAGAGAAGGGAGGACAGGTCCAAGGCGAAGGCAGGTGGAGGGAGACCACCAGGGTCCCTGAGAGATGGACAAGGCCTGGCCCAGAGCCACCTGCTTGCAGAGGGCATGGAGGGACCAGTGAGCGCAGCATTGTGGGGTGCCAGGGCAGGATCCGAGGGCCAGGTGTGCGTGTGCACCCGAGCGGCCCCATGCTGGGTGGCCAGAGCCAGGCCTGACCTGTGTCACTGCCAGTAAGTGACACTCACAGAGGGTTTCCACCTACTGGGCCATCGTACACATCCCCACAGCGCCCCCCAAGGCATTACTGACCCACTGCTGGGATGAGGTGCAGCCCAGGAGGCCAAGGACAGCCTGAGGTCACACGGTCTAGTCAAGCAGAGCCAGGAACAGCCCACTGCTCCAGCCTGCAGGCTGGTTCTTTCTGCCAAGTGTTGAAAGTGAAAGGCACACTGCCGAGAACACACTTGCCCCGCTGTGCCCAGGAAACGGGCCCGGCGCCCAAGCACAGTGCATAGGGCTCTTCGTGGACCAGAAACAGGCAGGACAACAACTAGAACTTTCTACAATTCCTGACACGCGATTCAGACCCAAAGAGATGAGTGGTAGAAAGGAATGAAAATACTGCAGGGCATTCTCTCAGGACGTGGGGACGGAAGCATAAAGGGAAAAATATGTGAAATATCATGCCCTAAAAACAGCAAGCCATGTTCTTCTATCCGAGAGTACTCATCCACACTGCTCACATATCAAATGACCAATGAATCCCTAATGGAGTTCCCAAACAGAAATGTACAGGCAAGAGAATGATGTCTGGATATTAATAAACAAATGATGAACAACAACAACAAAAATTCACCCATTTAATCAAAAGCATCCCTAAGTTATGTGTATGTTCAAGTAGCAATCAAAACTCCAATTACAGACACATCAGAAAAATAACGCTTAGAAGAAATCCCGTGAAATTGAACATGGCCAAAGCTGTACTCAGAGAAAAATTCATAGACTTCAATATATTTTAAATAAACAGGGGGGAAATGAAAACAAACTAAGCACTTGATTCAAAAAGCTAAAAAGAGCTTCTAAACAAAAGAGACATTCAGCAAAGCAAACTGGAGGAAGGAATTACTAAATGAGAAATTAGTGGATTTAAGGAAAGGAAGACAGTAGGACTTGCTATACACTCAAGAGCTGGTTTTCTTTTGAAAGCGAAAATTTAAAAGATAAACCTCTGGCAATTCTCATCAACTAAAGGATGGAAGAAAGGAAGGAAGCTAGCAGAAAGGGAAAGAGGGAGGATGGGAGGGAAGCAAAGAATGAAGAGAGGAAGAAATGCAAAAACAGATGGATGAAAAAGAGAAGCTAATGTGGATAAGAAACCTTAAAAGGACAGATGATATAAGTCTGTGCTAAAAGGCCTGAAAGCATTTCCAACTGGGATATTACCTAGAAAATATAAATAACCAAAATAGGCTAAAAATATTTAGAACCCAAAAGGACCAATAACCATAGTACAAATTAAGTAACTTCACAGCCAACTGAAACCTCAGGGAAAAGTAAAAGCAAGCCGCAGCTGAGCCAGTTTCCAAAATGAATTATTTCAAGCCTTGGAGAGTCAGATAATTTTACATGATATTTAAACTATTTCAACTACACAATTCATATTGAAAACCTTTCCTATTCATTTTATGAAGCTAACATAACCATGATTTATAAATGTGACAAATACCTACCCTAATAGAAAAGTACGAATAAATTCTCACCTATGCATATAGATGAAAAATACCCCAAGCAACATATCAGCAGAATGAACTCAGCAGCATTTCAGAGCACAATTGAGCCTGACCCTGTGGGATTTATTCCAGGAACAGGATGATTTAGCTCAGAAAAGCTAATAAGTCAACACATTAATAGGTCCAAGGAGGAAAGGAATTTGATGATTTTGCCAGATACAGGAAAGCCTCAGATGAATATCCATTCTTGGTGTACACTCTTCGCACTTAACGAGGGAATGAAGTGTATCTCATGATGAAGAATATCTGTTTGAAATTTAGGGCCAATTTCAGATTTCATAGCAGAACATCAGAGGCCTCTTCATTAAAATGAAGATCAAGCCAAGGACAACTGCTATTATTGAAAGCTGCTGTGTACCTTTTAGTAAACACGGTAAGATCAAAAGTTTTTAAAAGACACATTATTAATGAGTTAAATCATTCTTGGGTTTTTCAGGGACCCCAGCTGAAAATATGTTCAAATAAGAGAGTTTAATTATCAATTACCTAACACACATTCTTTTTTTTAATATCAATATCTTACCTATCAACCTCTTCAGGGAACATCCCAACTCAGTCCATGTGGAATGCGTGCTTTCACTCCAGTGGCGAAAGAGAAAGGGGGTATGTGTGAGCCAGGAATCTGCATGTGTGGGCACGTGTGAATGCCCTGGGGCTTCCCAGCTCTTCACTGGCCAGGGACACATTCCCAATGGGCCTGCTGTGCCACCCACGTCAGCCACCTGATTCACAGCCCCCTTTCCTGGCCATACACCCCCGACAGCCCCCCATGTTGCCCTCTGGGCTGGGCACCCCTGGGAACTCGCTTCCCTCTTCTAAGGATGCTGCGCAGGCCCCTGGTGCGTGCAGGGGGTCCAGGCTCTGGGGCCGGGCAGCCCCAGGATGAACACCCGGTCTGCTCACGGTGCTGCCTTACATCGTGGAGCCTCAGCCTCCTCTGTGTCACTGGCACAGCGACCTTGTGAGGGCTAGAGGAGACCGGAGAGCTGGCTCCCAGGGCCTCTGACTCACACTCGCCATGGACAGGGGGCGGCTCGTGCGGCAGCCACACTGACCTCTGGGAAATGCCGTGGGCTTGGCCCAGGCAGGCAGGCGGGGGTGAGCAGGACAGTGGTGGGGGGTGTTTCCACTGGAGGTTGAGACACAGGGCAGCGGGTTTGCCAGAGAAACCCCACAGCCTGCTGACGGCCCTGAGGCCATGGGGCCGGAGCCCTTGGGGGCAGCAGGGCTCCAGGGGGAAAGAAGTGGAGAACCTCAGTAGAGGCCATCATCCACATGCTCCCACCTGACCCGTCACCTAGGACTCTCCATTCTGTCTGCCTCCAGGCTCCCCTTGTCCTGGAATCCACAGGGCTCTGGCCAGCCCAGAACCTGGGACAGTGGGCATCGTGGTCCAGGGGCCAGCTCTGATCCCTGGCTGAACTCAGGCCAGCTGCAGCCCCTGTGGGCCTCAGCTTCCCCATGTGTAAAACAAAGAAGCAGAACTAGGCAGTGTCTGCAGGCCACTCCAGCCCTCGGGTCTGCTTCTTCCTTCTCTCACTTCTTTGGGTGACAAACATCCCTGAGGTCCTTTGACCTGTGCCACACACTCGGGACTGGAGGAGCCCACGGAGCACCGTGTCGGCTTGCAGAGGGAGCAGTAAGACCACAGTGTGGTGTGAGAGAATCAGATGTCTGTGCTGGGTGCTGAGGGGGCACAGGGTGGGGGGCATACCTCTGTAGGGAGAAGTCAGGGAGGACTTGAGGTGGGTTTCCAAGGAAACTCCAAACCAGGGAGTTTCCAGTGGGTCAGGAGAAGGAATAACAGGGAGACACAACAGGTCTCCTCACGACACCAAAGCCCTAACAGACCTGCCCTCTCTGGTCACTTACCTGCAACTCCCCAGAGCGAGACTCCCAAGGAGCCCAGAGGTGTGGAGGGTGCAGGTGGCCTCCACAGGTACCTCAGCTCCATCTCTCTGGTCAAACCTTACCCATCCCAAAGCCGATACCCCAAGCGGCTATCCTAGACGGCCTAGCCTGTGAAGACCTGCACTGCTGTGGTCCCGGTCTTGGTGGTTATGCAACCGTCCCCAGTGCTCCAGCACCTCAGAAGGCAGCCAGGTCGACACAGGATGCCGTGGCTCCCTCCACTCACCTTGCCTCCCCTGGCTCCCCCAACCCCAGCAGCAGGCAGGCCCAGCAAGATGGAGGTGTGGCGCCTGGGTGGGCTGTCCTGAACCAGCAGGTACAAGTGTAGGCAGCCTGGCCAAGAGGCGGCAAGAGCCCGCAGGATGGAGCAAGCTGGGGCTCCGCATCGGCACCCGGCCCAGACCCTCCCTGGACTCCATACTGCTCTCGAGTGCCAGGTGACATTGCCCCAGGGGGTGTCAGGCTGTTCCCCCTCCTCCTCCCTGCCCCCAACTGCTCCACCTGCACCCTTTCCCACCTCTCCTTCCTGGAGTTGCTGCCTCTTCTCCATCTGTAACCCACATTTCCACCATCAGCAGGGCCTCTCGCTTTACCTTCAGAGTGTGTTCAAACTGGGCCTTCTCTTCTCCTCCACTCCCTCAGCTGAGCCCCTGAGCCACTGCGCTGGCCAAACTATCCTCTCACCCTCACCAGCCCTGCCCCTGACACTGGCTTCCAGTCTGGTGCCTGAACACACAAGCAGCTTCCTCTTCCGAGCTTGGCCTGACATCCTTCCATGCACCCCTGCTCCCCCTGCCTCTCGTCCAGCAGGTCCTCAGGTGAAGGCCTCCCTGGACTACCCTACCCAAGGCAGCCCCACGCTGCTGGTCAATGTGCGGGGCACCAAACACGCTGGACGTGTCGCCAGGCTGAGCAGAACCGTCACTGCTGGTGCTAGTGAGACTGAGTGGGGCCATGTGACTCATCTGGCTCAAGAACAGTGAGTGGAAGTGACGTGTGACGCTGTGAAGTGGGGCACTGAAATGTCAGTGCAAGGGCTTCAGCCCCCTCTGCCACGGGACCTGTCAGCCCAGGTCCTTGAGAGAGGAAGGCTTGGGGTGGGGCCCTGTCAACCCCTGACGGACAAGCCAGTAAGTGAAAATTACACTGTGCTGTTACCAGCCCCTGGCTTTGGGGGTTGTTTGGCTACAGCTGATAATCTAAATTATCCTGCCTGATGCACCCTTGATATTTTCTATTCGTTTACTTTTTCTCTTTTAACACTTATCATCATGTAACATTTCATATCTCATTTATTGATTATGCTCCCCGCATCCCCCACCCCCTGCCCCGGTCTCTCTTGCTAGGTGAGCCATGAGGACAGGAGCTGTGGTTTGTATCTGGTTCCCTGCTGAATCCACAGTGCCTGCACATGGCAGGGGCTCAATAAATGAGTGATGACTACGTGAAAGAATGAATGAGTCCTGCTCCTTAGGCACAGCCAGGCCTGATTAGCTCAGCTGCAGCCCCCTTCTCTGCCCCTGAGGTCCTAGGTCTACACTGATCAGCTCCAGGCTGAGAGGGCTTAAAGAGCAGCACCTGAATCGCATCACCGGATCATCTCAAAGGAAGAACTGCAATAAACATCCATGGAAATGCAACACTGCCTCTTGCTCAGGATTAATTCTCCCTGTTCTCAGCCTCCCTTCCTGTAGAAAAGAAGGGGGGGCCCACATCCCTCAAAGCCCTAGCCTGAGGCTCGCTGCCCTTAAATACACAGGCGCAGTCCTGCCCCACTCGGTGCTTCTCCCTCTCTCACACACACAGCCCATATACAAACATCCCACGTTTTCACATACTCTCACTCCCGCCCACACATCACACATACACACCTCCTACATGCCCACCTCGTTACAGTCCCCCTGCCTCCTCCAGGGCAAACAGGTGGTTCTGTGCCCCTCAAGTCAGGAAAAGGATCCACTGTGGTTTTGTCTCTTACACGCTTGACTGTGCCAGTCCCAGGGCGGCCACCCTCCCACCGACCCTGCTGCTGGGCTGCCGTCACCTGCCTCCCCAGCGCTGTCCGCCCCACAGGGGTCCGTACCAGCTGTGCAGGTGCCCCTCAGCCGTAGACCAACACTGGCCTCCGCAAGCCGAGCCAGGCAAGGCAATGGCAGGCTGGGCTGCCCATTCGTTCTGAGCCCTGGGCGCAGCCCACCTGGCATCAGGTGCCCGGGGGTGGGGGGCGACCCACAGAGGGAGTGGTTCCCAAGGGCAAGCTTCTTCCAGGCCGAAGATGTTCTCCGGGTGGCCGCACTCCTTGCCGGGAGCTCGGCGGCGAAGGAATCCCTAGCCCCGCGGTCCCACTGCAATCAAGGGGTTGCCCCGCGAGCACGCCCCGCGAGCACGCTCCGCGTCACCGCCTCCGCCACCCGCCGCCCCGCACCTGCCACGCGCCGCAGCCCTACCTGGGGCTCCAGAAACATCCTGGCTACCTGCTCCCAGCGCTGTCCCCCGGCGCCCGGGGCGTCTCGGGTGCGGCCGCCCTTCTGCCCGCGCGCCTAGGAGGCTCCAAACCCCGGCCCCGCCTGCGGACTGCCCCCCGCCCGGCTCCTCCCGCGGGGCGGGGCCGGGCCACGGGCGGGGCCGAGGGGCGGTGGGCGCCCGGGGCGGGGCCGGGGCCGGGAGCGTTAGGAGTCTGGATGGAGCCGGGGTGGGGGGCCCAGGGGGAGCTGGGGACCTGGGTGGGGCCGAGCGGACCTCGCGGCAGGGGCAGGCGCCGGCGGGGGTTCGAATGGGGCGTGGCGTGGGGCGTGGCGTGGGGGCGGGGGTTCGAATGGGCGTGGCGTGGCGGGGCGGGGCGCCACTGGAGGGCCGTGGGGAAGGTGCGGGGACAGGGGCGCGGGGAGGGGCGCCGCGTGGGCCTGGCTCACAGGCCCGGCGCGGGGTTTGGGGGAGTCGGGAGTGCAGGGGGAGCGGGCCGTGGCGTCAGTGCAGAGGCCACAGCAAGGTGTCGGAGCTGGGTGCTCCGGATGGGCTCTGCCCCTAGGCGAAGGGGCGCCGTGCTGGTAGGCGCTTTGCGCGGGGTGGGAGCGGTCGTGGTGGTGAGATCCGGCTCACCGAGAGCCCCCTGCGCCCCCGTATCCTCCCTCGAGCCTCTCTTTCCCCTCCCCAGCTCACCTCATCTTAGAGGTCCCCTACAGAGCTACGGCAGGTGCTTGGCCAGCGCCTGGCTCGCATGCCTCCCCTCACGGGGTTCTCACTCCACACAGCTCTGGCCTCAAGCGTCCCACGGAACTCGGTCCTGTTTCCTTGAGTGAACACAGGGGACACCGCAGCTGCTTTTGAGGGAGGACTACTCTAAGCCACGGTGTGGGGCGGACCTGGCACATGGCACAGCAAGGCGTCATTCCGCCCTCAGGAGCCCCAGCGCTGAGAAAGAATCCTGTCAGGTGACCGATCTTCCCCTGCACCGGGTTGCTGAGCTGCCCTCAACCCAATCTCTGAGAATCTGAAACGAAAAGGTGGACTGAGGGAAGACTGCCCTCTCTGGGAGATCTAGAACCAGAGGCCCCAGAGGCTGAGTTGGGAGTGGGAGCAGGGCAGAATCTAGGAGAGCTCATGAGCAAGCTTGGGGCTGGGATGGGAAGAGGTGACCCTGTCAGTATTCAGGTAGGTCCCCTGGAAGCCTGCCTTTGACAGCCCCACACCTCACCCCCAGCAGCCTTGTGAGACAGCCATCTCTCCCCTCAGCTACTCCCTCTCCTTTGCCTGTTCTGTCACCAGTAGCACGACTGGCCCTCAGTCCTTCAGGAATGAGGGGCTGCTCCGAGTCCAAGAGGATACAGCAGTTTGGAAACCACCCTACTTTCTCTTCTAACACTGGAACCCAGATCTCACTGCTCCAGCCCCTGCTCTATTAGCTACAGCCTTGTACAGCTCCTGGGCGGGTAGTTAGGTAGAAGGGGGCAACATCAGCAGAAATGGCCAGGGCTGCAGATACATCAGCCTCCCCCTCCACAAGCTTTCACACTATCCTCCCCCTGCTGCTTCTGCATCTCCTTTCAGGCCAGTCAGAGGATGCAGAGCTCACAGTGGCCTCCACAGGGGACTAAGCCTGGGTCCTTAGTCCTGAGCCTACCTGGTCACCCTGCCCCTTCAGAAAACTCCATAGTGCCAACAGGGGTGGGGGTGGGGGTTGCAGTCCTCGGCTCTGTTCCACAGCCCTGCAGGACAGTTAGGCCCTCCAGTGGCCACAGTATTTCCAGAAAGTCCACATGGGTAGTTAACACCCCTACTGCCATCTGCATCCAGAGCAAGTCTTCCCCTCTGCCTCTCTAGGTGTTGTGGTCCAGAGGAGGTGGCTGAGCCCATGTACAGTCCCACTGCACCTTTCTGTACATGTTCACTCACAGATTTCACCCGCATCCCTTGATAAGGTAGATGCTTTCCCAGGAGGAAGGAGTACCCACTGCCTATTGTCCTGTGGTGGGAATGTCCTCACATACATGGATGGTGCTCTCTCTCCTCTGCTCACAGGTGTGACCTCAGCATTCATGTGTGGACATGGACCACAGCCACATCCTTCCTGGTTCCCACGGAGGCAGGGAGATGGGCCTGCCAGGGTGTTACCCCGCTTGAAGCTGTGGGTGGGGCTGGACTCAGGGAGCAAGATGCTGCAGAGAGAGCTTGTGGGGACCAATATGGGAATCCAGTAACCTCGCCAGAGCTGGCTTTAGAAAGTGGAAAAGGAGCCAGGTGTGGTGCAGCCAGCAGACATGTGCTGGGGGCTTCCGGGAAGATGAGGCAGCCCAGACGATGTGGGTTGGCCATGAGGCCAGGAACAGGGGGTCTGTCCCATGACCACAGAGGACGCTCTGAGCAAAGAGCAACAAAGCCTGATTCGGGGATGACAGTGACCCTGGACACCCTCACAAGTACAGACATCTGGGACCAGCGAGAAACTGGGGCAGGAGGCTGGGCTCAGTGCTACAGGCTCCTAATTGGCGTCCCTGCTTCCACCCACCCTGCCGTGACACAGTAGCTCGACTGGCCCTGTTAAAACCTATGTCAGGCCTTGCCCCTCCACTGCCCAGAACCCTCAGTGAAATGAAAGCCTGGGTCTAGTGGCCACGGCGGTGCTCCGACTGGAAACCTCCCACCTTCCACTCCCCCCCGCCCCTGCTCGCCCTCCCTCTGCCTGCAGCGCTCTTCCTCTGGAGTCTTTACTGATGTGTCACCTTCTTGGTGACATATTCACAGTGTTAACCTCCACGCCCACACTTCCTCTCCCCCTGAACTTTCCTTCTCATGGCCACTTGAGTCTGACATACTCTTTCTACTTCCTTATTTGTCATCTCCTCCAGGGACAACTAAGCACCATGAGAGCAAGGCCTTGGTCTGTTCACTGCTGTGCCCCAGGGACTGGGCCCTGTTTGCACATGGGGGCACTTGACACCTCTCTGTTGAGTGAACATGAGTGTGTATGTATGCCCATGAATACGTGTGCAGATCTAGACATAGGTGTATACATCCAGTTCAGGCCTCATGTCCAGAATATATAAAGAATTCACATAAATCAAAAAGGTCTGAAGACCCAACTTTTTAAAAACAGGCAAAAGACTTGAAGAAGGACATCCAAAAAGATGATAAACATAAGAAAAAGCATTCAGTTTCATTAGTCATCAGGGGAAGGAAAATTCACACCACTGTGTGATACTGCTGTACGCCCACCAGCGTGGCTAAAATGGAAAGGCAGAAAATTCCAGATGCTGACAAGGATGTGGCACAAGAGAAGCTCCCATCGCTGCTGATGAGAGCCGAGCTGGTAAAGCCACATGGGAAGATGGACCAATAGCGCTTAAGAAAGCCACGAATACTCAGGCTGAAGAACTCCTTGCTGGGTGTAGAACCGCCAGAAATGCTTACATACTCACCCCCAAAGAGCCATCCGTCAGTGTTCAGAGCAGCACTGTCCACAATGGTTCTATACTGGGAACCAGCCGGCTGCCCTCCACCGCGAGGAGGTAGAATGACTCAGGGAGCGCCACCGCCAGCAAGAGTCAACACACCAGGATCACATGGAGCAGAAGAAACCAGACGCAAAAGAACAGCTAATCAGGATCCAAGGGGTCTGCTGGGGCTGAGCACTGGTCACCCATGTATTCACCCCATGAAAAGTCTGAGCTGCAACATTTATGACCTACGCACTTTGCTATATGTACATTACACTTCAGAACTATTTATGTTTAGAAAAAAGTTGATAGGAAAAAAAAAGAAGGAGAAATAACAAGCTAGGCAGGGCAGGCAAAGCTGTCTGAGCCCAAGACCCTTCCACGTGTGTTGTGAGCCACAACTCAGAGAAGCAGAACTGTGGAAAGGAGCATTTTAAAGTGGTCTCTGCCTCCCTCTCTTCATTCTCCCCAAAACCAAAGGCCCCTCTGGGTAAAAAACTTCCTTCCTTTAAAAAGGTACAGTCGGCAAGGTTTTAGTTTTGGAAGATGGAAGGGGGCTTCGTGTTGGGTGACTGCCGTTGCAGAACAGAAGAAGCAGGGACCCAGGTGCCCATACAGGGGGTGTGGACCAGCATCACGACAAAGACCCTGTGGAGGCTAAGTCCTCAAAAGCTAGGGCTCCGGGGGCCATGGGGGGAGGGGCAGGTGCCAGCAGGCTCAGGTGTAAGTCTGATGGGACCTGAGGGACCACCAGAGGTGACGACCACTGGTGAGGGAGCAGGTGACAGTCAGATTCTGCTTCCTAAACACACTCCCCTCCCCACACTGTCCAGCTGCGGCCACCCCCCACCCCACCAGCCGCTTATCACCCGGGGCAGCTGTGCAGGCAGAGCTTCGGCTCCGACTCTGAGTGTCATGGATGAGGCAGGCGCCTCCTGAGTTATCATTTCCTGGATATAAAGCAGGGTTCATGACCCCCAGGTCACAAGGCAGCCAGCAAAACATGAAGCCAGAGAATCAAGCACGTGGTAAGCCCTGGAAACTTCTCAGTTTCTAGCTCCGAGGGCTTGAGCTGTCCAGAGGCTCTCCGCCTGCCCTGGGAGGCAGCCCGGGCCATCTGAACTCATAACCCCCTCCGGAGAGGCCCTCTCCAGTTTCCTCCACACCCTCGCTAACAGTGTTTAACAGGAACCTGTGGGACGTGGTGTGCCCTGAGGGCCAGTCAGCAGTCTGGGCGGTCATGGGTCGCCCAAGCTCACACCCACGCTAACCCGTGAGCTTCATGGCACGTGTTTGACACCCCGGGGCAGGACCCTGCCTGCTGACCCTGTCCTCCGGGGACCCAGACGAGGTAGGCAGGCCGATGTCCACTGAGAACACACACAGGTCTCTGCACTTCCCTAGCCCTGTCCCATGAATACTCCCTTTGGGGGAATAATGTTGGACGCAAACAAACTGATATGGTTTTAGGTACCACTGGAGCACAAGGGGCAGGGGAGGGCAAACGAGAGGAGAGTAGACCATTCTGATGCCCCCTTATAGCACACAGGTTACTGCTCTGCCAACAGAGACAACCCCCTGCAGGATCCCCCAAGAAGCCTTCCCTTTGCCTCTGCTTGCCTTGACTGTGGCACTCCCCTTCATCTTATGTGAAAATAGATTAAGGTAGAGCCACCCATCCACCAGGTTGTGTAACTTGCCGCAAATGTGTAACTGGGCGTGTAGCTAACCATGACTAACAGCACAGACCACCTGGGATGGAGGCCGCTCCCTGCATCCGGGCCTGTCATCACTCTCCTGTCAACAAGCTGGGAAAGGAGCAGGTGGAGAAGCGACTTCAGGCGGCCACAAGGCTGTGTGTTAACTGCAGTACGGCTCCCTTCCCGGGCCCAGGCACAGGGGGACCAAGGGGCCAGGCGGACTAGGTGGGGACAGTTCCCCAGGGGCCTAGCCAGACCCAGAAGGTCCTAGGGGTTGGGAAAGGGCCTGGATACCCCAGTGGGCAGGGCTGGGAGGATGCAGAGATCCTGGTGCATGGGGTTGGGCAGGGGGGTCTGCTCTCACAAAGGGTGCCAGGAGGTGCCAGACGTTAGAGAAGCAGCCCTTTGGAAGGGGAACTGGGTGCATCAGGAGAGCAGTCCCTCCATGCTTGGTGCCAGAAGCCTGGCATCCACTTCCAGAAAAGGAGGGACGGCAGGTGGGAGGAGGCCTCGTGAGGTCCCTCAGTGGAAGAAGGGAAGGAAGAGGGGGGCCTGGGCATGAGCATATCTGGTCCCATCCTCCAGTGAATGGGGACCAGTTCCTAGCAGCCCTTCCCTGGCCGTGCTCCTTTGAATCCCGCCACCCCTTCACACTGAGTGCCCACCAATCGTGGCTGGCAGTACTGGACAGAGATTACCAGGCAGAGGTGGAGCAACCAGCCCAGGGGGCCTGTAGAGCCTCGAGGCCGGTGCCCTGGTGTCCGTGTGGGTGGATCAGGGAGGGGTGGGGGGCAAGCAAGCACCAGGAGGGCCCCCCAAGGCCACACTCTGGCCCTTTCCACGGCCCCACCCACGGGCCTCAGAAAGGCCACACTCAGGTTCCTTCTCTCCAAGAAATAAGTTAGTTCCTCACAACCGAGGCCTCCCTTCTGGCGACACTCCCTAGCTGGTTCAGCTTCTGGAGTGAAGCAATTTTCTGGTCTATGTGTGGGACCAGCCACCAGCATTTATTTCCCAAGAGCAGAGGAGAAAGAAACCCCTTTCCCATAGGAACCCAGACCTGAGTCCCTAGCCTGTGACAGCGGCGGGAGCTGCAGAAGAACCTGGCTACTGGCCCGGGCAGACAGACTCCCCCTAGACCAGAGTGGCAAGGCCCCACCTGCCATGGCACCCCAAAAGTTTCTCTGAGTTAAATATTTGGCAACCTGATGGGCAACCCTGATGTTACACGGCCATTCCAGTACTGGTTATCATCAGAGAACAGTCCTCTGGCCAAGAGAACACGACCTCCCCATTTGGAGGCCTTGCCATGGGGAAGCTGACCCTGGAGGGTCATGTGGAGGTCAGGGCCAAGGTGAGACTTCTGGGTCCTGCAGGGCCCCACGCTGAGGATGAAGATCTCGAGGCTGGGTCCTTCAGAAGGCCCGTGACCTGAGGCTGGGCAGCCCTGTGGCCTTGGAGCCCCACAGGCCACTCTGTCCAAGACGGTGGTCGTTCTCTGGGTGGTGGAGGACGAGGAAGCCCACGGGACCCTCAGAGAGCTGCCCCTGGACTCTGCAGTCATCAGCAGATGGCCCTGGGCCAGGCCACAGCTTCTGTGAGCCTCAGTCCTCACCCCAAACAGGGACTCACTCCCTGGGATGACATAGGTCACGATGTCAACCAGGAACCCAAAAAGAACCTGATGAGAGGACGCACAAGGGCGGCAAAAGCAGGAGGTGTAAAGGGAAAGACCCTGCCCCACACGAAGCTCCCACCCTAGAGGAGCAAGGACTGTCTTGGGAGCAGACCAGCCAGAGGGGGCAGGACAAGGGGTGAATGTCCTCATGGCACCCTGCAGGGTCTCCACCTCAGAGCTGGTGGGAGACAGAGGGCCTGCAAATGAAGAAGCAGGAGAGGCCCATCTACCAGGAGCAAGCTGCTTCATGGCAACCAGAAGTCAGAGTCTCAATTCTCACCTGTGCCATCTGCAAAAATCCCCTTTAATGTAGCACAGGGTGTTAGCACGAGTGTCAGAGTCATTGGTGGGAATGGCAAGAAGCGGATGACAGAGGTGGGTTTCCACAAGGCACCTCATGGGACAACAGCCCCTCCTTGGCAGCCTGGCAGAAAGTATAGCAGGTCCACACACACACACGTGATCTTGCACTTGTACACAGGCTTGTGTGTGCCTGTGTGCATGTATCAATATTTGCATGTGTGTTCTTTGTGCATGAGTATGCGTGGGTATCATGAGTATACATGTGTGCACCTGTGGCCTCCCTGTGCATGAGTATGTGCTTATAACACAGACTGGCATATCCACCCTGAAAGGGTCATCAGGGCACCTGCCCACCACTGGCCTCCTCTTCTGCCTTCATTGAACACCTCCCAAGTTCTCTCCACTGCACATGAATGCCTCTGTCATCAGCATATTGAAATATATGTTCTTTTGCTAAAACCAGGATGGGATGCTATGGTGCTCCTCCTGAGGATGCCTGGTGGGAGGCAGGGCTGGCTTGGCAGTAGCCCACCAGGTGGTGCCAGCCCTCGAGCATCCTCACCGCTTCTAGAGAAGGGAGACCTGTTCCTGCCAGCTAGGGTGAAACCAAGGGAAGGAGGGTGCCCAGGGCAGGCAGGCAGCATGAAGGGTCACAAGAGCCTATGGACCCTGTTGGGTGGGCATCAGGACAGGCTGGATCAGGCAGCACAGCTGAACAGGAGCAGCACCCTCCAGTCTCAGGACAGGGCCCTGTGCTGCCTCACTCACCAAGAGTGTGATCTGCTGTGTGTTCTCAGCAGCACTTGTTGCTTCTCTCCTTACATCCCACTAGCTTCTTCCTCCAGCTGGCAGACCAGAAGGCTCTGCTTGGTCCCAGGCAGGGACAATCGTGGGAGCCAGCCTAACAGGCACCCTCCTCCCTGTACAGGCTGGTTTTTACTGTCTTGGGGACGTATCCACTTGATTCTCACCTCCACAACTTATGTGATCACCCATCCTCCAAACTGTGGTTCTTCTTCTCTTTCTGTCCCAGTGCCTCTGGGGCCCACCCTGTCACCTCCTCCAGGAAGCCTTCCTGACACTCACAGCATGCTTGAGGGCCTTGCCCTTGGATGGCCAGCATGCTCACAATGTGCACCTTATACCCTAGTCTTCCTCCTACCACCTCTTAAGGAGAGCTAGTGGCTCCCTGGAGGGCCTCCCTGAGATCTGAGTTCCTGTCTAGTTTCCATCAGTCACATGTGCCATGTGGTACTAGTGATGTCTGCCTCAGGTGAGGGCACAGAGAAAGAGGCACCAGGGCCCTGGATCTGCAGCACTCCTCCAACTCCTTATTGGTGGGCTCCTCAACCACTGAGTGGCATTTTGCATTCCTAACTACTTACTTACTCACTTTTTTTAAAGTTAAGGAACAGTTACTATGTGCCAAGTTCTCAGAGACACAGTCCCTACTCGAGGGGTTTACCCCAGGGTTATGGGAGGGGGGAATGATAAACAAATGAACAAAATCCAGCTGGTGATGAGAAGGGGGGTTGCATAGAGCCTGGGGGTCAAAGGCTACCTCCTTGGGCAGAGGGATGAGTCTGGAGCAGAGGCTGCTATGCTGGGTGGGAATGTCCTGGTAAACGTACCAGGAAGGGTGTGCCAGGCAGAAGCACAGGAAGTGCAAAGGCCCCCAAGAACGGAAGGAGCTTAGTGCACTCAAGGCCAAGAGAGACCGATGTGGGGGCCTGCAGTGAGAGATGTGTGTGCGTACATGCATAAGTGCTCAGTGTGTCTGACTCTCTGCAACCCCATTGACTGTAGCCTTCCAGGCTCCTCTGTCCATGGAATTTTCCAGGCAAGAGTACTGGAGCAGGTTGCCATTCCTTTCTCTAGGGGACCTTCCCGACCCAGGGATCAAACCTGCATCTCCTGTGTCTCTGCACTGGTAGGTAGATTCTTTACCCACTGCTCCACCATGCAGACTATGGCTGTCCTTGAATTCAACAGCTCAGCCAAGTTGAGAGGGGGCAGGGAGGAAGGGAGACACAGCTACCTGTGGGGCTTTCCCCAACAGAAAGTACGAAACAGAAGGTTCAGGGCTCGATGCTCCCTCTCAAGACCCTGAGCAGTCCCAGTGCAGCTGGGTACTAGATTTAAGCCCTTGGGAGCTGACTCAGCAGCGACCTCTTAGGGATGCTGAGAGAAATATCAATAACCTCAGACATGCAGATGACACCACCCTAACGGCAGAAAGTGAAGAGGAATTAAAGAGCCTCTCGATGAAGGTGAAAGAGAAGAGTGAAAAAACTGGCTTAAAACTCAACATTCAGAAAACTAAGATCATAGCATTCATTCCCATCGCTTCATGAAAAGAGATGGGGGAAAAATGGAAACAGTGACAGACTTAATTTTCTTAGGCTCCAAAATCACAGTGGACGGTGACTGCAGCCATGAAATTAAAAGAGGCTTGTTCCATGAAATTAAAAGATGCTTGCTCCATGGAAGAAAAGCTATGACAAACATAGAAAGCATATTAAAAAAGCAGAGACATCGCTTTGCTGACAAAGGCCCATCTAGTCAAAGCAATGGTTTTTCCAGCAGTCATGTATGAATGTAAGAGTTGAACCATAAAGGAGGCTGAGCGCTGAAGAACTGATGCTTTTGAAATGTTGTGCTGAAGAAGACTCTTGAGAGTCCCTTGGACTGCAAGGAGATCAAACCAGTCAATCCTGCAGGAAATCAACCCTGAATACTCATTGGAAGGACTGATGCTGAAGCTGAAGCTCCAATACTTTGGCCACATGATGCAAAGAGCTGACTCACTGGAAAAGACCCTGATGCTGGGAAAGACTGAAGGCAAAAGGAGAAGGGGGTGACAGAGGATGAGATAGTTGGATGGTATCATTGACTCAATGGACAAGAGTTTGAGCAAACTCTGGGAGATAGTGAAGGACAAGGAAGCTTCGTGTGCTGCAGTCCATGGGGTCATAAAGAGCTGGAACAGCTGAGTGACTGAACAACAACAGAGAAGGTGTGGTGGGCTGGGTCAGTGATTGCTACCCACAAGGTGTCTGGCTCCAGTTCTCAGAGAATTCATACCTGAGATCCCCTGAGCACGTGTGTGTGTGTGTGTGTGTGTGTGTGTGTGTGTGTGTGTTGGGGTGAGTGGATGCTTTGGACCTGCTTGGGGTGGGGTTGGGGAATGGGGACAGGGAGTCAGTACCAGCCTAGCTTGGTGGGGTAGGGGTGGAGATGGCCAGGATTTGGAGCTGCCAGCATATGGGGATGGGACTTCTCCCATCTCACTGGGTTCCCCCTTATCCTTGGCCAGCTCCCAAACTCCTTCCAAACTCCACCTCGTGCTTCTGGAGCTTCTCCTGCCCATGCCCAGGCCGTGGGACTCCCAGTCTGCCCCCCCCATTTCATCCTCTCCTTTGGATGGAGCCCTAGCCATCAGGTGGGCTGGTCCTGGGAGCCCCCTGGGGGGCTCTCCTCCTTCCCACCCCCCTCTCCCCTTCAGCCTCTGTCTCCACTTCCTCTCAGCTCTGCACTTCTCCAGACCCACAAACACAGGCTCCCTGACCCCTGGCTCCTGTTAGCTGCCTTCCAATCTCTTATCATCCACATTTCTAAAAAAAAAAAAAAAAAAAAAAAAGGCAGACTGCACCTGCCAGTTCTTTTTCTCCTGGTTTGGTGCATACTCTCCAGCCCAGGCCTCCCCGCCACCCCCTCAGCCTCTGGAACAGTCTTCCCACCTCTTCCCTCATTGTGGCCACCTGACCCACCCTGGGGCACCCAGCTGACCCAGGCCCGGGATTTCAACAGGACGTAACTACTCACAGCCAAGCTTCAGCCTGGTGCCAAGCCCAGGGAGGTCCTCAGGGGCTCCATGCCGGATGCTGGCCTGGCCTGGCCTCCCCTCCTCCTGAGCTGCTCCTCTGTGGGGGCCCTCCCCACCAGCCAGCCCTGCGGGAGCCCCTAAGAACACACTCACCCGCACAGCCCAGCCCAAAGCCATCAAGACACACATCCCAGGACCACCACAAGCCTTCCTCCTCGTGGAGGAGAGTGGAGACTTGTCCTGTGATTCTTGGGCACAGGCGCCAGGGGACCTACTCCTTGCACACCGTGGGCAGCGACCTAGGCCGGGTGAGGCCCTGACCCAGTGGGGGAGTGGGGAACTGAGCAGGAGGAAGTGTGTGGGGTATGTTGCAGGTACGTTTGAATTCCACCTTCAGGAAAAGGTTTTACCCAGAGCAGAACATATGGGCTCCTATGCTTAAGCTTCTCTATTTACTTGGCTGACTTCAATATTTTGGAGAGTTACATTATGCTTTGTGACAGTTTACTTATATATTGAGGGAAGTTTGGGTTCCTCCTTTGATTTCCTTGATCACTGTCCCATCCTCATGAACACAAATGGTCCTGCAGAGACCCTACAACCTTGAAAACACACCTGGGCCATCGTGAGTGTCCCAGGCTCTCTCCTGTGGCAGGAAGAGGCTGTCTGGGATGGACAGGGAGGCATCTGAGCAGGGGAGGCTCACTGAGGGACCCTGAGGAGAGTCCAGGGGAAAGGCTGGTTGAGCTGATGAACAGGCGAGGGACCTCTGGGAATTCTGACTCCCTGGGGAGGGGCCACAGCTGCCTGCCGAGGAGCATCCTCGCAGCCACATCCTGTCTGGAGCCAGAGAGACTGATGCTCTGGGCTGGTGGGAAAGGACCCGTGTGTACTTCTGGTACACAGGCTGGTGGGAAGTACCCCACATGTACTTCTGTGCACATGCCTGTCCCTAGGCAGACACAAACGTTCCCAGGAGGGGTGTCTCACAGTTAGTTCCAGAATCATGGCATCTTGGAGGATCCTACCAACCTACCCTCTCCTCTAACCCCAGATAGCTGCAGCCCCAGGCCAGCACCCCCATCCTGTCCCTCACTACCTGAGGCCTGTCCTGAGAACACCCAGCAAGGGCACAGAGCTGACAGCAGACCGTGTGCCCTCTCCCCTCCAGGTCCCACCCCTGTCCTGGGGGCATAGTAGGAGTTGTGGGTACTGCCTACAGAAAAGTGTTCATTCTCCCAGCCAGCACCAGGGCCCCAGAGGAGAGGAAGAGACCAAAGCCTAGCTGGGCAGGGTCTTTGCTTGCATTCACATGTTTGTTTGCCTAGTTTACTTGTTTATATTACCTGTTTTAAAATTGAAAATGCAATATATGGTCATGAAAAAACACTCAATAATACAAAAGATTACACAAGGAAGAGTAAATGCCCTCCCACCCCAGGTCCCAGCCCCTCCCCAGGGACATCCACAATTATTTAATCTTGTGTGCAACCATTCAGAATTTTCTGTGTTCATGAGATGATTTACATGTACACCTGGGGTTCTTTTACTGAACTAAAAGGCACATACTTCACACACTAGTTTCAACTTGCTCTTTTCTCTGGGCAACTCTGCATGCTCTGTACCAGCTCCAAGACATTCTGCTGGGTGGCTGGGCTGTCCCCTAGCACAAGGCACTCAGGTGTGGTGTGATGCAGTGACCACAAGCATACCTCAGTGACCATCCTGACGAAGCAGTCAAAAGGTAAAAACTCACAGCAAGATAAATAAGTTCTGAGGATATAATTACAACATGATGACTACAGTTCACAGTGCTATAGAGTATATTTTAAAGGAGCTAAGAGAGTAAATCTTAAAAGTTATCATCATAAAGGAACAATGTGTGGGACTTCCCTAGTGGTCCAGTGGCTAAGATTTCATGCTCCCAATGCAGGGGGCCCAAGTTGGATCCCTGGTCAGGAAGCTGGATCCCACAGGCCATGACTAAGAGCTCACATGCCACAACTAAAAGACTCAGCATGCAGCAATGAAGACTGAAGGTCCTGCATGCCACAACTAAGACCTGTGCAAAGAAAATAAATCTTTTTTTAAAGAAACTAAATTTGTAACTGTGGCATGATGGATATCAACTAAATTTTTGTGCTAATCATTATGAAAAATATGCATATATGAAATCGTCATAGTTTATACCTTCAACTCTTACAATATTATGTCAATTATATCTCAATAAAATAGGAAAAAAGGAATTAAAGAAATTAAGGAAACTATGTCAGAATAATTAAAGTATGGAAACAATGCTTCACCAAATAAAGAATATCGACAAAGGGGTATAAATTATTTAAAAAAATAGAAATTCCGGTACTGAAAACTACAGTAACCGAAATGAAAATTTAACGAGGGGACTCAACAGCAGATTTGTACAGGCAGCAAAAAGAGCCAGTAAACCTGGAGAGGTCAACTGATGTCATCCAGTCTGAGGAACAGAAACTAAAAAGAATGAAGGAAAATAAATCGCGCCTCAGATACCATCACACATACCAACAGGTGTGTAATGGAAGTCGCAGAAAGAAAAGAGAGAAAGGAGCAACAAGAATATTGGACTACACGCCGCAACTGCTGAGCCATTTTATAATGATAAGAGGGTCAGCCCATCAAGAGGATATAACAATTATAGATGTATGCATCTAAGAATGGAAGCCCCGAATTTAAGAGCAAAAACTGATAGAATTAAGGAGTAAAATAGACAATCCAACAAAAAAAGTTTGAGACTTCAATATCCCACTTTCAATAATGGGTAAAACAAGTAGACAGTAGGTCATTTTGTAAACAGAAGACCTGAGCAACACAATAAACCAACTAGAACTAACAGACATGTATAGAACATTTAACAACAACAGTATGAATACATATTCTCCTCTAGTGGACATGGAACATCCCCCAGGATACATATGTTAGGCTAAAACACATTTTAGCAAATTTAAAAGAACTAAAATCATTCAAAGTATGTTCTGAGGCCATAAAGGAATAGCAGAAGTCAATAGCAGAAAGAAATCTGGGAAATTCACAAATATGTGTGGAAATTACACAAACCACTATTATATAACCACTGGAGAAAGAAATAACAGGGGAAATTTTAAATGACTTGAGATAAATGGAAATGAAAGCACAATATACCAAAACTTATGGAATGCAGATCACAGTGCTTAGAATGATATTTATAACTGTAAATATATGTCTATAAAGAAGAGAGATCTCAACTTTTATTCAGTATTCTATTAGAGCTTTTAACCAGGACTATTAGGAAACAGTGAGAGACTTTATTTTTTGGGAGCTCCAAAATCACTGCAGATGTGACTGTAGCCATGAAATTAAAAGAAGCTTGCTCCTTGGAAGAAAAGCTATGACCAACCTAGACAGCGTATTAAAAAGGTCCATCTAGTCAAAGCTATGGTTTTTCCAGTAGTCGTATGGAATATGAGAGTTGGACTATAAAGAAAGCTGAGCACCGAAGAATTGATGCTTTTGAACTGTGGTGTTGGAGAAGACTCTTGCGAGTCCCTTGGACTGCAAGGAGATCACACCAGTCATTCCTAAAGGAAACAAGTCCTGAATATTCTTTGGAAGGACCGATGCTAAAGCTGAAACTCCAATACTCTGGCCACCTCATGTGAAGAACTGACTCATTTGAAAAAGACCCTGATTCTGGGAAAGATTGAAGGCAGGAGGAGAAGGTGATGACAGAGGATGAGATGGTTAGATGGCATCACTAACTCGATGGACATAAGTTTGAGTATGCTCTGGGAGTTGGTGATGGACAGGGAAGCCTGGCATGCTGCAGTCCATGGGGTCGCAAAGAGTCAGACACGACTGAGCAACTGAACTGAACTGAATGGAACTGATTAGGAAAGATATAAGACATAAAAGCAGAAAAGCAATGGCACCCCACTCCAGTACTGTTGCCTGGAAAATCCCATGGACGGAGGAGCCTGGGAGGCTGCAGGCCATGGGGTTGCAAAGAGTCAGAAATGATTGAGCGACGTCACTTTCACTTTTCACTTTCATGCATTGGAGAAGGAAATGGCAACCCACTCCAATGTTCTTGCCTGGAGAATCCCAGGGACTGCGGAGCCTGGTGGACTGCCGTCTATGGGGTCACACAGAGTCAGACATGACTGAAGTGACTTAGCAGCAGCAGCAAGACATAAAAGACATCCATATTGGAAAGAAGTAATTCAATCTTTTTTGTAGATGACATGGTCTTTTGTATGAAAATTCCTTAAAAAATACACATACACACACAAATGCACACAATTAGAACTAATAAATAAGTTCAGCAAGGCTGCAGGGGATAAGATCAATATACAAAAATCAATTGTAATGTTATATACTTGTAATGAACAACCTGAAAATAAAATTAAGAAAACAATTTCATTGGCAACAGCATCAAAAAGAACAAAATACTTGACAATAGATTTAACAGAAGAAGTGCAAGAATTGTACACTGGAAGCTACAAAACCTAGTTGGAAGAGATTTAGTCTTAAATAAATGGAAAGACAGCCATGTTCCTGGGTTAGAAGGCAATATTATTAAGATGGCAATACTCCCCAAATTGATCTTCATATTCAATGTGATTACCCCGAAACTCTTAGCTACTTTTCTTATTTTTTGCAGAAACTGACAAGTTGTTCCTAAAATTTACAGGAAAATGCAAGGGACCTAGAACAAAGGATTGCAAAAGCGATTTTTAAAAGATGAACAAAGTTGGGAGGTTCATACTTCCCCATTTTAAAACTTACTACAAAGCCTACAGTAATCAAGTCTGCATAATACTGGCATAAGGTTAGTTATATAGAGACCAAGGGAATAGGATTGAGAATTCAAAAATACACTTGCGCATCGATAGTCAATTGATTTTTAAACAAGGTAGCAGGGCATTTCACTGGGGGAACTATAGTCTTTTCAACAAATGGTATGAGATAATTAAAGAGCCACACTTGAGAGGACCAAGTTGAACCCCTATCTCACTACTATGTGCAAAAATTAACTCAATCTAAATGTAAGAGTGAAAACCATAAAACTCGAAGGAAAAGCATCTTTGTGACCCTGGATAAGGCAATGGTTTTTTTTTTTTTAGTTATAACAGCAAAAGCACAAGCAACCAAATGAAAAAGAGATGAATTGGATTTCATGACAATTAAAAAATTTTGTGCTTCAAAGAACACTATAAGGGTATTGAAAATACAAGCTCCAGAATGGAAAAGAGAAAAAAAATTGTATATCATATGCAGTAGTCTCCCCTTATCAATAATTTCACTTTAGAAACAGGCAAAGAGGGGACTTCCCTCGTAGACCAATGAATGGCTTGAGACTCTGTGCTCCCAATGCAGGGGGCCTTGGTTTGACCCCTGGTCAGGGAACTAGATCCCACACTTAACTAAGAGTTTGCATACTGCAACTAAGACCTGACATAACCAACTAAATAATTAAATATTTTTAATAAAAAATTAAAAAATAAAAATGGGCAAAGAATCTGAATAGTATTTCTCTAAAGACAGTATACAAACTATAAGTAAACACATAAAACTCAACATCATCAGAGGAATACAAATCAAAGCCAAAATGAAATACCACTTTATACCCACTAGGATATAAAGAGACTCCTATAAGAAGTCTTCATGATGCTGTTAAGGAATTGGAACTCTAGTACAATACTGGTGACAACGTAAAGTCGTGCAGTCATACCTAGAGAAAGCCATAATTCAAAGACACATGCCCTCCAATGTTCACAGCAGCACTATTTACAATAGTCAAGATATGGAAGCAACCAAAATGTCTATCGACAGATGAATGGATAAAGAAGATCTGGTGCATACGTAATACAGAAAATTACTCAGCCATAAAAAAGAATGAAATAATGCCATTTGCAACAACATGGATAGACCTAGAGATTATCACGCTAAGTGAAATAAGTCAGAAAGAGAAAGACAAATATCATATGTGGAACCTAATACTTACATGGGGAACCTAAAATGCTCAAAAAATGAACTTACCTACAAAACAGAAACAGACTCACAAACATAGAAAACAATTCACGGTTACAGACCACAAAAAAGGAAAGCGGGGGATAAATCAGGAGTTTCGGATAAATAGATACACACTACTATATACTGGACCACAAAAAATGCTGAAGAATAGATGCTTTTGAATTGTCATGTGGGGAGGACTTTTGACTGTCCCTTGGATAGTAAGGAGATCAAACCAGTCAGTCCTAAAGGAAATCAATGCTGACTGTTCATTGGAAGGACTGATGCTGAAGCTGAAGTTCCAATACTTTGGCCACCTGATGTGAAAAGCTGACTCATTAGAAAAGACCCTGATGCTGGAGAAGATTGAGGGCAGAAGGAGAAGGGGGTGACAGAGGAGGAGATGGCTGGATGATATCACCAATTCAATGAACATGAGTTCGAGCAAACCCGGGGAGATAGTGATGGATAGGAAATCCTGGCGTGCTGCAGTCCATGGGTTCTCAAAGAGCTGGACATGACTTAGCATCTAAACAAGAACAATTACTATATATAAAATAAACAACAAGGTCCTACTATACAGCACAGAAAACTATATTCAATATCCTAAAATAAATCATAATGGAGAAGAATATGAAAAAGAATACATATATATCTGAATCACCTTGTTGTACACTGGAAATTAACATAACACTGTAAACCAACATAACACTGTAAACCAACTATACTTCAATTAAAAAAGTAAGTCATTGCCAAAAAATTTTTTTGCACTTTGGAAAATAGTCTGTCAGTTCCTTAAGATTTTAAATGTAGAGTTACCAACGTTTACAGTCTTAGGTACATGATCAAGAAATTTGGAGGTTTATGCTCACGTAAAAATTGCACACAAATCTTCATAGCATCATTGTTCATTTTAGCCACAAAGTGGAAATACCTCAATATCCATCAACTTATGAAGGGACAAACAAAATGTGGGAAATCCATACAATGGGGTGTTGCCGTGCTCAAGACGCTTCAATCATGTCTGACTCTGTGGTCCATGGACTGTAGCCCACCAGGTTCCTATGTCCACGGAATTTTCTAGGCAAGAATACTGGAGTGGGTTGCCATGCCCTCCTCCAAGGGAGTTTCCCAACCCATGGATCGAGCCCACGTCTCCTGCATCTCCTGCACTGCACCTGGACTCTTTTACCACTGAGCCACTGGAGAAGCCCACAACGGAGTATCTCATGGCAATAAGAAGGAATGAAGTGCATGCTACAACATGGGTGAACCTTGAGAACACTATGCCAAGTTAAAGACACCGAACATGAAAGGTTGCATACTGAGTGATTCCTCTACATGAAATGTTCAGAATAGACAAATCCATAGAGTTATAAAAATGGGCTTCCCTGGTGGCTCAGACAGTAAAGAATCCGTCTGCAATGCAAGAGACCCAGCTTTGATCCTTGGGTTGGGAAGATCCCCTGGAGAACAGAATGGTTACCCACTTTAGTATTCTAGCCTGGAGAATTCCATGGACAGAGGAGCCTGGCAGGCTACAGTCCATGGGTCTCAAAGAGTCAGACAGGACTGAACAAGTAACACCTTCACTTCACTAGAGAGTTATAAAATAAATGGTTGTTGTCAGGGCTGGCGGGTAGGAGAAGAGGATGCAGACATTAATGGGTATGCAGTTTCTTTCTGGGGTAATGAAAATGTACTGGAATTAGTGATGATGCTTCTATTAACCCCATGAATATACTAAGAACTACTGAATTATTCACTTTGAAAGAAAGGGTGGATTTTATATTATATGAATTTAGTGCATGCATACTCAATCGTGTCCGACTCTTTGCAATCTCATGGACTGTAGCCTGCCAGGCTCCTCTGTCCATGGAATTTTGAAGGCAGGAATACCGGAGTAGACTGTCATGCCCTCCTCCAGGGGGGTCCTCCTAACCCAGGGATCAAATCTGCCTCCCTTGCATTTCCTGCATTGACAGGCAGATTCTTTACCACTATGCCACCTGGGAAGCCCCTCATATGAATTCTATATGCCAATTTTTTTGTAAAGCAAAAAAGAGATGGTCCAAGTTATAGGCTCAGGACAGCATCCAATTCCCCAACAATACATTCTAATGGTTGAAAATGGTCTCACTGCAGACTCAATTTGTATTTCTTTAATTATGAGTGAGACTGAGATTTAAAAAGGCTTTTTTTCCCCTGAAATTGTCTGCTTTGGGGTTTTCCCCTTTATTCAACTGGCTTGTAGATTTTTGTTATCCATTCATTCAGTGACCACATACCCAGATGTGACTTGCACCGTTCTAAGTGCTAGCTTAGCACAGTCAACAGAGTCCAGGTCACATAGCAGAGGGAAGACAAATACCAAACCAGTGAGCAGACCCCAGCTGTCCGGAAGAGCCATGCAGAGAACCAGAGCAGGCAGGGAGGACCAGGAATGGATAGGGGAGGTGGGGGCTCTGCTGTTTAAAGCAGGCATTTGGGGGAGTTCCTTCTGATGAGGTGACTTAGCAAGCGCTGACTAAAGTAATCCCTATGGGTCCGAGGGAACAGCCAGTGCAAAGGCCCTGGGGCAAGAGCATACATGGCCTGTTCAAAGAACGGGCCTTCTCAAGGCCAGTGTTGCTGAGGCAAAGTAAGGGTGGAAAGAGGTGAGAACAGGCCCTGCTAGGCTTCGTAGGCCTGGATAAGGGCTGTTTGCTAGGGTTTCTGTACAAACACCCAAAAAATGGGTGGCCTGAAATAATGAAAATGTATTCTCTCACAGTCTGGGGTGCTGGAAGTTCAGAATCAAAGTGTTGGCAGGGCCATGTTCCCTCAGGTTCTAAGAGAAAGTCCAGGCTACAGCCCTTTGCCTCTTTCTAGCTTCACTGGTTGCCAGTGATGCTCAGCACCCCTTGACTTGTAGATGTTTTGCTTCAGTGTCTGCCTTCATGGTCACGTGTCTCTACACTCACTCTCGTTATAAGGACACCAGTCATTGGATTTAAGAACCAAGCTTCCCTGGTGGCTCAGATGGCAGAAAATCTTCCTGCAATGCAAGAGACCCAGGTTCGATTTCTGGTTGGGAAGATCCCTTGGAGAAGGGAATGGCTACCCACTCCAGCGTTCTTGCCTGGGAAATCCCACGGACAGAGAAGGCTAGTGGGCTACAGTCCATGGGGTCACAAAAAGTCAGACACAACTGAGTGACTAACATTATTATCCAATATGGCCTCGTTTTCACTGGATTACATAGACCCTGTTTTCATATACTGGAGAAGGGCATGGCAACCCACTCCAGTATTCTTGCCTGAAGAATTCCATGGACAGAGGAGCCTGGCAGGCTACAGTTACTGAGGTCACAAAGAGTAGGACACGAGTGAGCAACACAGCACATTTTCACATAAGGCCACATCACTGTCTCCAAGTGGACGTAAATCTAGGGGGCTCCTCTTCAGACCCCTGGTGTCTATGTCCATGTGTGGTATTCCCTGCCTCTCTTATCCATCTACACAGTCTCTTTACTTCCCACTGGAGGGTTGGAGTGGGCATTGACACAATCGAATTTAAACCACTCTGGTTGATTTACGGAGCCAAAACCACAAGAGGCAGAGGCGAAGCAGAAGCCCAGTTAAAAGCTCCTGCAAAAACCTACCTGCTCTGGAAGATGTGCAGGGAGTGAGAAGTGGCAGGTTCTGGACGTTACTGCAGAGACAGGACTTGTTCATTGATCAGATGTAGGTTTTGAGAGAGAGACAAATCAAGGCTGCCACAGCAGAGTCAGGCCTGAGGAAGGCAACAAAATCTATGGATTTGTAAGAATACCTCACTTAGCACTTCTGACTTCTAGTTCAAGAGGGAAACTGAGCACGTGCACCAACCTCCATGAGATAAGAGAGAACAGAGGAACTGTTGTGAAGGAGGGTGGGTGGCTGGTGGACAAGACTGACTCATGCTTCTGGAAAACGGAAGACATGCGGGGCGGGTGGATGGCAGAAACCACAGAGGCGCCCAAGCAGGAAACCCCACCTTTCAGGTGGGCACACAAAGGCAGAGGGCTGCCTGGGGGCAGGGGACTGTCACCCCCACACTCCAGACACAGGACACGGACAGGTCATTACCGGGCTCGGAGGCAGCGCAGACCCCACATGGAGAAGGGGGCTTCCAGCGTGGAGGCGGGAGGCCAGGGCAAAGCCCTCCAAGTGCTGGCAAAGCCCACCTCACCGCACATGTCTGCTCGGAAATGCAGGAAAAGGGGGGAAGATGCTGTGGGGCAGTCAGATGTAAATACAACAGAGGGTGCACGCAGTGGACCCCACCAGACCGCCCCCTTAAGATGGACAGACAGCCCCAAGTTCAAGAGGCGTGTTAACAATTACACGTTAACATGTTCACAAGGCAGGTTAACAATTCACTCAGGAATCAGGGCTCAGTGAGCACCCCTGCCCCAAGGGTCAGAGGCCGAGACTCTTTGGGACGAGGGTTGTCAGGGCAGGAGACCTGGTCCTGAGATGGTGGAGGCCTTGTCTGAGAGGAAAGACAGCAAAAAGCAAAAGGCCAAACAGCCAAGGGGAGAACCAACCCCAGAGAAACAAAAGAAATCTTAAAAGAAGGAACAATTGTGAAAGAGAGAGACTCAAGAAGCTCGATCCCTCTAGTGAGTAGGATGCCACATTGAGGACCAAGAAGAGCTGCCAAGACCCCTCCCTGGCCCCTGCCCCACAGCCAATCCATTGCCCAATGCCAGCAGTGTGCCTGCTCTGCATTTCTCATGTCTGACCACATCCGTCTGTCCATCCCAACAGGCACACCCTAGCCCAAGCAGCTGTCCCCTCTCTGCACTGACCTCCCAGCGGCTGTTTCACAACCGCGCCCCACATCCCATCCCCTCTCCATCTGCTAATCACTCTACAGATGGGATCATACGTGTGGCTTCTGCACACCTCAACTCAAGAGTTGAGGGTTCAGTCCCTGGGTTGGGAAGATCCCCTGGAGAAGGAAACGGCAACCCACTCCAGTTCTTGCTTGGAGAATCTCATGGAAAGAGGATTCCCATGGCAGGATATGGTCCAGGGGGTGGCACGACTAAAGCGACTTAGTACGCACTCACACTTCAACTTCTGACACTTCATAGAAGTCAAAACCTGGTGACGGGGCTGGCAAGGCCTAGACTCACCCTGACCCCATACCCACTGCTGTCCCGTGGCTCTGCTCCTGCACCCACAGGGCCCCACGCGGCTGTTCCCTCTGCTTAGGGTGCTCTTCCGGCCTGGCCTCCCCGGGCCCCACCTCCCTGCCTGGGAGCAGCAGCCTTCTCTTGGCAGCACCTCCCAGATCTCAGGTGCGCTCTTCCCGGGACCATCCTGCGACTGTCTCTCCTACCAGACTCTCAGCCGCCTTCTCCACCTCCTTTCAAACCTAGCTGATTCCCTTTGATCTATTTTGCATCACCCTGGGTTTCTTTCACTTCACTGCTACAGAAAGTTTGAGAATGCCTGGCACACGCCACATTGCCTCCAGTTTGGAAGAGGCACTCTGAGTAACGGGGTTGGTGTGTTAAGCCCTTTGCAGCCTGGCCTGAGTCCCATCTTACTTGATGAGTGGAGGGAAGGGGCGGGGATGGAGGCCCAGGATCCAAGAACACGTTACAGACATGGATGAAGCCCTACCTTCTCTGCTCTCAGACTCTCAGCACGGACTGAATCTTCCTTCAGACGTTCTGCGAAGGAACCCTCTTTAGAATGAGAATCAAGGCACATTTTCACTCTCAGGACCGGGGCTCAGAGAGCACCACTACCCCAAGGGTCTGAGGCCAAGGGTCATGGGGTGTCGGGGTGTTGGGGCAGGAGACCAGGTCCTGAGGTGGAGGGGAACTTGTCTGAGTCAGGGGGTGCTAACTGAAGCATTTGGCTCCAGGCTCTGATAGTTATTTCATCAGAGAAAATGCTCCTGCAGAGACTCAATTCAGGTGTTTAAAGTTTCTTTTTAAAGCAGGACTATTCAATGTCCTCTTCAGGTAGAGCCCCCTGAGGGAGGGCACACAGGGCATGCCCCGGTGCCCGGTAGCCTGGTGAGGTCTCCAGCTCTGCATTCCCCCTGAGGGCGTCGGCACAAGCCTTCCACCTCTCTGAGCCTCATTTCCTCTTCTAGAAAACACAGCGTGTGATGGGCACCCAGGAGGGTGGGTCCAGCTCCCCTCCCAGCACAACACTCCCACAGATGCGGCTAAGGTCTCAGGCCTACGAAGGGTGACCCTGGAGGTGGGGAGACCAGGAGGAGTCCCCTCCAGGGGACACACCAAGAAGCTTTGACAATTCCCAGCTGGGGTGATGCAGAGACCAGCCCCCTGTTCAGCAAGCATCTGTCACCAACCCAAGTTGTACCAGCAGACAGGGCAGAGTCCAGTTCCTGCCTGTTGTCTGGCATAATTCACTCTCAAAAACTACACCTCCACACTCCCGCCTCTGTCACCCCACAAGACTGATAAAAATAGATTTCTGGGCTCCACCCCTGGACCAATTAAACCAGTCTCTGGAGACGTGGCTCAGGAATTTATACTTCCCATTAACTTGAGGGACTTCTACTGCGCAGTCAGGTCTGAGAAGCCTTGGGTGTGGGAAGCGCATGCCGAAGGGGAAGGTGAGCCAGGTACCCCAGGTGGAGCCCTTAACTCCATCACCTTGTTTCTATCAGCCCCTCAACCAGCCTCAAGGTCAGGCTAAAAAGCATCAAAGGCAGGGACTTCCCTGGTGGTCTAGTGGCTAGGACTCTGTGCTCCCAACGTAGGGGCCTGGGTTTGTTCCCTGGTTGGGGAACTAGATCCTGCATGCCACAACAAAGATCAAAGATCCCATGTGCCACGCCTAAGACCCGGCACAGCCAAAATAAATAAATACGTTTTTTAAAAAAGTCAAAAGCACACGAGAGGCATCACGGCTCAGCTATTTCCTACCTGCCCCCTCGTCAAGGTCAGTTTCCCATAGGGTGGAGAAAAGGAGGCCCTACAGGGCTGGGCAGTCCTCAAGGGACAAGGCTGGTCCACCCTGGAGTTGGGGGGCACTTGCGGGCAGAACTCGTCCCGGGCCAGGCGGTGGCTCCTACAGCTCGCTGAATCTCTAGAAGGATGGGTGTGAGCAGGGCCTCTGTCCTGAGGAGCAGAGACAGTGAGGCCTGGGTGTCACACAGGGCAGTGCGCAGTACATTACAAGCCCAGGCACGCCGGGGACGGGGGTGCCCCAAGGCAGCAGGTCACAGAAGGCGCTCCTCGCTCCTCTGATGGGCACCAGCCCATGAGGGAAACCTGGGACGCACCAGAAATCCAGCAGGAAGGGGAGAGGTGGCTCTGAGACTGGAGCCTGGTTCCACTTGCACTGTGACCCCATTTCCTGCCCCAGTCCCAGGTGGATCCCCAGAGAGAAGTGTCCCCATGGGCTTGGCAGCAGGTCCCCTCATCTGCCCAGGGTGGGCTGCAGCCACATGCTGCCTCCCAGGCCACCCCCTCGCCATCCTGTGATTCGGGGCTTTATCAGGCGCTCCCCAGGAGGCACAAATGCTGGAGCAGGAACACACCTACACGTTACTCAACAGAAAAGAAAAAACCACACAGATTGATTTTCTGTTCCTCATTAGCAGCAGAGCAGGAGGCGCTGGGGTGTGTGATGGACGCAGGCCGCTGTGAAAATTGAGATGTCAGCCCCGAGCCCCCGGCCATGCCATCTCACCTCCAGACGTGGCCAGGGACACACAGCACAGTCCTGTTCGTCGTGCGAACCCTGAGCAGACTGTGAAACAAGCTCATCATGGTGGTGGCAGAGCCTCAGCCCTTTTGGGTTCGTCAGAAATTGGGCAGTGGCCTCTGCCCTTACGCCTCAGCTGAGGGGCGCCTGTGCTTCTGCTCCCGATCATGGCCTGCTCCTCCAGGCCCGCACCCCCAGGAGGACAGGGTGCTGCCCGACAAGGACAAGCCGCGCTCTGGCCCGGTGCTGCCTCCGGTGGATAACCTGAGCTGGCCCTCAGCCTCTATAAGTATCAGTTTCCTCTTGTTCTCCTTGGGTTCAGAGGATGATGGGTGAAGATGCCATTCCCCTCTAGTCTTCAGGACAGACTGATAGCTGATAACATGGGAACAGGTGGCAAGGGAGCGGTCCCTGGGTGGGCGGTGGCATCATCCCTAAGGACACACAGGAGAGGCCTGCCATTCCTTGGCCAGCTCCTGCCTGGCCAGGCCAGGACATGTGGTGTCATAGTTGTGGATGAGGACATGGGGGGACACCTAGCCCCAACAATCCTAGAAGGCTCCAGGACAAAGACTTGCCCACGTTGGGCCCCAGGAGAACGGAGCTTGGAGCCCCTGGTGGATCAATCAGGACATCCCTCCCATCCGTGTCTGGCGTCCCACCAAACACACACACTCTGCACATCAGGAGACCTGCCTCCAGGTCAGAAGCTGTCAGCAGGTGGAGCAGACCTGACTCTCCCCAGGCCCAGCCTGGCCAAGGCAGGGGAATTTGATTCATGAGCTGTGAGCTCTGAGCTTTGACAGTGGGATGAGGTAGACTGGAGTGGTGAGAGGGTCTCCAGACAGGTGGGAGTTCAACATCCAGCAGCCTCTTTGAGGAGGGAAGAAGGGAGAGGTACATAAGCTCTGGCTAGAGGGCCACTAAGCAGAGATACTGGGCTAGACAGAACATCCATCACGGATGGGGGTGGGGTGGGGTGGGAGAGCCCACACACAGGGATGGAGGGACAGAAAGACAGGTGGATGGAGAGAGGGAGGGAGGCCTTGGTCGGACCCCTGGCAGGGTTTCCGATTCCAGGTCAGGCACAGTGGCTTAACCCAGGTACACACTGACCCCAGATCCCACGTGGCGCAGTGAGCACCCACAGCTCTCTGCATTCCCCTCTCCTGCCCCAAACTTCGGGACTCTTGGCAGCACCACAGGAGGGGCATTCTGGGCTCAGGCTACAGGACTGCCTGCCAGGAGTAGAGGCTGAACAAGCACTGCACAGCGTGCTTGCCGGCTCTGTCTTGCTGCACGGCCAGAGAGCCGCCTGCAGGAAGGGCTGGGCAGGATGGTGCACATGGGAACTCTGCCCTTCCTGCCCTGTGGCAGGCCGGGCGGGACTGGGGCTCTCTGGCTGCCAGCATCCTGAGAGCAACCCTGCGGACCCTCCCCGCCCCCATCACAGGCTCCCTGCTCTGAGCAGACGCTCCCCCTGTGCCCTGACCCCACCAGAACTCCCCACGTGGAGCAGGTGCCCCTCGCCCAAACTCCCCTCACAGAGCATCTGCTGCTCCCTTCCCGCAGGACCACCCGAGGTCACAAGGAACGGATGATGGAGAGACCACCACGCCTCTCTGGTGGCCACCCCACAAACAGGGGGCGCTACACGCCCAGCCCTCCGAAATCCCACTGCGGGGAGTGGTTGCCCCACCCACTTCCGTGGTGTGGAGTGTGGCACAGTGGGGGTGATGGGGCGTGACACCCCCACACGCCAGAAAGGCTGGACAGTCGGGGAACCCCACCAGGCTTGCCTCAGGCTGTGATTGCCAGAGGCCCTCTGACTCCCTAGAGGAGGGACCTAACAGTGGGCATGGGCCCCAACTATGCCTGAATCCTGGGACTGTGAATGTGACAAAATGGACTTTTGGCAAAAAGACTCCACTGCAGAAGGGACTTTGCGTGTGTGTGTGTATGTGTTAGTCACTCAGTTGTGCCCAACTCTGCGACCCCATGGACTGTAGCCTGCCAGGCTTCCCTGTCCATGGGATTCTCCAGGCAAAAATACTAGAGAAGGTAGCCATTCATTTCTCCAGAGGATCTTCTGGCCCAGGGATTGAACTCGGGTCTCCCTCATTGCAGGCAGATTCTTTGCTGTCTGAGCCACAAGGGACGTTTTTACATGTGATTAAATTAAGGCTTTTGAAATTATTATCCTGTGTCACCCAGGTGGGCTTGATCTAATCATGAGTCTGTAAAATTGGGGAACCTTCTAGGCTGTGGTCAGAGCAAGAGATGTGACGATAGGGTAAAGTCAGAGAGATGAGCAGACCTCCCCTCCCTCGACCACTGCAGGCTCTGAGGTTCAGGGAGCCATATAACAGGCCGGGGAGTGAGGAGCCCCAGCTGACAGCCAGCAGAGAATGGGAACTTCAGTCCCACAGCACAAGGAACGAACACCTGGATGAGCAGGAAAAGACCCTCCCCAAGAGCCTGCAGAGAGGGAGGCCAGTCACCCTACTGAGACCGCTGGCCTCTGAACCACAGAATCGTATGATAAAAAAAAAACAACTGAAAGTCGCTCAATTGTGTCGGACTCTTTGCGACTCATGGAATTCTCCAGGCCAGAATACTCAAGTGGGTAGCCTTTCCCTTCTCCAGGGGATCTTCCCAACCCAGGAATCAAACCCAGGTCTCCTCCATTACAGGCAGATTCTTTACCAGCTGAGCTATCAGGGAAGCCCGTAAGATGATAAGTGTGTGTTACTGATCATCTTGTGGCAGCCACCCCATGCACATCCCTGGGGCTGTGGCAAAAGGCCATGGTTCAAAGCACCAGGGGGTGGCCATGGGGGCACCATGAAAGGGGCCTCACATACCACCTGGGCTCCACGCATAAGCCCATCTGGATGTGGGCTCTGGAGCCACCCACGACCAGCAGCTAACACATAGCTGCATGCACAGAGCTGATGGTCCACCTGCCTGTCCCTAATGAGCTCAGGAGCGGGGTCTGGGGCCAGCACCATTGTCCCCACCCCGCAAGGCTGAGCAAGGGCTGAGTGGGACCTGCATGCCAGGCCCTAACACATGTTGGCATCGGAACCCAGAGAAGGCGCATCCGTTTAGAAGTGCTTCCTGTGATCCTGGAGGTTGTCATGATCCCAACTGTCCAAGGAGGAAGCAAGCTGAACCAAAATATCCAAGGCAGGAAGCCCAGAAGTTCAGATGCAAAGAGGCAGGGGGTGCACGGGGGCGGGAGGCTGCTCTCAGGGCCCTCTCAGGCCCCCACACTGCAAAGAGGGCACCAAGACAACCGTGAGGGGCCCCCACAGGCTGACAGCCCCCAGCACAGCCTCTCTGCATCTGCTCCGGTGCCCACTGAGGCCGTATTTCCCCAGGCTGCTCCCACCGCAGGTCACTGGGGCTGTCCCCACCCCAAACCACTCCTGCTGAGGGCAGGCCTCCGCCAATGGGCACCTTTCCTGCAGGCTCCATGCGGTCTGTGGTCTGTGGCTCTTCCTTCCTGTCCTAATCCCTCCAACCCGGGCTCACGCAGGCGCCTGCCAGCCTGTCCCCTCCAGCCCCCACCCTCGGCTGTCTCGGAGGACCTGCAACTGACACCTCCACACCCAGCTTACCACCCTGAGGCACCAGGTTTCCTGGGCCCTGTGCTGCAGGAGGGGCGGGGTGATGGTAGCAGTCACTCTGGGGGGCGCCCCTCTTAAGGTGGTGTTTCCTGAGCACAGTGTCTATTGCTAAACCAAGACTGGAGCCGCAGCTGCAGCTCAAGGTCACTGCGGGATGAACTTCAAGCAGGGGTTCTCCCTGGAGTCCCCGACACTGCGGTTAAAGGGAGGGACCGTGAGGTAGCCTCAGCACGGCACATGGGTGACACGAGTGACACGTATGTATGTCTCCGTGGGGGTCTGACCACGTGGGCGCTCCCAGTCTGGCTGATGGTGGTACCCACTCCAGGCCCCTGGCCACAGCACACAGGAGGAAAGCTGGGGACTTTCCTCCTGGGCAGAGGCCACGGCATTCCCAGGCCTTTGGAGCGGAAACCGGGAGGTGCTGGGGTTTCCAGCACCCTCCCGGGAAGTCCCCTCAGCCACTGCCTGATCACTGCCTGGCAGAGTTCAGCCCAGGCCAAGCCCTCTGGTTGGCCGAAGTGGAAATGCCACATGGAGACGCAGGAAAATCCTCCCAGTGTCGATGAACAGCCACAGCCCCTCCCTGGAGCCAACACCCAGGCACCCTCCCCACCCCTGGCCTTGGCTAACCATACGGTCCTCACGCCCTCGCCGGCCACCTGCTCAGCGTCACTCCTTCCTGCTCCACCCACTGCCACCACCCTGGCCTCACTCTGGGTCTGGACCCCTCCAAGGATGTCCTGAATAGTCACGCAGGCTGGGGATAATGGAGAGCTGACCTCGGTACCTTCAACCAGTTCTTCCAAAGGCCCTGGATAGTCTGTCACCATCATCTTCTGTTAGGTTGTCACCTCCTGGGGGCAGGGACCACTCCTCATGAGCCTCCCGTGTCCTACAGCCCCACACAGCTTTGTCATTGATTCCTCACAGTAACTCCCATGAGGAGTGCTACTGGCCCATTTTATAGGAGTGCAGACTGAGGTCAGAGATGTGAAGCAGTCCGTCCAAGGATACAAGGCACTGGTCAGGGTCAAAGTCTAGACCAAAGCCGAGACTCCACATCAGGGGTGCCCTAGAGGCTGGTGCTGGAGGGAAGGGGAGACCAGCCTCAGGACCACCAGGTGGCAGTTGTGTGGCCATTCCTGGGAGCCCCATCACCCTTGGCTTCTTAGAGAAGACAGGCCTGGAGGGAGAGCCTGGTACCTCCAGGAGCCTGGTTCCTAGCCCTCTGACAGCCCCTTCAGAGGAAGGCTTCCCAGGGTGGGGCTGGACATCAGTGTGGTCTGGGCTCCTCTCTGACACCCTCCTTGCTCCTCTGGTTGCCAGGCAACACTAAAAGCTTCAGCATGCATGAGAATTCGGGAGGCCCTTCCAGCCTTCCCTCCCTCTCCCTCCCTCACCCCCTGCTGCCTCTGTCAGACTGTTTACAGTAGAGGCTGAGGCTGTGCACTGTGTCCTCTGTCTGGGGGAAGCATGTATGGGAGGAGGTCCCCAAGGTGACCCAAAGTAGACCTGATGGCAGGGAACTGGTGCTCGCTGACATTCGGGCCACGCTGAGCTGGGCCTGCAATGCAGCCTCCCCAACACTTGGCCAGTGAGCCAGGCTCACTCACTCTCCAAGATGGACCCTGAGAGGCTGAGCTGGGTGGAGCCCACATGGGCCTGGGGCAGGGGAACTAGATGAGTTACTGTACACGAGATGCTCACAAAGCCTGTACAGAGCATCCCCTGTGAGCAGCCATCATAACCGTCACGTCCTCTGCCCACACTACCACACGAGGACCCCATGAGCATACCTGGTCCTGCCTCACTGAACCCCAGTGAGGGGGTCCCTACCAGGTGGGAGAGCTGGGAAGGGAGCAGGGCAGATACGGCACGGCCGCCAGCAATGTGCATCCATCCAGCCCTGGGGCACAGTGTACAGGTCACCTCCCTCTACAGAGGAGGTGTCTGAAACCCAGGAGGGGTTGGGGAGGCAGCCACTTGTGCCAGGCTGGAAGTGGCAGAACTGCCTTCCAACACAGGCCCACACCCTGGCCGCTGCGTGCCTGTTAGGCTCTCCTGGAGGGGACCATGTGGGAGAGCAGCCCCCCTGGCTCTAGACATGAAGAGGCAGTCCAGGCCTGAGCAGGTGCTCTGTGCTAGGGAGTCAGAGTCTGGGGGTACAGACATCTGGGGGAGACATGAAGCAGAGACCAGAGCTCTAGCCTGGCAGCCCCCAGGCCAGACACTTTGGGGCATCTCTGGCCAGCACCTCTGGTCATCTGGCATCCCCAGTACCTCCACCATTCCTGCCCTGAGGAGAACCCCAGACCACCACAGGGTCCTCCTCGTCAACAAGAGGTGACAGGGACTCAGGCCTCCCCAGGGGTGACAGACACCACCTGGCCTCACATGAGAAGCAAGGAGAATTGGCCCATCAATCCGCCTGGGGAATCAGGGAAATGGTTTCTGGGCGACTTGGGGATGGGTCCAGCCGCCAGTGGGCACTGACCCTGGGAAGCGCTGGGGTAGCCCCAGCCTGGCTGTCTGCTCACGGTGGGGAAACTGAGGCTTGGGCACCACACTGTTATATCCTGGGCCCAGCCTGGCGGCAGGCCTTGGTTCTGAGCTAACTCTGGTGGCCCAGAGCATGGCTCCCACTGCATTTGGGGAGCAGGAAGAGGGAAGGTGGGTCTGGTCACCTCACCCTGTCCAAGCAAGCAGCCAGAGAAATTGCCTGCAGACCACTTCATGGGCCAGCTCTAGCAGGGTGCTGCAGGCAAAATCAGAAGCCAGACCTGCCAGGGGTGTGGTTGTGGGGCCTCTGAGCCCAGGAGGGTGCCCACAGAGTCCAGTGGTATCCCTGCAGCATCCCTTTCTCCTCTGTGGTCAACAGCTCAGCCTGGAGCTAGCCTGCACCTCCTGGCTAGTCCTTAACCTCTTGGTTTCCTCACCTGTAGGATGGGGGTGGGAACAGCCCTGTGTCTCAGGACTAGATGAGTTACTGTACACAAGATGCTCACAAAGCCTGTACAGAGCATCCCCTGTGAGCAGCCATCATAACCGTCACGTCCTCTGCCCACACTACCACACGAGGACCCCATGAGCATACCTGGTCCTGCCTCACTGAACCCCAGCCCTGCCCCTTTGCCCACAGCCCAGCTCTGCAACCTCTGGAGTAGGAGGGCAAGCTTGTCTCTGAGGTCCCCGGGTCATAGGCTTCTTCTCCACGGAAAAGGCTGCAGAACTCACAGGTCTGGGCTTAAACTGTGGCATTCTGCTCCCGGACAGGAGCGGTGGGGGAGGGGGCAGGAGGCTTATCCACAGGGAGGCAGGTGGAAGCCAGGAGGGGTACAGTCCAGAGTGGGGTCATCAGTGGGAAGTGGCCTGCTGGGGCAGAGCTGCAGGGTGTGGGGCAGACAGCGAGGGACAGAGGCTGGTCTTAGGAAGGACATGGCCTGAGCCAGAGCTCATGAAGACCCAGGTCAGACCTCTGCCCAGGGCCTCCAGGCCTGACCAGGACTTTGGCTCCAGGCCTGAGAGCTGAGGTGGTCCACAGGCTGCTGGGATCAGGCCTGGGGAGTGGAACAGAGGGCTGGGTGAAGCTGAGGGCACAGAGCAAGGGTGAGGCAGGGAGGCCGTGGCGAAATGGAAACCACTGGAGGGGGGTGCATCGTGCATGACACGGGGAGGGGTGAAGAGCAAAGTCTTGGTGGGCTGGAGAGCCACAGGGGTGAGTGAACGAAGTAAGTGCGGTCTCCCAGCATCAGACGGACCCTCCCCAACAGGGGACTCCCCCTGGGCTATGAACGGTCCTGTCCCCGACCCTGCCTGGGCTGAGTCTCTGCTTGCATCCATCCAGGACCCCGGGAAGGATGAAAGCTTGGAGGCTCAGCCAGGCAGGTGAGACCCACCTCTGAACTCTAGGGGAACACCTGTCCTGGGGACGTTTCTTCCACTCACCACCTCCTGCACTTAACAACGAAGGGCTCCCACTCTCCCCAGGCCTGGAGCGGGAAGGGGGCTGCTGCGGCCTGGGCCCTGTGGGTGCACAGAGGCTCCGGGTGTGCGGTCTCCCCAGTGACCTTTCTGGATCTTAGGGAGGGCTGTTTACTCCTGACAAAGGCCTTCCACCCGCCAGGTCTGCGGCAGCCTTGGCCCGCCGCCCAGTGGAGGGCAGGCAGCCAGGCTGTGATCCCCCTGGCCACCATGGAACCTGCCTTCCCCTGAGCCTGAGGCAAACCTAGCACCACGTGGCCTGGGCTGCCAGGCCGCCGGTCAGACTGGAGACCTGCTGCGGGCCAGTTCCCGGGGCCTGGGCCCACAGCTGCCTGCGCAGTCTCCCAGCCCAGCGGCCCCTCTCCCAGGGTCTAGTGGGACCAGTCTTTCCTCCCCAGAGGCTATGGAGATTCCATACACTCTGTTTCCCTCCCAAAGCTTCAGAAACCAAATGAATACACTAAGGTCCCAGTGAAGCCCATGACAGACACATCAGTTTAACTTGTTATGTAATGACTAAATATCCCTCCCTGTATTTGGGGGAGAGGGGGCCCCCAGGGTACACATTTGCTCCTAAGGGCTGAGGCTTGTGTTTTACCTGATGAGAGGGCCTGGGGCTCTGGGGACAGCCAGACAGGAAATGAGTGTCCACTCTGATCCACACTGCTGTGTGACTTTTACTGGGTTTCCCAGCCTCTCTGAGCCTACTTTGTGTTTCTGTAGAACTGTAGAAGGCTGTTATCCTAGAGCATCTGTGAGAATGCAGAGATCTCACCTGAAAACATCCCCTTCCTTCTCAACCTGCCCCCTCTCTTACCCAAAGTCAGGGATCCTTGTTAAATGGTCAGTTTAGAGAAGGTCTTGGCCAGGTAGGCAGACCACATGCGTGACCAGTCATGTCCAGCTCTATGTGACCTCAAGGATGGTAGCCTGCCACGCTCCTCTGTCCATAGGATTTCCCAGGCAAGAATACTGGAGTGGGTTGCTGTTTCCTCCTCCAGGGGATCTTCCTGACCCAGGGATCGAACCTATGTCTCCTGCACCTCCTGCACTGGCAGGTGGCTTCTTTACCGCTGAGCCACCTGGGAACACTCCTGCCAGATACAATTCTCGCTAAAGCAGCGACTCCTTGACCCAGATGCTGTCTTGCCCCAGGCAGAGAGAGAGATGCCAAGGAGAGACATCCGGCCCCCGCATGTCCTAGAAGCCCTTTCAAACTCCTGAACGCCAATTACGGGAAGTCAGATTCATCTATGCTCTGAGTAACTGGATCCAAGTGACACTCGAGTGATTGTCTGAGCTGAGCGTGGGGGGGTAGCAGGCAGGGGTGGCCTGGGAAGGCACTCTCCCACGTCTTGGTCCTGGGCCAGCCACTAACCTCTCCCAGAGGCTTTAAGGTAAGGGCACAAGCCACAGCCCCTGAGGGATCTCCAAGGGTGAGGTCGACCTGATCTGCCCCACAATTCTGCCCCCTGACTCTCTGACTGATGCCAAGAGTTGGCCAAAGGCCACCAGGCAGCTCTCCAAAGACCAAAGCAAATCAAATGAAAGGTCCCTGCACTGAGACCTTTGGGCTCCCCTGTGCGGTCCAGGTCCCAACTCAACTTGGCCTCTTGGCTGTCCCTGGTCAGTCCGCATCTGGGAGCGGATGTGACAGTCAGCGGGGACCGGCTGGCTCAGGATGGCAGACTGTGGTCTGGGAAGACGCCAGAACCAAGAGGAAAGGTCTTATTCTCACCCAGGCCTGAACCCCTGGGTTGGTCTGTTTGCTCTTGAGAAGCTATCAGAATCCCCTGGCAGGCAGCCCCTCCCCCAAAGTATCTGATCAGGAGGTCAGGGGTGGGGCCTGAGAACCTGCATTTCTAACACGGTCCAGGGGATACTGAGGCTGCTGGTCCTGGGATCTCACTCTGAGAACCACTAATCTAAAACCATAGTTGAAGGACTTCCCTGGTGGCCCAGTGGTTAAGAAACTGCCTGCCAGTGCAGGGGACACAGGATTGATCTCTGGTCCGGGAATATCCCACATGCCGCAGAGCACCTAAGCCTTTGTGCCACAACTATTGAGCCCGTGCTCCACAACTACTGAGGCGGTGAGCTGCAAATACTAATGCCTGGGCACCTAGAGCCCAGGCTCTGCAGCCAGAGAAGCCACCGCAATGAGAAGCCCACACTCAGCAACAAAGACCCCTCGCGGCCTAAAGTAAATAAATAAATGAATATTTTCAGTAAAATAAAATCACAGTTGGGAGAGGGTCTGGGAAGCAGAAGGAAGGAGGCCCTGTGCTCAGAGCCTGGCACCCCTCCCCATCAGAGGCAGCTTCAGGGTCGGCGGGAGTCCAGGCTGGGCTGGGCAGGGCTAGGATGCAGGTAGCTCAAGACGAAGGCCACACCTCACGGCAAGAACACCCCAGCCTGCCAGGAAAGGAGCCCTGGGCTTCAGCACCCTTGTCCAGAACTGTCCCTCACACCGGACAGGTGGCCCTGGGATCTTCTAGAAGCCTGCTTTCCCCCATGGTGCTTGTTCCTGCCTCTGGCCCCTTGTCCACCATCCACCAATCCTTCAGCTTCACTTCTGGGGAGGCTCCCAACCCCCAGCTAAGCAAAGCCCTGTGATCGGTCACATACCTCTGGCTGTGCCACCACAGTTGTAGAATCAGATGTAGAGCAGCCAGGGGGCCACAGGCGTGGCTGCCTCTGTGGCTCCAGCAATGCACTGGCGAGGAGACAGCTTCTGCCTGTTATTCATTCAGCAAATGCTGAGGGCTGGGTGCTGAGGGGGAAGGGAGGAGGAAGGGAAGAGGGAAGGAGGCTGCCTAAACACTCGAGACCCTTTGTACATGCACCACACATCCCTGCTGTCTGGACAAGGAAATGGCACCCCACTCCGGTATTCTTGCCTAAGAAATCCCACAGACAGAGGAGCCTGGTGGGCTACAGTCCATGGGGTCACAAAGAGTCGGACACAACTTAGCAACTAAACAACAACAACAACAAATCCCTGCTGTCAGTGTCCACACTCCCAGCCAGGCAGGCCCTGGAGCAAGACCAGGATGTGAAAGGCCTCCTGGCAAGAAAGAGGCAAGAGGACTCCTAGGTGTGGATTCTGCTACTGGTAGATTCTTCTGGCCAGTGAAGTCAGGGACCCCCGGCTCACTGCCCATGATCCATACCAGCATCAGCCCATCCATACAGGGCCTCAGCAGACCCCAGGCATCGCAGAACAGGTCAGAGCTCAGATTCCTACAAGCCAGCATGCATGGAGCAGGACGCTAAGCTGGGATCTAGACCACAGGGACCCCCTGTGTTGGCCCCCCAACAGGCCCCGCCCCCACAGACCCTGCCTTCCCAAAAGACCCAGGTCTCTGCCTCCAGGGGCCCTTCTTCATCACAAGTCCTTACCTTCTTAAGCCCTTCACTGGGAAAACCCAGCTTCTGTTTGTACCGTATGGGTGCCCCACCTCTCCTAGAACTCCAGGGCGTCCTCCCAGCTGGGAACCCTGCCATTCACAAGGCTGCCGCTGTCTGATGCTCTCTAACGTTCTCAACCATTCGAAGAAGCTGCTCTGGTTTCAATAGACGCTGGGTCTGTTAAGGCCTTCAGCTTCCATCCCACCCTCTCTTCTAAGGCACAGACAGCTCATATCCATGGATCGAGAGCCGAGACATCCCAGGCCGGTCTCCCTCCACAAATCCTCTTCAATAGGTTCTCAAATGTGCATGCATTTCTGCTCCAACAAGATCTAGCATTCAGGGAGCAAAAAACCTCACCTGCTGTAAGACTGCCCCTCCACATATCAGGACTGATGAGAAAACCAGGTTGGGTTGACCACCCCATGGCTGTGATGTCACACTAGGAAACAGTCACAGGGACAACCACAGTAAACGCCAGCACAGTTAACAAGGCTAAGTCCGACCAGATAAAGGGATCCTACAGTGAATACAGGGCTGCGTGTTCAAGACACAACTTGAAAAGAAAAAAATGGTAAAGGCAACTTGAGAAGGAATGTGGTCAGGTGAGGCTGCTGAGTTTTAGAGCAAGCACAAATTGCAGAAATCAGAGGAGCCAAGTGCTGGTAAAGGAAAGAATTTAACACTTGTCTTCCTTTTATTAATGTTCAGGGCACCCAAATCGCCCTGGTTGATGAAGGAACGTTTTTTACAGAATTCCACTAATGCATTCAGACAGAACAATTAGATAGGTGCCATGTCGCAACCTTGGATGCCATGCTTGACCCAGACGGTGGTCATCAATGGCTCAATCAGGATGGACAAAGATGCCAGGGCACGAGGGTGTATCTCTCCCACGTTCATGACCTCTGCAACCAGACCTGACGTGATAGACTCCTGCCACAATGCCATGCGAAGGGCAACACCATGAAGCATTCTTACCCAAATAACATGAACTCCCCCAAAATGAAGCTGTTTGAGCTACATCCTAGTTTAGAGGAAATGCTAGGACTGGAGGAACTAGTTAAATGACACCAAGAGGAAGCAAACGGACAAGTCTTGAAAACAGGACACTATAGAGAACTCAAGAAGATTATGCAACAAGCCAACAGCTTTTAAAAAGAGTGGTGGGGGAAATAAGCTGCTTTAGATTAAAGAGGCTTTAAGGACAATACAAACCAAATGCCACATATGGATTTAATTTGTTTACCAATTTTACAAACCAACTGCAAAAAGGCATTTTCAAGACAATTAAGGAAAATGGCATGTGTACTGGGTGTTAGATGATAGCAAGGAATTGCTGTTAATTTTGTTAAGTGTGCTAATAACCATGTGGTTTTGTTTGAAAATGGCCTTGTTTGTTTTAGAGATCCATACCAGAGTATATAGGGGCAAATTACCGAGGTTGGGGATTTGATTTAAATACTTCAATCAAAAGGAAAAAGAAAAACCGGAGACAAAAAGAGACAGGAAGAAAGAAAAATGAATTTAAGTGAAGCAAGTGGGTAAAATCTCAACTACTAAATCTGGGGGTTAAGAATATGAGGGTTCATGACTGTTCTTTTTACCTTCCATGGCATTTGAAAATTTGCATAATTACAGTTAAATTTAAAACACAATATCAGCCCAAGAATATACAGTCAGAGCAATGAAGCCAATGAGAAAGTCTAGAAATAACCCCAAACACATGGCAGCTCAATATATGATAAAGGTGATATTTCAAATCAGTGGGGAAAAAAGTAATTATACGTGGCGTTGGACAAATGGATGACCATCTGGAAAAAAATTAAGTTGGAGTCCAGCAGATGGATCAAACATTCACACTTGGAAAAAAAATGAAACTGTAAGTTTATGAGAACATACGAGAATTTCTTTATACTCTCACAGAAGAGAAGGTCTTTCTGTTCATTTGACTCCCACGTAAGTACTGGTAGGCAACCATTTTTGCTTACAGAAATAGTAATTTCACATAAGTTCATGTATGTTACAAAACCCCAAAACCATTTTTAAAAATGATGGTTTTGGCTGCATACATTTTAAAATTTTTGCATGGCAAAAATCCTAACAAAATGAAAATACAGATAAACTGGGGAAAAGATTTGCAACTCATACTCCAAAGTATCAGTTGCCTCAATATATAGAGAACTTCTGGGAATCAATAAGAAAAAAATGTCATCAACCCAACATAAATATTATGTTAATAGTTCAAACACCAATTCATCAAAAAGAAAATATAAGTTGATCTTAAACATACAAACATATCCTTTTTTTTTTATTGTTTTTGCCATACATTGTCATGATATCACCATGGGTTTACATATGCTTCCCCTCCAGAACTCCCCTCCCTCCTCCCTCCCCCCCGGGAAATCTCACTGCACCAGCCCCGAGCATCAATCCTGGGCTGGCGATTGATTAGACATATGATAATTAACTTGTTTCAATGTCCTTCTCCCATATCATCCCACCCTTACCCTCATCCCCAAAGTCCACGAGTCTATTCTATACATCTGCGTTCCTTTTGCTGTCTCGCATAAACATACAAACATATCCTTAATCTCATTCACAGTAAGAGAAATTCTAAATAAAATTGCAACAAGATACCATTTCTCACCTATCAGATTGGCCAAGATAAGAGGATGGAAAAACAGAGGCTCACATAAATTGCCAGCAGAGGTATAACCAAGTATGGCCAAGAAGGACAGCTGGGCAAAATGTACCAAGATGATTATATACGCACTTCCATTTCACGCTGCTATTTTATTTCTAGGGATTTATCCTACAAATACGCTCACACCTGAGCAAAAGCACACACATGTAAGGGTCCTCATTGCAGCACTGCTTAGAAAAGGAGGGTGGACACAGTCTGGATGTCCACTTTTCAGTCCCTGGATGGACAAGGTATCATGTGTGTGTGCTCAGTCGCTTCAGTTGTGTCCTACTCTTTGTGACCCTAGGGACCACAGCCCGCCAGGCTCCTCTGTCCACGAGATTCTCAAGGCAAGAATGCTGGAGCGGATTGCCATGCCCTCCTCCAGGGGATCTTCCCAACCCAGGGACAGAACTCGCATCCGCCTGTATTGCAGGCGGATTCTTTACCCTCTGAGCCACCTGGGAAGTCCTGAGTTATCACACCTACATCCACTGTGGGAAGACCACATGTGTGCTAAACGTAGCAAGGCCACTTGACACACTCTGAGACAGGAGCTCCAAGATGCTCTGGAGACGGAAGCCAAGCCAGGCACAGGGCCATCACCACACGTGCCTGTCGGGGACTGACGCACTGCCCGTGTGTGGGGACCGGAAATACAAGGCAGATACTCAGGGAACAGATAAAAACAGGGCTTCAGCTCGGAGGAGCCAACTGGCTGGGGATGGAAAGAGACATGCTCCACCTGGACACTTCTTTTTACTCTTTTTTTTTTTTGACCATGTGGCATGCAGGATCTTAGTTCCTTAACCAGGGATGGAACTAGTCCTGCCAGTAGTGGAAGCACTGAGCCCTCACCACTGGACCGCCAGGGAATTCTCCCCTTTTTACTTTTTGAATGCTATTAAAATAAATACAATACTGGGATTCGTACGTTGAGGAGAGGGAAGGCAATCCTAAGGAAAGAAGAGCTTGGAAGGGCCCCCACCCACACGACCACATGCCCACCCATGCCAGCCATGCCTCTCTCAGCTTCCCAGAGCACCTCAAACTCAACATGACTCCACTGACCTCAGCCTCTTCCCCCAGGCAGGCCTCCTGAGCCAGCCCCACCACCAGGCTCTCTCCTGGAGGAAGTACAGCACTGTCCACGTGGGGCTGGAACACAGCTGGTGTGGCAGGTCAGCTGCCCCTCTGCCAGAGCCATCCACATGTGGGCACAGCTGAGCCACAGAGGTGGCATGAGACCCCAGTCAAAGCCACAACTCCCCTGGCTCACCCCAGGGTGACCTGTCATTAGTGGCGACAGTCACTGTCCGCCCCACACTGTATCCCCCCACTGACTTGGCATTCCCAGATGTGCCAGTGTGTCCATCTCGGGCCTGGGACTAGCTGTGCCCTCTGTAGGGGCACTCTCCGTCTCCCTTCTGATGTCTATGTCAGAGCTTTCTCTCTTTTCTTACTTTAATAAAACTTCTACACAAAAGATCTTGAGTGCTCAAGCCTGGTCCCTGGTCCTGAAGCTAAATCTTCTTCAGAGATCACAAATCCAACCTTGTTTACCGTAAGCTATCATCTTGGGGGCTTGTCCGGGATCTACAGAACACTCAGAGCTCTGGCCTCTCTGCTTTCTCAGTATGCATGTTCTCTGCTTTACTTTACTAACTTCTGTGGTGTGCTTGTGTGAATGAATGACACGCCGTGCCCAAGCAAGTGATGAGCCTGCTCTGCAGTTTCGTGGTGCCTCATAATGACTGAAGGCAGCCCCAAAAAGGGGAGCCTTATCAGGGTTTTAACTGACCTGCCAATGCCAAGAGACACCCAACATCCTTGCAAGGAGAGTGGCCAGAGATGAGCAAAGCGTGTGGACCAAGCTTTCCTTTCTCGGTCATCTTTTCCTGGTCTCTTTGACCATTTCGTAATTGCGTGGGGAATTAGAACTACTAACATAATCTGTCAGATCATAGACTTTCAAGGGACTTGTGATCCATGCTGTTACTATGTTACTTTTACTGAGATCCCCCCAAGCATGAGGGGCTTCCCTCATACCTCGGTTGGTAAAGAGTCTGCCTGTACTGCAGGAGACCTGGGTTCTATTCTTGGGTTGGGAAGATCCCCAGGAGAAGAAAATGGCAACCCGCTCCAGTTCTTGCCTAGAGAATCCCCATGGACAGAGGAGCCTGGAAGGCTACGGTCCATGGGGTTGCAAGAGTCGGACATGACTTAGCGACTAAACCACCACCTGCAGGGAGCCCCCTCCCACCCTCCCGATGTCCACGCAGCTTCCTCCTCTCTTTCCAGTGAGGCTGTCCTAGTCCCCCTGTTCTGATCAGAAGCCTCTGGGTGCTTCCTCCCCCTTCTCCTCCTCCTCATTGATTTCTGACTCCCTGTTCTGCCTTTCTCTAGCTGTTTTCAGACTAGGGTAGCATCTGCACTCCCTGAGCCTGGGCTGGGCCAGGCGCACATGTCCTCCGCACACACCCTCAGAGATGGGAGGATGACGGGGCATGCATGCAGGTACTTCCAGTTCTTCAATGGCTCTGCCAAAGCCATCTCAGAAAGAGGTGAGGACGGGCAGCACTTCAGACTATGGGTCTCTTTTGGCCGGCAGTGTGGTGAGGAGTGCAGGCCTGGGTCCACACCCTGGACTGACCACTTCTTGGCTGGGCAAGGTTCTCAACCCCTTGGAGACTTGTTGCTACAAGGGTGACTATTTTCATGGCCACCTGGGGCCCACTTGTGTCTGACCACCCCTCCACATCCACCTCCCCACACGGGCACCTGGGCCCCATACTCCTCTGTGCCCAGTCTCCACCTCTGTCGATTTGGCCTGCAGATGCACCCAGCACCAGAGTCCTGTGAAGCACACTCTTCCTGCCTCCCTCATCCCCGCCATGAGAGCACCGGGCAATGACAGTTTCTCCAGAGTCCAGGGCCCCCTCCCACCCTGGAGCAGGCCTGGGACAGACACGTTATCATTCTCCAGCGCCAGCCCTGTTGACTATCTCATTAGGCTGTGCTTGTAGTTTAATCACTGCAATAAAATGTCTGATGGAAACAGGGTTCGTCCTCACTGGGTTCCCACAGATGGCAGGTGGGCCCTGCTCCAGTTTTCCCTGCTGGCCTGGGGCACGGGGTGCCCCCTTGGACTGACAGACTCACGAGGCCACAACCACCCTCCTCCTACCACCCAGGGCCTGGCCAACTGGGCAGTCGGCACTTCCAGCCGAGGCGCACAGCTGCAGCCTGGGGCCAGGACACGCGGGCCTCCAACATCAGAGCTGCAGAGGCTCAGGTTTGCAGCGGTCATCTATGGGAGGACATTTACAGACCCTGGCGAAAGCCACACAGCACAGGTGAGCTCAGGGCTGCCGGGGGGTGTTCACAGGAGCACTGACAAAGGCCAGGTCTCCCCTAAGCCGCTCGGGGACCTGAGCTCTGAAAACTGTTTGAGTCAACCTGTAAACTAACAAACAATGGGAAAACAGATGAACAATTTACAACTCAGGGTTACCTGAGTAGGTGGGTGTGAGGGTGTGTAAGCCTTAGGTGGGGGACTCCTGCATGGGTGAAGGCACTTCCAAACAAGTCTGTCTTAGCAAGAGGCCTAAGGTGAAAGGCAAGGGCAGGTAAAAACATGCTCCTAAAAAGAATGAAGTAATGCATTTGTAGCAACATGGATGTACTTATAGTCATACTGCATGAAGTCAGACAAAGACAAACATCACACAATATCGCTTTATGTGGAATCTAAAAAAACGGTACAAATGAACCTATTTACAAATCAGAAATCAAGTCACAGATGTAGAGAACAAACTCACGGTTACAAAAGGGGAAAGAGGGATAAATTGGAAGATTGGGATTGACAGAAACAGTGACAGACTTTATTTTCTTGGGCTCCAGAGTCATTGCAGATGGTGACTGCAGCCATGAAATTAAAACCTGCTTCCTCCATGGAAGAAAAGCTATGACCAACCTAGACAGCATATTAAAAAGCAAAGACATTAGTTTAACAAAGGTCCGTCTAGTCAAGGCTATGGTTTTTCCAGTAGTCAGGTATGGATGTGAGAGTTGGACCATAAAGAAAGCTGAGTGTCAAAGAATTGATGCTTTTGAACTATGGTGTTGGAGAAGACGCTTGAGAGTCCCTTGGACTGCAAGGAGATCCAACCAGTCCATCCTAAAGGAAATCAGTCCTGAATATTCATTGGAAGGACTGAAGCTGAAGCTGAAACTCCAATACTTTGGCCACCTGATGTGAAGAACTGACTCACTGGAAAAGACCTTGATGCTGGGAAAGAATGAAGGTGGGAGGAGAAGGGGATGAAAGAAGATGAGATGGTTCGATGGCATCACTGACTCGATGGGCATGAGTTTGAGCAAGCTCCAGGAGTTGGTGATGGACAGAGAAGCCTGGTGTGCTACAGTCCATGGGGTCGCGAAGAGTCGGACATGACTAAGAGGCTGAACTGAACTGAACTGAATAAGGACCTACTGTATAACACAGGGAACTCTACTCAATACTCTGTAATGACCTACGTGGGAAAAGAATCTAAACAGAGTGGACATGTGTATATGTACAACTGAATCACTTTGCTGTATACCTGAAACTAACCCAACATTGTAAATCAAGTATGTCCCAATGACAGTAAAATTTTCAGGGCAAGAATAGAGTTGCAGATACAGAGAATAGTCATATGGATACAATGGGGAAAGGGGAGGGTGGGATGAACTGAGAGAGTAGGATTGACATATATACACTACCACATGTGAAACAGCGCAGAGGGAGCTCAGCTCGGGGCTCTGTGATGGCCCAGAGGGTTGGGATTGTGGGGCAGGAGGGAGGAAGGTCCACGAGGGAGCGGGTATATGTATACATACGGTTGATTCACTTCGTTGTACAGCAGAAACTAATATAACATTGTAAATTATATCCAATAAAACAGCATACTCCAAAATATACTCCAAGACAAAATATAAATAGTATAAATAATTTATTATACTACTTATAATAGTATAAATAGAAAAGGAACTGCATGTTTGTGAAACTGCATGCTTGCCTCTCCATTTTCCTACCTGCTTGCTCATCCCCATATGCCCCTAAGAGCACACCCTGTACACCCCATGCGTCAGAACCCCCATCTCAGCCTCTGCGTCTAGGGAACCTGATCTTTCAAAAGTGTGTCTGAGATGAGTGGATACAGGCAAAGTACTCAGAAGAGCAGCCGGCACCTGGGGAGCCTGTTACCGCCCACTACACATCCCTGGGGCTCCAGAGGAAAGCGACCTCAGCAGCCCCAGGGGGTGGGCAGCCTCCTGCCGGGAGCCCTGTCCAAGCTGAGACCTGAGGTGTGAGTGTGAGTTCAGGGAAGCACAGGGGGCGAGGAGAGGCCACAGTCAAAGCCAGGGAAGAAAATAAGAGCCCGCTCAGGGGGCAGCACCAGGGGAGAGGGCAGCACGAAGGGCACAGGAAGATGAGGGGAGGCACCGAAGAAGCACGTCACCTACTCTCCAAAGTGTCCTTGGCCCAGAGAAAGACCTGCATTCAAACACTGCCTTGGCCTCTCTCCAGACCCAAGAGGCTCATGAGCAAAGTTAGCATAATGATGCCAGCATCAAAAAAGAAGTCCCAGCATTGAATCACGTCAGGTATTAGTGAACTGCCCAGCAGAGTCCTTGGGATGGAGGGCTGGTCAGGGCTGGTGCTTGCGTGTGAATGTACACACACACATTTACACACATACACACACACACGGAGCCCACGTACACATGCGGGACGGCAAGATCCCGAGCACCGACGGGGCGGTCCAGGGCTCTGGCTGCCACACTGCACACGGTTCTGTCCTCTCTCTTCTCCACAGCCTTGGGCCTTTCCCTGCACTAGTCCTTCCTTTTCTTCCCCTAACACGGCCCAGTCACCTCACAAAACCACAGCTCTTCAAAGTCTCAGTCCAACCTGAGACACACATGGCATCCTCCCCTCCAGGGTGGCCGTGCCAGAGTATGTGCTTTAGAAGCCTAGGTCTCAGGACTTCCCAGTGGTTCGGTGGCTAAGACTCCTCACTCCCAAAGCAAGGGGCCAGGGTTTGATCCCTGGTCAGGAAACATAATCCCACACGCAGCCACTGAGAGTTCACACGCCATAACTAAAGATCCACATGCTGCAACTAGGACCCTGAGCAGCCAAATAAATATTCTTCAAAAGCTGTGTCTGTGCATTGGGGGCAGGGCAGCTCCCCCAGACCCAGCCTGGCCTGATCACATGGAGAAGCCAAGGGATACTGAATTCTTCCCTAGCCACCCCTGCAGTCTTGGGAGGCCTGCCCACTGCTCTGACCCCTTTCCCAGCAGACAGGGTCGAGGAGGAGGCACCTGGACACGGATGCCGGCTTTCCAGACAAGGTCAGCTGGTGACATTTGCAGTGCCACAAAGGTTGCGTCCAACAAGTGTCCCTTATAATTTAATTTCATTGTCATCTCATTTCCATTATGATTGTTTCTTGGATTCACTAAGTCTTTATACGTGTATTTTAAATTCTCCAAATACCTTGACTCTGTTTTGTTATTAATTTCTATCAGAACTGCACTGTAGGCAGAAAACACGGTCTGAATCACAGGGAGTCTGGGATACTCCTTGCGGTGTTTTGACGGCCGGTTTGCAGGCAATTTCCAGACCCTTTCCATCACTGACTGCCTGGTTCCGCAAGCAGCCTGGAGCGCCTGAGCCCTGCACCCTGGGGGCCGGCCAGGCGCGGTGGGAGGCCCCAGGCTCCGCCCTACGTGACACGCCCACTCCGGAAGTGATTCTGTCTGCCCTTGCCTTTCCCACAGGAACAGCTCGGACCCTGGCCGATCCTGCTCGCTGTCAACCCTCCGTCCGTCGTCCTGGAGAACCCCCTGACCCAGCAGTGAGGGCCCGGGGCCCAGGCGCTCGCAGGTCACCGCAGCACGGAACACTGACAGAGACAGACTTGCCTTGGTCGGCGGGCTCCCAGGCTGGAGCGGGGAGGGTGCAGGGCTTGGAGGGCTCTTCCTGCGGTGGGGCCGAGCAGGGAGTGGAGACCTGGGCGGTGTGGACAGGACGTGGGCTCTTCCAGGAGCAGCCCTGATGTCTTCCTGCTCCTGGCCTCATCTGCCCCGTGGGGGCCACCCACTGCTAATAACCACAGTGAAACGAATAATTGACGGAGCCTCCTGCCTGCTCAGGGTGATTAACTCAGGAAAGCTGAGGAAGCTGGCCTCAGAACTCCAGGAGCCCCTCCCCTATAAACCTCTAATCCCATCCAGCCCTAATCCACCCAGCCTCATCCTTGAGCTGGTCCACGTGGCCAGCTCTTGCCTTCCTTCACTCTCACCCCACTCTAGGGGCAGAGACCTGGACCCCAGAGCCTACCGTCCCCTGTCAGCTTGGCCAGGGCTGCCCCTCATTTAACCAAAGCCCTAACCTCAGAGCAGTAATGGAATGGGGCAGTTCACAACTGAAACGGGCTTGGGCACAGAATCAGCCTTCTGGAAAGTCCTGGGTAAGAGAAGTCTGGGCTTCTGAGCCTGGGTTTCCACAAGGGCTCCTCACCCTGGGAGGTGCCAGGGCACAGCCTGCATACCCCCCAACTCGGAGACCTCCCTGGGCCTGCCCTGAGAGCCAGCTGTGGCTGAAATACAAGCCACACCCAGACGGGATAGAGGCTTCATGACAGTCACATGGGGAGGGCCTGGGTACCAGAGGCCCAGCAGAGGGGTCCATGCGACTTGGGGAGCCTTGGTGGAGGTTGGGGAAACAGGCTCTGCTAATGAACCCGTCAGAATGCACACCCGCGCCCAGCCCCCTCAGTTTCTGGGTGAGCCAGCCTCCTCCACGGAAGCTACTCTTTGTTAACAGTGTTGCCATGACAACCAGATCCAGGGAGAACTCTCTCTTCAAGGTAGAGTCTGAGGGTGACACTTGGAGAAACGGAAGTGGTGGTGACAACAGGCGAGGGCCTCCCACCCCCACTACTCCTTCTTGAACAGGGGTCTGGATCCCCAGAGACGCCCCCTTCTTGCCATTCCCAGAGCTTGTGGGTCTCGCCTCCCTGAAAGGGGAAGCAAGATGGCCGAGGCTGGGGGGGCGGGTGCTCCCCCACCCCCAACACACAGGTTCCCAGACACAGATCCGGGCTTCTCTACCCCGCCATGCACAGCAGCTCACAGATTTCCACACACATCCCACGAATGTCTGCTGAGTCCTCCAGCACGGCCGCCCTCTCAGAGCTGGTGGTCCAACTGTGGCCAGTGGGCCAAGTATAGACTTGACTCCAAGGGATCACAACCTGACAATTACACCGCGTGCCCAGGGCACCCTCAGAGCGCACCTGTGCAGGAAGGCACCCTGAGGAAGGCTGAGAGCCGACTAGGTGGGGAGAGGCAGGTCTGCATGGAGCGTAAGGCTCAGCATTTTTACAAAGGGAAGGTTAAAAAGGTCACCTGTCTGCACCATGGGGCAGGCACTGCAGGGGGCAGGCGGCTGCTGGGGTGTCCAGGCCAGGAGAGGGCAGCCTGGCCCCAGGAGGTGACAGTGGGCAGAGGGAGGGGGAGGGGTAGAAGAAAAGTCAAGGGTGGGAGCAAACTAGCTGAACAATCAATGCCAGGGCTAACCTGGCAGAGGTCCAAGAGAGACCCTGGCATCCCACCTGCTCAGAGAGGGGATGGGGCAGGGGAGGATTAAGGGTGTAATGACAGTGGAAAGGCTGCCCGTGGTCACCTGGGAGGCAGCAGGCAGGTCTGGGCTTGAATGCTGCCTGGAAGAGCTGAGGTGGGATCAGCACCAGGGAGGAAACAGAAGCCAGGATTAAGAAAGAGAAAGTGGAGGCCCAGGTCCCGAGCAAGGGGGACACTGAGTGCCCCAGGAGAGGAGCGGGACCTGCAGAGCCCAGGGGACCACAGCCTGGGGGCAGGGCTGGAGACGTCCCCGAGCCTCTGGAGCCTGTTTCCCAGAAGTGGGGGGCGCACAGATGGGAGTGGGCCAGGCTGTGTGGGAGGTGATGGTATGCGGTGAGCAAGCAGAGAACACCCTTCACAGTCAGCCCCGCGCAGGGGAGGAGAGCAGGGTGCAAAAGAGCCAGAGGGGGAGACAGCTGAGGAAGGTTTGCTGTTGAGTTGAAACTGGGAGAAGCAGTAGGCAAGTGGCTTCACCTCTGAGGCATGTCAACTAGGACAGCAGCACCACACCTGGGAGGAGCCGGGGTGGGAGGAGCTGGACAAGCCGATTAAAGCACCCCCTGAGTTCCCAAGGCTACACCTACCGGGCCAGCACCCTGGCTGGGGGGTGGTCTCAGCATGTGTGTCCCCCAGGAGAAATGGGAGCCTCTCAGAAGAGCTAGGACACTTACCAAGGCCCAGGCCCCTCCTCCCTGAGCTGGCACTCGCCCACCGCTCCCCAAAGTCACCGTGCACTGTGGAGAACCCAGAGCCGCTCAGAAGGGACACCGGGGACCCCGAGCTCCTGCCACCACCCCGGGCAGCACAGGCCCTCCCCAGCCAGTGCACCAGCCCTGAGGAGCTGCCCTGTCAATTGAGCTGGGGAGAAGCGTCCAGGGCAGGACCACAGGTGTTGCCCTGAATCCAGCCCCAAGCCCCTGTGGGGCTCTGAGGAAATGCTTCACACACAAGTGTTCAGACATGGGAAGCCATTTCTGTCCACCCTGAGGCAGGGTCAGCGCCAGGCAGCGCTCACACCCCCGCCCTTCCCTGGCCCTGCAGGCATCGGTGTGACCCTAACACCGCCAAACCAGACACCTGTCACCTTTCTGCAGGCCTGAGCCCCGTCCCTGGCCCAGGGTGACCCCCACTCCTCCACTCCCGGCCCCCGGCACTCCCATACTCTGTGCGGGCCAGAACATGAGGCTCTCGACTCTCCCTTCCGTGGTTCCCGCCATGCTGACATCTGCTGACCTTCCCAAAGCTTGCTTCGGGGTTGTGACACGGGGACTTCCCAGTGTCCCCACTGCAGGGACATTCTGAATGGATCCGTAGAGGCCAGTTCACTCTGCACACCCAGGGCATCCTTGTGTTCACTCTCTGACACACACACACAGAGAGCCCCAGGCTCTATGCCCAGAAAGAGGTGAGAAACACACTTAGTCTTAAAAGAGGGCAGTGTCCTCCCAGACCCCAGCAGATCAGGGGCCCTGACCTGTGGCCGGTGGGTATCAGAGGCCATTCTTCCCTCCTGAGACCAAGGGCCCAGGAGCGTCCCACCAAAGCCGCCCTGTGACTCCAGACCTCCTTTCATCCCCCCTGCCTCCCTCCGTGCTCCCTGCCTCCCTTCCCGGATTCAGCTGGAAGCCGCGTTGCTAAGTAAACACACATCTCAGGAGGGAGGAGGTGGGCAGGCGAGGGCAAAGGGATGAGCGGCAGCCTGCAGTGGGTGGGAGCTCTGTGAAGCAGATTTCTGTTCAGCATTTGGAGGCTCTGAGAGAAAAAACAGCCAGCGCGGACCACGGCTGAAGCAAGCAGATGGCCTCAGGAGGGGAGAGGGAGGGAGGAGGCGGCCCAGCAGGGGGCAGTAGGAGGACGGGCCCAGACCTGAGCCACACTGAGCCAAGACCACCTGGACAGGCCTCTCCTGCTTCTCTGCCCCTCTCCCCCACTGTGGCCTGGCACCTACCCCCAGCAAGTCCTGTGGGGCAGCCCGGGGCCCCTCTTCTGGGGTAGGGTCATGCAGCCTACACTCGTCTGCCCCGGTCCCAGCTTCTGCTCCTAGCCCTGCACCTTCTCTTGGTCTATTTGACCAACTTGAATTTGAAACATATGGCTTCAGAACAGGGTTCTGTGGTTAAAAAAAAGCAAATATCAACCAAAGCTATTCCAGTCTCACCCATTCAGCCTGTTATCACAGATAAGGAGACAAGTGGGCTCAGGGTTGCTTAGGCACCCTAGCCTCCAACGGATCTCCTCTGGAGGACCCAGGAGACGGACTTGTGGGTCTGCTCCTGACCTGGCCGGCTGCAGGAGGTGCCCTCCGCCATCAGCCTGAGCCCACCAGCCTTACTCAGGCCGATCCAGCACAGATCTCTCCCTCCTCCTCCTCCTCTTCCTACTGCTCCTCCCCGCATCCTCCTCCTCCTCTCCATCCTCTTCTTCCCCCTCCCCCGCCTCCTCCTCCTCAGCCTGCAGTTGCTAAGTTACACCAAAAAACCCCTCTGCTCTGTGTGAACTGTTCCATTTCCACGATTTGCCAGGTGGAAGGGAGCCATCAGGCTGGCAGTTCGAGGATGCCTCCCAGAGAAAAACAAACTTGTTGGCTGGCTCTCTGGCCCCTGTGGCATACCTGGAGACACCTGTTTATGCTCCCCCAACCCTGGAGCCATGTGCTGGAGCGCACAGCTGCCCTAGGGAGGGTATCAGCCTGTGGGTCCACAGTGCTTACTCTTCTCAGGGCAGGGCTTGCAGATTCCGCTGCCACCCCCACCCAGGCCCATGACTCCAGAGAGCTGCGGGTCACTATGATACATGTCCCTATGAACGAAGGCAGGAGAGAAGAAAACCTACCCTGTGCCCCCAGCCAAGGCCCTCCACATCCCACCACTCTGGATCCCCTCCTCTTATTCTGGGCTGGGGTCCTGAGGTGCCAGTGAGAAGGGTTCCCCAGATGTAGGGGACAGGCCCTCAGAAGTCACTGAAACCACAGTGTCATTCTACAGATAAGGAAACTGACTCTCGAAGGAGCCTGCAGCCTGCCCACAGCTCCAAAGTCAAGACCCGTGGCCTCCCAACTGCACACAAGAGCTACTGCTTTGCTCTCTATGCCTCCTACCTGGGCAGGGAAGGGCCAGGACCCAGGCTAGGCTGGGAAAGACTATGTCCAGAAAAAGGTGGGAGACCCCTGAAGGGCAGAACAGACCACTGCCTCTTCGAGGTCCCCCAGCACTCCAAGCTCACTCTGCACGTCCTGGGCTCCCAGGGCAGGAGGCCTTCAGAGCCCTTGCGTTGATCTGGAGGGTGGGGAGGCTGAACCTGCTGGGGCTCCCAGTTCTAAGCAGGGAAGGAGGGTGTCCCGGCCCCCACCGCATCTCAGCCCCAGGCGGCTCCCAAGAAGTAGGCGGCCTCCCTGCAACTGTCCACCAGCTCCAGCGCTCCCAAGCAGCCAGAGATGAGGGCGCAGGGGCCTGCCGCGTGTCTCTCCCTAGACAGCAGTGCCCCCTCCCCCCACAGGCGCAGATCAGAACTCACTGCACCTGCCCAGGCTCGTTTCCAGCCGGGAGGGCCTGGGGCAAAGAGAGTGCGGTCCTTCAAATGACCCTTGCCCACGGTGCAGAGAGGGGCATCTCGCCCTGGCCGGCTCTCCTCAAAGGCTGCACTCACGCCCCAATTCCTCGCCAAACAGCAAGGGCATGAGATGCCACCGCGGGGCCCAGAATGCAGACGAGCAAATGGAAACTTCCAACTGCGCAGCCCCAGCTCCTCAGATTTCCCAGCCCCCTCCTCCACGCCAGGCCCGGGTCAGGGGACCCGCCCACGGGAGCCCACCCCAGCCTGCCAAGTGCGCTCCCGCCACGCCCAGGCGGAGACCGCCCGGTGCCCCGCAGGGGCCGGGGACTGGGGGGTCCTGGCGCTGTCCAGCCCCGGGCGGAGTTCTGGGGAACTCCGCACTGGGCTCCCGCACGCCCTTCTCTACGCTCGTCCCCCGACCCGCGCCGGGAGCCCGCGACCCGGCCCCACGACGGCCGCGCCGGGCGGGACCCTGGACCCGCGTACGCCCCGCCCTGCCCGCGCAGGCGACCGGAGGGGACGGCCCGCAGGAGGGAGGGACGGACGGGGGGACTGAGGATCGGGCGGCCGCTGCCTACCTCGGTCCGGGCCAGCGTAGCTCCCGCGCAGCCCTCGCGCCGCAGTCGGGCCCCAAGCAGCGCGCGGCCGGCGCCGGCGGCGGCTCATGCTCTGCACTCGGGCCCGCGGCACCCGCCCACCCGCGGCCGCCCCCGCGCTGCGCCAGCTGCGGGCAGAGCGGCTCTCTCCGCAGCCGGCGCCGGGGAGCGCGAGCGAGCGAGCGCGGAGCGAGCACGGAACGGGCACGAAGCGGGCACGAAGCGGGCACGGAGCGGGCGGGCGCGAGAGCGCGGGGAGCGGGAGGGCGCGGGGCGAGGATGCGGGGCAGGCGCCGAGAGAGGGAGGGCGCGGGGCGAGGAATGGTGTGGGATGGGCGCGTGGAGAGCGAAATTGTGGGACGAAGGTGCAAGGAGAGGTAGGGCGCGTGTCCAGGGCGCAGGGCGGCGGGCGGGGCACGGGGTTGCGGGCTAAGTGGGAGGGCACAGGGAGAGACAGGGCCAGCCTTTCATTTTGTAAAGGACAAGGCAACAAACACCCCGAAAGGTGATGTGGCCGCCTCAGGTAGAAGACCCTTAGGAAATTCTCGCAGAGCAGCCAAAATTTTTATCATCGGCCTGTGACAGAGAAAGCGCTTCAGTGGGCAAATCTGGGCCCTTTGGTTATTCCAACCATCACAACCATCCTGTGCGGTTGGTGTTGGTTTTGTTGCCATTAGGCAGATGAGGAAACAAATATACAGTCAGGCAAGTGCGGTGACCCAGCAAGATCTCAGAGCTGATAAAGTGGCAGAACCAGAGTCCAAAATCATCTTAAGAGATTCCATAGTCCCCATTTTTCCAAAACCACCAAGAGGGTGATCCAGGTCTTCAGGCTCCCAGAGGAGCCTCCTGTCTCTCTCTCTGAAGGGATATCCCTGTTCTCTAACAACAAGGTGGGCGGCGGGGGCAGGGGGCAGGAGTGACTCAGGCTCAGGTGACTATGGAACAGGTCTGGTGCCCCACCACACCCATTCGAGAAGCTGAGGACCTTTTTCACTCATTCATCCAGTACATGTTTATTGAGCACCTACTCTGCCATTCTGGACTCTAGGGTACAGATGTGAATGTCCCTGTCTGGTTGAAGTCTGCATTTTTGAGGGAAGTAGGCAATAAGTAAAAACACAAGTCAATATTCCATATGTCATGATGCAGATGCTCTGGAGAAAAGCATGGTGAGGAGAGGGCAATTTATGGGGTTATTTTACTCTGACTTTGGTCAGGGAAGTCTTCACTGAAAGGGTGATGTTAGAGCAAAGATTTGACTTAAAGCATGCTGAATCTGAAAAATGAAGATGTGACACAAGGGGAACAGGAAGGGCAAAGACCCTGAAATGAGAGTATGCCTTGGATGTGTGCAAGCAATAAGAAGGAGGTCAGAGTGATATGAAAGTGAGTGAATGAGAGTGTGGTGGTGTTGAGATTCCAGGGGGTGCCAGGGTGACCATATCAGGAAGAGGCTGGTTAGTTGGCCATCAGCCCACTGTGGCTTTGACTCAGAGGGAGCTACATAGCTGGTGGAGGGTTTTGCACAGTGATGCTATGGCCTGACTTTTTTTTTAACAAAAACATTTGATTATGGAAAATTGCATTTTCAAAAGTAGGCCCTAAGAAGGTATAATAAGCCCAATGTTGGGCTTCGATAATCATCAATATGTGGCCAACTTTGCTCCATCTGTACCCTCACCCACCATTCCCTATATTATTTAAGTGAACACCAACAGCTTATATATATATAACATATATATTATACATAGACAACAGTACATAAATCATAAATTTGTGCTTGATAGATTTTCAGTGAGGATACTAATAACCATCTGTACCCTGATTTTTATTGTGGAAAGGTTTTAAATTACAGAGTCATTTTCTTTGATAGAGGACCATGCAGATTATCCATTTCTTCCTGTATCACTTTAGTAAACTGTTTTTGAAATATTTTTCCATTTTGTCTAAATTTTCAGATTTACTGACATGTTATTCATAACATCCTCATATTATCCCTCAGATGTCTGTAGAATCTGTAGTGATGTCCCACTTTTCATTCTGATATTGGGGCTCTTGGTGTTTTTCTTAATCAGTCTCACTGGAATTTTGTCAGTTTTAACATTTTTTTTCCAAAGAAGCAACTTTCTGCTTTGTTGAGTTTTTTTTTCTATTGTGTCCTCTATTTCATTGATCTCTGTCCTTAGTTTATCATGTCTATATTTCTACTTTTAGAGGGATATTTACCTTTTGTTTGTTTCTTAAGCAGGAAGCTAGGCTCATATTCAAACTTCTTTTTGACCAGGTACATTTAAAGCTATAATTTTCCTTTTAGGTACTGCTTTACTGTCTCTCACAAGTTTTAAGTGTTTTTTTAATTATTATTTAGCTCAAAATATTTAAATTTCCATTTTGATTTTTCTCTTGGCCTATGAGTTATGTATTAATAGAAGGGTGTTACTTAGTTTCCAAGTATTAGGGGATTTTCTAGTTATCTTCCTGTTATTGAGTTTCAATTTAATTATACAAAAGGCAGAGACTGAATTACTTCAATTATATGAAATCTGCTTATACATTCTTTATGACCCAGAATATGTTCTATTTTGGTAAATGTCCCATATGCCTTTGAAGAGAATGAAAATCCTGTATGCATCTGTTAGGTCAGGTTGATTAGTCAAGTCCAAATCTATATTGCCACTGAACTGTATCTTGTATTCTGTCAGTTCCTGGGACAAACTGGAAACAACCCAACAGTCCTTCAATGAGTATACATGCACAGAGTGGAAAACTACTGAGCAACAACATGAATGGTCCTCAAAAGCCTTATGCTGAATGAAAGAAGCCAGACTCAAAGGAATCAAACAGAATGATTCTGTGTATATGACATTTATATGACATTCTAGAAAAGGCAAAACTCCAAGGGATGAAGAACAGATTAGTGGTCCCCAGGAGTTGATAGGGTAAGGACAGAGAAGGGTCGACTACAGCCCAGGTAAAATTTTAGGAACCATGGAGCATATCTGTACCTTGATTTGTGGTAATAATCACATGACTTTCTACACTGCCAAGACTGAAAATAACTGTACACCAAAAAGAGTGAATTTTACTGTATGTAAATTAAACTTTTTAATCTCCAGTATAATTATGGGCCTCTGTGACTACTTTGTCATCTCTTTTTCTTGAGATGTTGTCCATAAGTTTGTGACTCTCCCTTCCTTTTTGCTGCATCCATTATTATGGGGTGGGGGTGGAATCAGGATGAGCCGTTATTGCCAGTGAACATGGCCCCTGTTGCCACAAAGACGAAGTCTGAAGGATGCACAGGGGAAATGGAGGGAGAGGTTAAAAGGCTGTTGCAATAGTTAGATGACGGATGATGATGACAGACCAGTATACCTACTGGAGCTAGTAGGGCTAATGGTGCTAAACGTCTGCAGCTGGACACATACTGCAGATGGAGCCAGAAGTGCCTGGGTCGGAGAAAAGGGAGGAGCCCCAGATCCTTTGGCTCCAGTGACTCTTTGCTGAGCCCCTTTCCCATGCTGGGGAGCAAGTCCCGCCCCAAGGTACCTCTGCGTAGTGGGACGCTGGTAGTGCTTTGAATGTTGCTTTATTTAGGCTGGTTTGGGATAGAGGGATTTCTGCCGGTTGTGGGAACTAAGATATATACATCTGGAACTACCCCGGTGATCTAGTGGCTAAGACTCCATGCTCCCAAAGCAGAAAGCCAAGGTTCAATCCCTGCTCAGGGAACTAGATCTCACGTGCCACAACTGAAGATCCTGCATGCCACATCTAAGACCCAGCACAGACAAATAAATAGAAACATTTTTTAAATAAATATTTATGATGATTCAGCTCCTGCTGCACCCAGACATCGTCTTGTGCCCCCTTTGAACACCTCCCAACACCATGACTGCATTGTCTTGCAGCTTTTTACTTTCATGGAGTCCAGCTCATTGACCTCAGTGAGTCCTCAAGATCTCTGATCCCTGGCCCAAACCAGGTCTTCCTAGGATTTCAGCTTTCTCCCTCCTCGTTTCACTTGCCTCCCCTTTTAGCCTTGTTTCCACAGAACAAGTTTTTAGTTGTTCTCTTGCCAATACACTAAGTTTCCTTGCTCATTTTACCTTCATACCTCCCACCTGCAAAACGCCAGTGACAGACAAATCCAACTCTGCCTTCTCCAGCTGTACCCTCAGGTATCTGAGTGCTTCCAGAGGCAGCACAGCCTTGCTATCACTCTAAATTCACAGTAAATTCATCAATGGGACTGAGAACTCAACATTAGTCAGTCATCCTTTTGTGGTTTTCTCTCTCCTCTTCTTAACTGTAAAATATGTCAGACATACAGAAGAGTGTATGAAATGTGTATGTACAGTTTCAAGAATAATCACAATGAGAACACCCCTGGAATCAGGACTTAGGGCATTGTCAGTACCTGAGAGGTTGTGTTAGTGGTGAAGAACCCGCCTGCCAATGCGGTAGATGCAAGAGATGTGGATTCAATCCCTGGGTCGGGAAGATCCCCTGGAGAAGGAAATGGCAACCCATTCCAGTATTCTAGCTGGGAAAATCCCATGAACAGAGGAGTCTAGCAGGCTACATACAGTCCATGGGGTCACAAAGAGTTGGGCACTACTGAGCGCACACGTATGTACATTTGTACAGTACACGTGAGGCCCCATCTGTGTCCTCCCTGATTGTCTCATCTCCTCTCCCTACCACCTCCCTCTCAGAGGTAATCATTATCCTGGTATTAATTCTCATGCCTCTGTTTAAACTTTTACCCCTAGATATGCATGCCTGTTTTTGAATTTTTGCAGATGGAATCATATTGTATATTTTCTACTGTCATTTGTTTGTATCATTGATATTAGGTTTGTGAGATTCACCCGTGTTGTATGTGTAGTTTATTCATGTGTTGTTTGGTATTCTATTTATTTGGTCTACTATTAGCAGATATCTGGGGAGCTGACATTTTTGCTATTACTCATTCATTCCCTGAGCATCTACTTGAGCATTTCTTGAGCATCTACTATAGTAGATGCCAGGCACTACTTTAGGCATTGGGATAGAACAGTGATCAAAACTGATAAAATCCCTTCCCTCATGGGTATTTTAGGTGTGGAGGACTATAACCAATATTTTAAAAATAGATAGGCTATATTGTATGTTAAATGATGAAATGTCCTAATTAGGAACAAAAGCAGGGAAAGAGATGGAAAGTACCAGGATGGGAGGTTTTATGGTATTTCCCACTGTTGCTGTTGTTGTTACTCAGTCGCTAGCTGTGTTCTACTCTTTGCAACCCCATGGACTGCAGCACACCAGGCTCCTTTGTCCTTTGCTCCTCCTCCCAGAGTTTGTTCAAATTTCTGTCCATTGAGTCGGTGATGCTATCTAACCATCCCAACCTCTACCAACCCCTTCTCCTTTTGCCTTCAACCTTTCCCAGCATCAAGCCTTTTCCAATGAGTTGGCTATTTGCAGCAGGTGGCCAAAGTATTGCAGCTTCAGTTTCAGCATCAGTCCTTAATGACTATTCAGGATCTCCTTTAGGATTGACTGATTTGATCTCCTTGCAGTCCAAGGGGCTCTCAAGAGTCTTCTCTAGCACCACAATTCAAAAACATCAATTCTTTAGTGCTCAGCCTTCTTTATGGTCCAACTCTCACATTCATACATGACCCCTGGATAAACCATAGCTTTGACTAGACAGACCTTTGTCAGCAAAGTGATGTCTCTGCTTTTTAATACACTGTCTAGGTCTGTCACAGCTTTCCTTCCAAGGAGCAAGCGTGTATTAATTCACGGCTGCAGTCACTGTCCACAGTGATTTTGGAGCCCAAGAAAATAAAACCCGTCACTTCTTCTACTTTTCTCCTTTTATTTGCCATGAAGTGGTAGGACTGGATGCCCTGATTATGGTTTTTTGACTGTTGAGTTTCGATACAGCTTTTTCACTCTCCTCTTTCACCTTCATTAAGAAGCTCTTTTGTTTCTCGTCACTTTCTGTCATTAGAGTGGTATCATCTGCCTATCCGAGGTTATTGTTACTTCCCCCAGCAATCTTGATTCCAGTGATTCATCTAGCCTGGTATTTTGCATGATGTACTCTACATAGAAGTTCAATTAGCAGGTTTCCCCCTGAGTTGACATCTAAGCCAAGACATGCAGCCATCTAAGGTGAGAAGATGCAGCAGCAGAAGAAACTCAAGCAGAATAAGGAGCAGCGTGGCAGTTTCAAGGCATGACCCACACAGAAGGGTCTGTACAGTGCAGTTCTATCACTAACTGCTCAGAGTTGTGCCCAGATTTCACAAGTAAAGGGCACATTCCCGTAAGACTATCCCCACTTCAGACACCAGCTCTGGGCTCAGGGGTCCCCAGGCCACCCACAACTGGTTACACATGTGGAGATTCCCCCTATTCCTCAAGTTTAGGAATTCACTCAAAGAACTCATAGAACTCAGGCACACACTGTACTTAAGATTACAATCTTACAGTAATAAAAAGGATTCAAATCGGGAAGAAAAGTCTCACAGGACAAGACCTGGGAGGATTCCAAACACACAGTTTCCATGTCTCCTCCCCACCATCAGGATGCATCACCCTCCTGGCACAGGGTATTATTATCCAGGGAGTCTCCCCTGAGCTTTTGTGTCCCAAGCTTTATTTCTGTGTCCAGGGTTTCATTAAGTAGGTAGGATTAAATCATCTGTTGCCCATGTAGTTCCACCTGCAGCCCCTTCCCCCATCAGATGGGCTCATATCACATGACTCAAAGCCCCAACCCTCTTATCACGACCAGCCCCCACCCTGAGTCACCTCATCTGCGTGAACTTAGGTGTGAACTGAGGGCCCACCATGAATAACAGAGGTACTTCTAGGACTTTCCTCATGGTCCAGTAGTTAAAAATCCACCTTCCAATGTAGACGATTCCTGGTCATGGAACGAAGATCCCACATGCCATGGGGCAACCAGGCCTGAGCGCTGCAACAAAGACCCAGCACAGCCAGAAACTAACACGACAAAGACACTTCTATCGCTGAGGAAATTCCAAGGATTCAGGAGCTCTGTCCCAGGAACCAAGGGACAAAGGTCAGTCAAATTCTTCATCTTATAACACCCTTTGTGTCTGAAGAAGAGTAAGCAAGTCCAAAAATAAAAGGGGATGAGATCAGAGAGATATTCAGACTAGATCTCTTTGATTATTCTGGTAGCTGGATGCAAGGGTTCTCTCAGGTGGAGGCTGGAAGTGCAAATTCTGGGTCATAGGAAATGCACAAGTTCAATTCTGTTGGGAAATATCCAATTGTTTTCTAAAGTAGTTTTGAAACAGGAAAGAAGGGAGCAGGGCACAAAATTTAAAAGAATTTTATAGCCTGAGGATAAACATAAACAATAGAATCAAGTAAATCCAAGATGGCAAACGAGTAGACTTCCGCTAGACCTTGAGCTTCATATACTCGTCGTAACACAGCAGCAAGCTAAGTGACACACCCACCGTACCGTGACAGTTCTGAGGCCAGCCACCCAAGGCAAAAAAGTGAGCTGTGGCCCAATTCCTGGACATCCCTACCCTTTACCCCAAAATAGTTGGAATAGTCCTCCTACTCATTAGCCTATGAAATTACCCAGCCCATAAAAACTAATCATGCCACATTTCAAGGCCACTCTCTCCTGAGATGGCCGATGCTCTATCCATGGAGTCTGTTTCTCTCTAAATAAATTCACTTCTTATCTACTACTTTGTCTCTCACTGAATTCTTTCTGTGATGGGACATTAAGAACCCAAGCTTCATTAAGTTCTGAAACCAGGTGTGTGATCTCAATTAAAAGACCATGGGTTTAAGTCCCAATATGAGTTTTGGCTGGATTCGCGTTCCAGCCCATGTGGTCAAGTCTCAATCTGAGTTACGCAATTTCAGCTATACCAAGATACACATTTACCAGCAGCACAATGAGTTCCCATTGTTCCAGTCCGTGGCAGGCAGAATAATGCCCCCCGCAAAAGGCCATGTCCTAATTCCCAGAATCTGTTAGCATGTTTCCTTTTCTTATATTATAAAAAATGTGGTAGATGTTATTAGTTAAGGATCTTGACCTGGGGAGATTGGAGGGAATGGGGGTGGCCAATGTAATGATAATGACACTTAAAAGAGGATGGCTTGAGGTTCAGAGTCCCAGGAGATGTGATAAGAAAAGCAGAGGTCAGAAGGGTGAGAGAGGCTTGAAGATGCTACATTGCTGACTTTGAAGATGAAAGGAGGGACTGATAAGGATAACTCTATCAGGATCATTACACAGGTAGTTTTAGAAATCCCCCTAGAGGGTTATAGATAGGGAAACTTAGGAAACTCTGGGAGACCACTCTAAGTTAATGATCACTCAAGAAAGCTATTGGAATGCAGCAGACTTGCTTAACTACAAAGCCATCAATAAAGGTACAGGATATGGCCCCTGGCCATTAAGTGAAAAAAAATGAGACCTGCATCCTGCTGCTCAAGTCCAGCAAGATGATGATCCTGAGAACCAAGGACAGGAATATCAGGGAAAGGTAACATTCTAAAGTGAGAGACCCTCATTACACTGAACCCTGAGATGATTTTAACACAGTTTAGTATGTGTCATCACCCTTCTGCTGGTTTGAATAAACACCAAGACAGTCCTAGTTTGACCTCATAGGATCAAACGCTCTCCTGCCCGATGTGAAGGAGGAACTAGTGATGTAAGCCTGTCCTCTACTCAAAGAATGAGGAGGAAGGTGGTCTTCTCCCACTCCTCACTTTCCTTTGATTATAAAAATGTAGCCCGCTTAATTCTTGTGCTGAGCCTCAGTAAGTCCAGACACCTCGTGAGTAATTCTAATTAAAAGACCATGAGTGCAAGCCCTCAGTCTGGGTTTTGGCTGAGTTCAAGTACCAGCCTGTGGGTTCAAGTCCCAACTTGAGGTATACAGTTTCAGGACTACAAACCAAGGAAAGCAGATAACCTGTAGAAGCTGTGAAAGTCTGGAAAACAGATTCTCTCCTATAGACTCCATAAAGAGCTAGCTCTGCCAACATCTTGTATTTATCCCAATGAGACTAACCTCCAGAAACAGGTGTTGTTTTAAGCCACTAGGATTGTGGTAATTTATTCCAGCAGCAATTGGAAAATACTATGTAATCCTTGCCAATACTTTATAAGTGTTGATTTCTCATTTTTTGATAATCAGTTTGTTGTATAGTATTATCTCACTGTAGATTTAATTTTTACTTTCCTGATTATGATAATATCAAACATCTTTTCATATATCTGTTAGTCATTTTTTACTCTTTTTTTTTCTTTTTTAACTGAAGCATACTAAGGATAACTACTTTACAGAATTTTGTTGTTTTCTGTCAAATATCAACATGATGAGTATACCCTTTAGTAAAATGCCTGTTCAAGGTTTTTGCTCAATTTTCTATTGATCATTCTTTTTTCTTATTGATTTACAAGCTTTCTATATACACTAGATATTGGTATGATGAGAGTTAACTGTATTATAAATTGGTAAACATTCAATTGTTTGGACAACTGTCTCCCAATTCATAACCTGTATTATCACCCTCTCTGTGTTATCTTTTGATGGAGACAATAGTCATAATTCATACAAAAGAGTCCCATTTATGGCTTTTTTTCATGGTTTGAGTTTCCCATTCTGTGCTGTTGCATGTGTGCATGCTCAATCAGGTCCAACTCTCTGAGATGCCGTGGACTGTAGCCCACCAGGCTCTCTATCTACGGAATTTTCCAGGCAAGAATACTGCAGTGGGTTGTCATTTCCTACTCCAGGGGGTCTTCCTGACCCAGGGATTGAACCTGCTTTTATTTCATCTCTAGGCAGATTTCCAGGCAGATTCTTTACCACTATGCCACCTGGGAGTTTTTCACCCTACTCTTCTCTAAATTCTCCAAACATTCCCAAGAATTTCAAGTCCTCTCCCTGACAGATGGTGACTCTCCCACTTGTACCTTGTTGTTGTGTTTCAGTTGTTCAGTCGTGTCTGACTCTTTGTGACCCCATAAACTGCAGCACACTAGGCTTCCCTGTTCTTCACCATCTCCCAGAGTTTGCTTAAGCTCATGTCCATTGAATTGGTGATGCCATCCAACCATCTCATCCTCTGTCATCCCCTTTGCCTCCTGCCTTCAATCTTTCCCAGCATCAGGGTCTTTTCCAATGATTTGGCTCTTTGCATCAGGTAGCGAAAATACTGGATCTCATAGGGAAATTCTAAACTGCCATCAGGAACTGCCTCAACTTTTACCCCAAATTTATACGTTTGTCTGCATCCTTCCCTCCTTCCTTCCTGTCACAATGGAGGACACAATCCCTTCTCCCTCAGAGGTCATTCTTTCCTCCTCTGCCCTGGCTGCCATTCCACATACCTCCTCTTTAATATGGTGCATTTAAATATACCCTCTTGTTCAATGCATGATACAGGGTGCTCAGGGCTGGTGCACTGGAATGACTCAGAATGATGGGATGGGATGGGGAGGGAAGTGGGAGGGGGGTTCAGGATGGGGAACACATGTACACCCGTGGCAGATTCATGTCAATGTATGGCAAAAGCAATACAATATTGTAAAGTAATTAGCATCCAATTAAAATAAATAAATTTATTTTTAAAAAAGAACTTAACAGTAAAGATAATAAAGAAATAATGTGAAAAAAATAAATATACCCTCTCTCTTCTCTCTCTTTAATGTCCTCCATTTAAACACCTAAGCTTTCTCATTTTCAAAAACTACCTGGAATATCCATGCCTCATAGAGCCCATCCTGCCTTTCTTTTTCCCATACAGAGTCAGACTTCTTTTATATATATTTTTTGTTTTTAATTGAAGGATAATCGCTTTACAGAATTTTGTTATTTTCTGTAGAGCCTCAACATGAATCAGCCATAGGTATACATATGTATCCCCTCCCTTTTGAACCTCCCTCCCATCTCCCTCCCCATCCCACCCCTCTAGGTTGATATAGAGCCCCTGTTTGAGTTTCCTGAGACATACAGCAAATTCCCAGGCTTCTTGAAAAAATTAGCAGTCTGCCTGAACTTCTGTGGCATAAGAAATACATACTCGGTCTTTGTCCCCTTCCCCTGGCATGGAACTCCTAAATGACTTGGAATTTCCTGAGTGGGAGAAGTGCGTTTTCTTCTAATAAGATGACTCTTGGCAAATGCCTTAGTTCAGGATGGGGGCTGGTCACCAGAAAGACCAAAGCTTGATAAGAATCTTGGAAGTTTCATCCCCATTCCCCAACCTCCAGGAGGTAGAGGGGCTGAAGATTCATTTAATAATCGATGATGCCTACATGATTAAACCTCCATAAAATGGAGGTAAACAATGTAATTCAGAGAGTTTTCCTGGTTGGTGAACACACTGAAGAGCGGGAAGGGTGGTGAGCCTGGAGACATCATGTCCTCCTTCCATGACCTACATGTCTCCTCCATGTGGGTGTTCCTGAGTTATATCCTCTGTGATAAACCATTGTAAGTAAACTGTTTTGCTGGGTTCTGTGAACTGTTCTAGCAAATTATCAAAACTTGGGGCAAGGGATGGTCATGGGAATCCAAGTGAGACAGTAATGTGGGTAACCTGGGGACCTGACATTTGTGACTGAAGTCTGAAGTAAAGGCAGTCTTATGGGACTGAGAGGTTTGTTTTTTTTTTTTTTGCCAGCCACATGGCTCATGGGATCTTAGTTTCCTGACCAGGGATTGCACCTGAGACCCCTGGAGTGAAAGTACAGAGTCCTAACCACCGGACCACCAGAAAATTCCCTGGGACTAAGTCTTTAAACCTGTGGAGCCTAATTCTAACTCAGGATGTCAAAATCTAATTGAATTAAGAATACCTTGTTGGTGTCTGGAGAGTCAGGAACTGGTTGGTGCAAAGAAGGAAAAAAAAAAACCCATACATTTGATACCCAAAGTGAGTAACAAAGAGCTCCACCCCAAATACTAGATTAAAACCATTCTTGCTGAGGTTGCCTGAGACCTATTTTGCCTGATGCAGCCACAGTGATCTTTCAGACACTCAAATCTGACATGTCTCTCCCTTCCCTGAGATGTAATTTTCATTTTCCATCACATTTAGGATCAAGCAAAACTTCCATTAATGTCAACACTTTAGAACACTTATCCTTTTGTCTAAGAAAAATGTGTAACACCATGAATTTCAATAACTCCTTTTAGTCATTTGCTCTCCATGATTCAGAGGACTTTCATGGTTGTCCTCTACCTCCTCACAGAGAACGTTAGGATTCAGCTCTTTGGTATTCTAGTCCAATATGTAAGGAGTTTAGAAGTTGTCACTCTGTCCTAACAAGCAAAAGGCTGAACAAGCTGAAAAATCAACACCTTTTCTTAGATTCTTCAGAGAAGTGAAATCACAGGACAAACTATTCCCCAAATTGAAGAGATATGCAGATAGGGAGAATCACAAGTTAATGGATCAGAAGCCTCCAGAGGAACCAGTGTCAGAGCAACCTAAACTGTAATTGATGGATTTCTGAAAGCCCTATATGGACAAGTCTGGGAATTAAAAACTCTAGGGGTTCCTAGTCATCGGACACTTTTGTGAGTTTTATCTCCAAGAGCCCTACCAAGTCCCAAAAGTGAATATCACAGAAAAATCCCCCCAGGCTTCTGGCAGAGAAGAGGGAAAGGAAATAATTTTGAAATAAATCAGAGCATTCTGTTCTTCTTGACAATGCCTGGATTCTTGAAAATCCATTTTACCAAAGCCTAACTGGAGCTTTATCAGAGCTTAATCTACCCAGGGAAAGGGAAATACCCAATTCCAGCCCCTTCTAGCCATCCTGCCCCACCTAAGTTAGGAAGACAACTGAGAAGTACTAGTGAAGTTCACAGACCAAGGTACAGGTTCATCAAAAGACTGAGATCTAATCATAGGACTATATTGTTTGCCCTCCCCTACACCTTACCACCACATTACTAAAGGTCTACTTACCAGAGTTCCTTTCCCTTAGGACATCATCTACAGAATTCGACAAAGAAAATTACAACACATTCTAAAGAGGAAAAACACAGTTTGAAGAGACTGAACAAGCATCAGAATAAGAGCCAGATATAGCAGGGATGTTGGAATTATCAGACTGGAAATTTAAAACAAGTATAATTAACATGCTAAGGGCTCTAATGGAAAAGATAGACAACATGCAAGCACAGATGGGTAATGTAAGCAGACAGAAATTCTAAGAAAGAATCAATAAGAAATGCTAGAGACCACAAAAACTAGAACAGAAATGAAGAATGCCTTTGATGGACGTATTAGCAGACTGAACATGGCTGAGGAAAGAATCTCTGAATTGAGGACATGACAATAGAAACTTCCAAAATTGAAAATCCAAGAGGAAAAAACCAACAGCACAGAACATCCAAAAACTGTAGGGCAACTACAAAAAGTGTAACATATGTATGATATGACTATCAAAAGAAGAAAAAGGGGTGGGGGTAAGAAGCAATATATGAAGGAATAATGGCTGATAATTTCCCTCAAATTAATCTCAGACACTAAACCACAGATCTGGGAAGATCAGAAAACACCAAGTAGGACAAATGCCAAAGAACAATAATAAAAATCTATAATTAGGCATATTGGGTTCCAACATCAGAAAATTAAAGGTAAAGAAAAAATTTTGAGAGAAGCCTGGGGCAGGGGGCAGGGGGCAGGGGGAACTTACCTATAGAGAAGCAAATATAATAGTGATGTTCAACTTCCCCTCAGAAACTATGCCAGCAAGATGAGAATGGAGTGAAATATTTTAAGTATCTAGAGGAAGAAAACAAAAAAACTGACCTAGAACTCTGTATCCTGGTGAAATCTCCTTAAAAAAGAGAAGGGAGAAAAAAGATTTTCTCAGACAAACAAAAAAAACTGAGAGAATTTGTTTCCAGCAGATCAGCCTTGCAAGAAATGTTAAAAGAAATTCTAAAGAGAGAAGGAAAATTATATAGGTCATAAAGTCTTATTTATAAAGGAAGGAAGAACACTCAAAAATAAATATTTGAAGGTAAAATAAAAACTTTTAGTTTCTTAAACTGATCTAACAAAAAACAGTTTGTTCAAAATAATTATATTTATAAGCATATTTATACTTATATATAAGCAAAATTATTATCAGTAATGACACAAAGGATGGGAGGGAAGAATTACAGATATTCTGCTTTATTGACTATGCCAAAGCCTTTGCCTGTGTGGATCACAATAAACTGTGGAAAATTCTGAAAGAGATAGGAATACCAGACCACCTGACCTGCTTCTTGAGAAACCTGTATGCCGGTCAGGAAGCAACAGTTAGAACTGGACATGGAACAACAGTCTGGTTCCAAATAGGAAAAGGAGTATGTCAAGGCTGTATATTGTCACCCTACTTATTTAACTTCTATGCAGAGTACATCATGAGAAATGCTGGGCTGGAGGAAGCACAAGCTAGAATTAAGATTGCTGGGAGAAATATCAATAACCTCGGATATGCACCCTTATGCATAAAGTGACACCACCCTTATGTCAGAAAGTGAAGAAGAACTAAAGAGCCTCTTGATGAAAGTGAAAGAGAAGAGTGAAAAAGTTGGCTTAAGGCTCAACATTCAGAAAACTAAGATCATGGCATCCAGTCCCATCACTTCATGGCAAATAGATGGGGAAACAGTGGAAACAGTGGCTGACTTTATTTTTCTGGGCTCCAAAATCACTGCAGATGGTGACTGCAGCCATGAAATTAAAAGACGCTTACTCCTTGGAAGGAAAGTTATAACCAACCTAGACAGCATATTAAAAAGCAGAGACATTACTTTGCCAACAAAGGTCTGTCTAGTCAAAGCTATGGTTTCTCCAGTGATCACGTATGGATGTGAGAGTTGGATTCTAAAGAAAGCTGAGCACTGAAGAATTGATGTTTTTGAACTGTGGTGTTGGAGAAGACTCTTGAGAGTCCCTTGGACAGCAAGGAGATCCAATCAGTCCATCCTAAAGGAGATCAGTCCTGGGTGTTCATTGCAAGGATTGATGTTGAAGCTGAAACCCCAATACTTAGGCCACCTTATGGGAAGAGCTGACTCATTGGAAAAGACCCTGATGCTGGGAAAGATTGAGGGCAGGAGAAGAAGTGAATGACAGAGGATGAGATGGCTGGATGGCATCACCGACTCAATGGACATAGGTTTGGGTGGACTCCAGGAGTTGGTGATGGACAGGGAGGCCTGGTGTGCTGCGGTTCATGGGGTCGCAAAGAGTCAGACACGACTGAGCGACTGAACTGAACTGAACTGTTATATAAGGTACTTTCACTGAGTAGGTTTCATGAGTATGAAACCATAGTCACTTGAAAGTGGTTTTGGATTAGTTGTAAAAATACAGTAAAAATCCTAGCACAACCACTAAAAACAGTTAAAAAAAAAAGTACAGCAAATACGCTAATCAAAGAGAGAAAATGGAATCATAAAATGCTCAATTAAAACTACGAAAGGCACAGACTTCCCTAGTGATCTAGTGGTTAAGAATCCACCTACCAATTCAGGGGACACAGATTCAATCCCTGGTCCAGGAAGATTCCACATGCTGTGGAGCAACTAAGCAGGAATGTGACAACCACTGAGCCTGTGCTCTGGAGGCTGTGCTCTGCAAGAGAAGCTGCAGCGATGAGAAGCCTGGGCACTGCAAAGAAGAGTAGCCCCCACTCACCACAACTAGAGAAAGCTCACACGCAGCAATGAAGACCCAGCAGAGCCAAAAATAAAGAAATAAAAATTTTAAAAACCACAAAAGGCAGAAAAATGTGTTAAAAGACAAAAATAGAAACAGAAACAAGAGCAACAAATAGAAAATAACAAATATGATAGATATTAATCCAACTATGTCAATAATCACTTTAAATGCCAATTATCTAAATTGTTGTTGTCTAGTCACTCAGTCGTGTCCGACTCTTTGCAACCTGATGGACTGCAGCATGCCAGGCTTCCCAGTCCTTCACCATCTCTCAGAGCTTGCTCAAATTCATGTGCATTGAGTCAGTGAGGCCATCCAACCATCTCATCCTCGATCATCCCCTTATCCTCCTTTCCTTCTGCCCTCAATCTTTTCCAGCATCAGGGTCTTTCCCAGTGAGTCGGCTCTTCGCATCAGGTGGCCCAAAGTACTGAAGCTTCAACTTCGGTATCAGTCTTTCCAATGAATATTCAGGGTTGATCTCCTTTAGGATGGACTGGTTTGATCTCTTTGCTGTCCAAGGGACTCTCAAGAGTCTTCTCCAACATCACAGTTCAAAACCATCAATTCTTTGGCCCTCAGCCTTCTTTATGGTCCAACTCTCACATCCATACATGACTACTGGAAAACCCAAAGCTGTGATTAGACGGACCTTAGTTGGCAAAGTAATGTCTCTGCTTTTCATATGCTGTCTAGATTGGTCACAGCTTTTCTTCCATGAAATTCTCCAGGCCAAAATACTTGAATGGGTAGCCTTTCCCTTCTCCAGGGTATCGTCCCAATCCAGGGATCGAATCCAAGTCTCCCACATTGCAGGTGGATTCTTTACCAGCTGAGCCACAAAGGAAGCCCAAGAATACTGTAGTGGGTAGCCTATCCCTTGTCCAGCAGATCTTCCTGACTCAGGAATCAAACTAGGGCCTCCTGCATTGCACGCAGATTTCATTACTGACTGAGCTACAAGGGAAGCTCATTGTCTGCATAAACCCACTTAAGTAGAGACCTATATAGATTAAAAGTAATCAATTCATTAGCTCAATTGTGTCTGACTCTGCTACCCCATGGACTGCAGCACACCAGGCTTCCCTGTCAATCACCAGCTCCCAGAGCTTACTCAAACTCATGCCCATTGAGTCGGTGATGCCATCCAACCATCTCATCCTCTGTCATCCCCTTCTCCTCCCACCTTCAATCTTTCCCAGCATCAGGGTCTTGTCCAGTGAGTCAGTTCTTCATATCAGGTGGCCAAAGTATTGGAGTTTCAGCTTCAGCATCAGGCCTTTCAATGAATATTCAGGACTGATTTTCTCTAGGATTGGCTGGTTTGATCTTCTTGCAATCCAAAGGACTCTCTAGAGTCTTCTCCAACACCACAGTTCAAAAGCATCAGTTCTTTGGCACTATTTAAAAAAAAAGGAATAAAATAATGCCATTTGCAGCAATATGGATAGACCTAGAGATTATCATAATAAGTGAAGTAAGTCAGACAAAGACAAATATCATATGGTATCACTTATATATGGAATCTAAAATATGACACAAATGAACCTAACTACAAAACAGAATCACTTTAACTCTGAATCACTTTGCTGTACACCAGAAACTAACACAACATTGGAAACCAACTCTATATATATAAAGGTTTTTTTTTAAGAAAAAAAAAGGAAAATCCATGAAACCAAAAGCTAGTTCTTTGAAAGAATCAATAAAATCAATAAATCTCTTGCCAGGCTAAGAAAGATACAAATAACTTATCAGAAATGAAAAAGGGACATTTCTACAAAGCCTGTGAATATTAATAAAAGATAACAAAGTAAGATTATGAGCAACTCTGTGCTCACAAATCTGATAACCTAGATGAAACAAACCATGTCCTTGAAAGACACAATCTGCCAAAAGTCACTTGAGAAGAAACCGACAATCTGAATTGGCCCATATCTATTAAAGAAATTGAGTCCATAATTTATAATGTAACAAAAATACCAGTCCTATATGATTTCACTGATGAATTCTATCAAACATTTAAGAAAGCATTCCAATTTTCTACAAACTCTTCCAGAAGACTGAAGTAGAGGAATGACTTTGTAAATCATTTGGTGAGGCTAACATTACCCTAAGAGCTGAACCAAAGACAGGACAAGCAAAGATTCAGCTACTTAACATAGTATACACGTATCTGTGTTTAGCTGGGCCCATGGAAACTACAGTAGGTACAAAATTATGACAGCAGGAAAACATGTGAGGGAAGCATTGTCCGCCTTCTGCATGGGAGTTCCTGCCCTGCCCTTTAAGAAGCACGTGGCCTCTACCAGACATGACCAAAGCCCCCCCGACACTTGGTGAAGGCGGGTACCTGAGTCAGTCTGCATGTTAGCTGTTGATAAAGCTGAGCTTATCTATTTTAAATAACTAGATATAAATGAATCAGCTTGCTCACCTAACACTGGAATGAGCTCAGAAAGTAATATTTACCTACTAATTATCGTCCCTGTGCTGAATTTATGTAAACTTTTATTGCATTTCATTCTAACAGCTCTATGGAGCTGATTCTAAGATAATCCTCAATGACGGAAGACATTGATGTTCAGAGATAATGAAGTAGCTTTCCTAAGGTCACTCAGCTATTGAGGGTTAGATGAAAATTCAGAGATCTCTGGCACTGCTCTCTGACCCCGATCAGAGACATTGTTTCAACCATATTTGTAGTGGCAACCATAATTGGGGCAGTATTCCCATTCTTTGTTTAGTGCAGTCACCCTTTTTATTGGACACAAATCAAGCGCAACCTTATGCAACACTTGCTATGACCCAAGGCTCTAGTCTTTTCTTGGGGGCTGGGGGAGGTTGAAATCTATTTGTATCCTGAGCTGTCCTTGCCTCTAATCCCTGGATGTCCACAGGCGATGCTTCTGGTGTTCTACCAGGGGTTCAGTTGGTCCTTGTTTCTATTTGGCTGTATCCCATTTTTTTCTGGAAGAATATCTCAGACATCTGAATTTCTGATTTGGCAATGCCACTTTGCTCCATCTTCTAGCATTTATGCATGCTTTTCCTATTTCTGTATTCTATTGAGGGAAATTTGGAAAGAGGTTAGCATTGTGCACAAATGTAGCCATCTTATCCAGAAGTGTATTGCATCAAGTACAAAAGCTAAACATTTTTCTTGGCTCTAGAGAATGATTATGGGCTAGTTCTCTGAACTGAGACATTCTTTCTTTCATCCAGGCTAAGAGCTCATACCTTAAAGTAGTCCACAGTATGTGCATTTACCAAATTATCAGGCCCAGGAGAAGCTAGAAGGTAAAAGAGGTTGGGGACTTGAAAATGCCCCCAGGCTGAAATTTTATGTTCACCCCACATGGACCCATTCAAAGACCACTGTTTAAAAGGCTCTTTTTAGGGTCATGGTTTCCAGGGTGAACTCTGTGGGTCCCTAGGGAGTGAGAAGGAGGTTGAGTGTGAGACTCCAGAGCCCTGTATTCCCACTTCATCCAAGCATCTCTGTATCTATGCTTGGAACATGGCCTGAGTCCTGGTCAGACATTTATGGATGATATAAGTATGATTGATTCAAGTGTATCTTTGTGAGAGAGGCATGGGGGCTTCTGAGTGAAATTCAGTCCTCATCCTGAGCCAGGAAGTCCTGTGGTGGAGACAGAAGGACCCTGCCCCAGACGGTGGTGTTGAGTTCAGTTCCATCAGTACCCAAGGCTTGGGTTCAATTTGTCTCCTTAAAGATGTCAAATTTCTCTCATTTCACAAAAGAATGGGGATTTTTTTAACTACATGGAAAGGTAAATATCAAAAAAGACATATTTAAAACAAAGGTCAAGACTAATACCTCTCTGCCCTGGATGGGGGAGTGTGTTCACTCAGCTGTGCATGTTATGCTTCTCCCATGGCCAAACGGGGTCTCAGCACCTCTTAAGTCTGGGAAGTCAGGAGGCATCAGGTTTCAGGTAGCATGAATGCTTAGAAGCTTGCAATTCTGGAACTAAATGCAGCTTTACACAAAAATTTTAAAGCTCACCCTCTATTGTAGGGGTCCTTGGCAGCTTGTCATAAGGAGGTGTGATATTGGTCAGCACCAAGGACAGCTCCTGGACCAGTGCTTATTAGAATTATTGGATGTCAAGTTTGCAACGAAGAGCCTCCTCACGGATACCAGGAAGAGTGAGATTGAGGGTAGGGGTTTGCCCAGGTGTCTTGCAAATGCCACAAGCAGCTGACATCCCCCTTCTTGTCATCACAACATCAAGTGAGTCAAGTGAAGTCACTCAGTCGTGTCTGACTCTTTGTGACCCCATGGACTATAGCCCACCAGGCTCCTGTTCATGGAATTTTCTAGGCAAGAGTACTTGAGTGGTTGCCATTTCCTTCTCCAGATGGCACCTGCTAAAGTACGGACACTGACTTAGGGGCTAAGAGGCAAACATTTTGCACAAATGGATGTCATGAGAAGACTGGAGTCTGGACAATTTCACTGGAGAGAGATATGTGATATGCCTCCCCAAATGGCAAGCTCTACCTGACCAACACAGACTGGCCTCATGGCTCTGCCTCCTGGCTCAGAACACACTTTCTGTCTAGTTTGTGTGCTCGTGCTGTTCACCTGGGGTGCTGGGCCTTCCAAGGACCCTTGACATGGGAAAGGAAGTGCTTTTATAGACATACCTTTAAGTGGAGAAATCCTGAGAGCAGTGGGAACCACTGCAAGAGGGAGAAGAGGGAGGGTCACGATGGGATAAGGCTGCCCCAGGTTCCCGCCCAGGGTCCCAACACTACTTCTGGGTTGGGGCAGAGCTCCATTCTCAGATCATTGAGTGGTGCAGCATGGCTTCTTCTTGGCCTTCTGAGGAGCTGCCTTCTACTGACCACTTCTCATGTCCCACAAACACTGATCTCTTTACCTGTGTCCTCTCTTTGACGATCACAGCAATCCTGTGCAGGGGTGGGGATGGGGTCTGGCTGCTGCTCCCATTCTGCAGACAAGAAAGTGAGACTAAGAGAGGGTAAATTACAGCCAGGAACTGTAGCCAGAACTGGCACTCAGATCTGCCTCCCATCAATGTCCCTGTTCCAAACTGTATGACTCCAAGGGCAGAGGATTCCTGGGTTGAGGCTCCTGGAGTAAAGGACACACTACAGCCAAGCACTTCTCTAGGTAGTCGGGGGCCATTTAGACTTGAGAGTCAGCAAACAAATGGCATTGCTCAATGCTGGGCTTAGAATGTCTCTGCTCCTGAAATTAAGACTTCAACAGGAAGACCAGCCTTAATGTATGAACAGCCATACAGTGTTAACTTCCCAGCCTCCATCATGTGTCTTTTCATGTCTCTCTCATGCACTGCCCAGGAAGAAATTCCACTAAAAAGTGTCTAGCCCAGGGTACATGCTCAATAGACATGACCTCCTGCTAGGCTGCACGTCGGGGGCCTATGAACTGAGCCTTTCCCTTCTGGACACTGAGTCACAAGCAGCAGATCCCCAGCCAGGGGTCATGAAGGCTGAGCAGCTGCTGCATCATGGTGTATCTGCTGTCCTGGGGGTGGGAGGTGGAACCTTCCCCATGACCACTTCCAGGCACTTCCCTTTCCTTTACCCTTACACTGCTGAAGGCCAGTATGTGGCCTCCCAGGCCACATGATTTTCTTCCTTGGAAGCCCAAGGTGCCTCTCAGTAAAGAGATTGCTTGAAACCCACAGAGCATGGGGATCTGGAGGGAAGGGGTTGTGTCCCAAACTGAGAGATGAGGAAAGCCGCTAGGTACAACTGCACTGGAGGCAGACAGAACTGTGGTCCCAGAGGGCTTGGGGGTTGTCAGAGCTGATTTCTGTCCCAGTTCTGCCACTCACTGGCTCTTTGGACTTGGGTAATCCCTCATACCCACAAGCAGCCGTTTCCACTTCAGTCATGTGAGTCAGTTGAAGCTCTTTCTTTAGATAAAGAGGAGGTAACACATGGAAGACACCAGGGAAGTACTCACAGTGGCAGTGATCAACAGAGGATGACAATACACACGTACACACACACACACACACACACACACACACACACACACACCTCTCAAAGCCTGCTTAACTCATCCATCAGGGCAAGCTCTCTGAGACTGAGTTTCAAATAATGAAAACATTTTGCAAGTGATAAATGCCTGAGGCCAACAGCATTTCTCAGAAAGTGCAGTTGATGCCCTGCTTCCCGCATGATGTGCTGCCCACTCCCCAACCCCACAGGAGAGCAGGTGGTGGGTCCTTGAAGAGAAAGGACATGGAGCCCTGGGTCCACACCCATGCTTTCCACCCACGCTCCTGACCCACACCCATCAGAACACTGGTGGTCTGTGGACACATCCATTCCTCCTTCCCCTTCCCCCTTCCTCACTCTTTTCTCTACTAGAGAACGGAACCACATATGCATTTGGGGGGTAAGGGGGTGTCCTGCCAATTGAGGCTGAGAGAGTTGAGTCCTCTTGTCTTTCTGAAGGTTGATGTGTTTGTTGAAATCCAACTCCTGCCCCTCCTCACAGCTTATTAAATGACTCATTTCTCATTTGGGTAAAAAGCTCTGAGGTAGACAAAAACCTCCTACATGTGTACTTCTGTTAACAACATTTATCTCTGATCTAAGCAGATCATAACTGGTTAAAAAATTTCCTCCATTCTTCTGATTTATCTGCTTTTAAATGTCAGTTTCAATGAAGCAGATGGTGGGGTCCAGGTTGGGGGGCCCATAAGTTAAAGGCTCCCAGAGAAGTAAGGAAGGTGGGATGTGTGAAAGAGGAAACAGTTTTCAGATGGCTAGGGCTGGAGCGTGTTGGTGCGGTCCCAAAGCACAGGGCCACGTCCAGCGCGTGGCAGGCTAAACGGATGAAGGAGTGAAGAAAGCAGGCAGAGAAGTGGGAGATGCAGGGGAGAGCTGGTGTTTGCTTAGCTTGGTAAGGTGGCCACTCAGGTCCCCTGAGGCTCACATCTCACAGGGAAAACAGGCAGCCGTCTTACAGAGGAGACTGAGTCAAGGGGCTGGGGGACTTGCTCCAAGCCAATGGCAGAGGTTAGGCCGAGTCCAGATCCCACAGCAACAGGCCCACCCCACCCATCATGCAGCTGGAGTGGCTCACAGCCAGTCCCCTAGCCATTCTTCCAGCTTGGACCAGGTCGCCTGGTCCATCCTTCCAGGTCTCCTCTGGGGACCCCACGACTGGAATCACAGCTCTCCCTGTAGGTGTGGCCCATGAACCCCTGTGCAGGAAATGAGGGAAGAGGGATCAGGTGTTCTGGGGGTGCCCTGAGCCTCCTCCCGGGGCAGCAGGGTCTGCGCTCCGTGAGCACAATGCAGTGGGTCTCTGGTCCTGATTCTCAGAGACCACACCGGCCCTCCCCAGTCAGGCCAAGGGGCAGCTTCAGCCTTGCCTCCTTGCTCAGGGGCTATCATGACTGTTGTTGAACTGACCACCCCGGTCTGCCTGCAGCACAGCTGATGGCTGGTAGAAACAAAACAAAACAGGGGCCTCCCTGGTGGGCCAGTGACTAAGACTCTACACTCCCAGTGTGGGGGACCCAGGTTGGATCCCTGGTTGGGGGACTAGATCCCATGTGCCACAACAAAAAAATCAAAGAGCCCGCGCACCACGACTAAAATCCAGCACAGACAAACAAATATGTAAACACACAGAGAAAAGCAAAACTGAGGCAGATAGAACAGAAGGAGAGCTGGAGGAAGAGAAGATTTATTGAGAAAGAGTGGGGACACACATATGAGCCAGGAGTGCGGGGCGTGTGTGTGAATAGGGCATGTTTCCTTGACCCTTGCCAAGCTGCAGGTGAGCATCAGTCAACTGGCCACCATCATGGTTTGAGCATCTGCCACGTGGGCACTGCCAGGAAGGTAGCAAAGCATATTGAAGCCTCTAGAAATCTCGAGGGGGTGGAGCCAGGATAAAATGTGACCTTTCCTGCTCCCATGAGTTCCCAGAGATGCTGGCCACCCACTGGCCAGGGACTGGGGGCTACAGACAAGCCAGTGTGGTGCAGGCACTTCTCAAACTTGCTCGCAGTGAGGGCAGTCTTGGACATCTGAATGCACTTCAATGCACAGGTGCTGTCTGAAATTTTCCCTGTGTTCCTTTCCATGTTGACATTTTGAGAAAGGAATAGTATACCCATTTTACAGATGAGAGGGTGGAACCTATGAGGTCAGTCTTTTAGTCCCTTGCGACTACAACTTTGAGTTCTCCGGTGGCTCAGGGAAGAATCTGCCTGCAATGCAGGAGATGCAGGTTCAATCCCTGGGTGGGGGAGATCCCCTGGAGGAGGGCATGGCAACCCACTCTAGTATTCTTGCCTGGAGAATCCCCATGGGCAGAGGACCCTGGTGGGCTACAGTCCATAGTGTCGCACAGAGTCGGACACGACTGAAGCAACATAGCACATACAGCCACAATTTTATGGAATAAAAAAATATCTTTGTAAAAAAACAAAAGCACATCAAGAAAGGACCTCTGTGAAAAGGTGGGTTGTGTTGGAGGCTCTGAGGAAAGAGACACAGAGCAGAGGGGACGTGAGCTCCTGAGGGGTGAAGACTTGGGACACTGTGGGCAAAAGTGGAGGCTGGGGTGCTCTGTCCTTCACTTACTCTGGGAGCAGTAGGTGTGGGCACTTGGGCTTCAGAGGACAAAGCCTGGGGCAACTCCTAGGAGGCCAAATAGTCCCCAGTCTAGAAACCTCCATCACTGGGCTCATGACTGACCACAGGCTTGGCCCTGTCCCTCATGTTCCTTGGGCAGGAGGCTATAGGAAGAAATAGAACATTCCTACAGAGTAAACAGGAAATAGCGAAGACAAGGGTGAGTGACAGTCACATGTTCCATGATTTAACACACGCCAAAGGAAAGCAAATCCCACAGAAGAGGAAACCAACGCATCCAGGGGAAATCGACATTCAAGGACCTGGAGTTAATTGAGCAAACAGAAAAGACTTTAGCATAAATATAATTAATATCCACAGGGAGATCTGACTGAATAGGAAGCCAGAGAAATATTCAATTTCAACTCTTGAAGGCATCCAGATTGGAAGGGAAGAAGTAGAACCATCTCTGTTTGCAGATAACATACTCTAGTATGCAGAAAATGTTAAAGAATGCACACTCACTCACACACACACACATACAGGACCTCCCTGGTGGTCCAGTGGTTCCGAATCTGCCTGTCGGTGCAGGGGCCAGAGGCTCAGTGCCTGGCCCGGGAAGGTGGCATGTGCCATGGGGCGGCTGAGCCTGTGCGCCTCAACCACTGAAGCCCACACACCTAGAGCCCACGTTCCGCAGCGAGAGACGCCACACCACGGGGAGCCCACACACCGCACCAGACAAAGTCCACACACATCAACAAAGAACCAGCAGAGCCCGAGAACAGATGAACTTTAAAGACACACACACAACTATCAGAGCTAATAAACGAGCTCAGCAAGACTGCAGGGTATACAAGATCAGTGTACAGTTTTATCTTTATAGATCAGCAATGAACAATCTAAAAATGAGACTGCGAAGAAAACGATCCTGTGTCCATTTGCTAGAGCTGCCATAACAACATGCCACAACGAAGGTGGCTTAAACAGGAATGCTTTTAATTTTCTTTTTTAAGGAAACATTCTGCTTTATATTGGAGCATAGCCGATTAACAATGTTGGGAAAGTTTCAGGTGGACAGAGTATCCACTCTCCCCCAAACTCCCCTCCCATGCAGCCTTCCACTAACACTGAGCAGAGCTCACTGTGCCACACAGTAGGTCCTTGCTGGTTGCCCATCTTAAACACCGCAGCGTGTGCACATTAACACCAAACTCCCTACCCATCCCCCAGCACCGTAAGCTCAGTCTCTAAGTCTGGGTCTGTTTCCTAAACAGGAGATTTCTTTTCATCTCATGGTTCTGGAGGCCAGACGTCTAAGACAAAGGTGTTGGCTTGTTTGGTTTCTTCTGAGGGTTATGAGGGAAGGGTCTATTCCAGGCCTCTCCCCTAGCTAGCGTGCTAAGAAGTTTCAGTTATGTTCAACTCTTTGTGACCCTATGGACGGTAGCCCACCAGGCTCCTCTGTCCATGGGATTCTCCAGGCAAGAATACTGGAGGGGGTTTTTGAGCCCTCCTCCAGGGGATCCTCCTGACCCAGGATCAAACCCTCATCTCTTATGTCTCCTGCACTGGCAGCCAGGCTCTTTGTCACTACTGCCACGTGGGAAGCCCCTTTGCGTGCATGTCTATGTCCAAATTTCCCCTTCTTATAAGGACACAGCCATATTGGATTAGAGGTTTCTAATTTTAGAGGCTTCAAAATTTACCACCAAGTTACAATAACAAGACGGTGTTAGTAGCATAAGGATATGCACAGAGAGATCAAAGAAATAGAATTGAGAATCCAAAAATAAACCCTCAAATTGAGGAGTAATTGATTTTGAAAAGGTTGCCAAGACAATTCAGTGGAGGAAAGACTCATCTTTTCAACAAGTGGTACTGGGACAACTGAACATTTATATGCAAGAGAATGGAGACAGACCCTACCTCACACAATATATCAAAATTAACTGAAAATAAATGTGAAACGTCAACATAAGAGCTAAGTATATATAGCTCTTAGAAGCAAACAGGTGTAAATCATCATGACTTTGGATGAAACAATGATTTCTTAGATATGACACCTAAAACACAAGCAATCAAAGGTAAATTAGACTTTTTTAACATTAAAAACTTTTATATTTCAAAAGACATGATTAAGAAAACTAAAAATCAAGCCAGAAACTCGGAGAAAATATTTGTAAATCATATATCTGCTTTAAAAATTATATTCAGTATATATAAAGATCTCCTAAAATCAGCAAAAAAATTTAAACCTAGTTTTTAAATAGGTAAAGGATTTGAAGAGATATTCACCAAAGAACATGTAGGGATCATTAACGAGCAAATGAAAAGATGTTCAACATCATTCGTCATTTAGGGATATGCAAATCGAAACCACAGTGACATATCATTTGCCAATCACTAGCATAACTGTACATAAGACCTTCTGAAGAAGGTCACCATTATTAAAAAGCAAAGACATTACTTTGCCAACAAAGGTCCATCTAGTCAAAGCTATGGTTTTTCCAGTAGTCATGTATGGATGTGAGAGTTGGAACATAAAGAAGGCTGAGCACAGAAGAATTGGTGCTTTTGAACTGTGGTGTTGGAGAAGACTCTTGAGAGTCCCTTGGATTGCAAGGAGATCAAACCAGCCAATCCTAAAGGAAGTCAACCCCGAATATTCATTGGAAGGACAGATGCTGAAGCTGAGGGTCCAATACTTTGGCCACTGATGCAAAGAGCTGACTCATTAGAAAAGACCCTGATGCTGAGAAAGACTGAAGGCAGGAGGAGAAGGGGATGACAGAGGACGAGATGGGTGGATGGCATCACTGTCTCAATGGACATGAGTTTGAGCAACCTCCAGGAGATGGTGAAGGACAGGGAAGCCTGGCATGCTGCAGTCCGTGGGGTTGCAAAGAGTCAGACATGACTGAGCATAACTTTAATAAAAATACTATCCATACCAGCTTTTGGTGAGAATGCAGGAAATTGGAAAGCATACATTGTTGATGAAACTTAAATGATGCATTTGGAAAATGCACCTACTGTGGAAAAACACTCCAGTACTTTCTTTAAAAGGTAGACATAAATTTACTGTATGATCCAAGTGATTCTACTCAGTTAGGTAGCTACCCAAGGTAAATGAAAATCTATCTCCACATAAAGACGTGCACACAAATGTTTGTAGCAGTATTATTCATAGTAGCCAAAAAGTCCACCAATTGGTGAACTGGTAAACAAAATTAGTGTATCTATACAAAGGAATATTATTTGGCAATAAAAAGGAAGAAAGTAGAGACACAAGCTACAACAAAGATGAAACTTGAAAGCTCAGTGAAAGAAATCAGAAGCAAAAGACCACACATTCTATGGTTCAATTTGTATTAAATGCCAAGAAAAGGCAAATCTATGGACAGAAAGTAGATTAGTGATTGCCTAGGGCTGGGAGTAGAAATTAGAATTTACTACAGATGGACATAAAGGGTCTTACTGGGGTGATTGAAATGCTCAGAATTGGATTGGGGTAATGGTAGCTCAGCTGGTAAAGAATCTGCCTGCAATGCAGGAGACCCTGGTTTGATTCCTGAGGTGGGAAGATCCCCTGGAGAAGGGATAGGCTACCCACTCCAGTATTCATGGGCTTCCCTGATGGCTCAGACAGTAAAGAATCGGCCTGCAATTCGAAAGACCTGGTTTTGATCCCTGGGTTGCAAAGATCCCCTGGAGGAGGGCATGGCAACCCACTCCAGTATTCTTGCTGGAGAATCCCATGGACAGAGGGGCCTGGTGGGCCACACTCTCTAGTGTCACAAAGAGTCAGACACGACTGAAGTGGCTTAGCACACACAGTGGCTATACAACTCTGTAAATTTACTAAAAACTCATTGAATTATACACACAAAATGAGTGAATTTTATGGTACATAAATTACAACTCAGTAACCACACACACAAAAAAAACTGTTCCAAGTGAATACGTGATTCAGCAAAGTTACAGGATATAAAATCAGTAAACAAAAGTCACTTGTATTTCTATATGTTCACCATAAACACGTCAAAAGATAAAATTTGATTTGTGATAGCATCAAAAAGAGCAAAATTCTTAGTAATTTATTCTATTTATTATTTTATTTTACTGAGTGTAGTCGATTTACAATGTTGTATTAGTTTCAGGTATACAACAAAGTGATTCAGCTATTTTTTCAGATTCTCTTCCATTATAGATTTTTATAAAATATTGAGTATAGTTCCCTATGCTCTGCAGTAGGTCCTTATTGGAATAATTTTAACCAAGAACTTAAAGATTTATATACTGAAGGTTGAAAAATGTTGCTGAAATAAATTAAAGGAGACATAAATAAACGAAAAGCCAACCCATGTTCATTGATTACAATCTATCAAAATCCCAATGGCATTTTTTACAGAAAAAAATCCTAAAATTTATATGGAATATCATGTGTGCTCAGTCACTCAGTCATGTTCAACTCTTTGCAACCCTGTAGACTGTAGCTCACCAAGCTCCTCTATACCATGAAATTTTCCAGGCAAGAATACCAGAGTGGATTGCCATTTTCTACTCCAAGGGATCTTCCTGACCCAGGAATTGAACCCAAGTCTCCTGCATCTTCTGCACTGGCAGGCAGATTCTGTACCACTGTGCCATACAGAAGCCCATTCCTGGAAGCCCATATGGAATATCAAGGGACTCCAAACAGCCAAAACAATTTTGAAAAAGCATAACAAAGCTAGAGGCCTCACAGTTGATGATTTTGTGCTGTATTACAAAGCTACAGTGAGCAAAACAGTACAGTATTGGCCTAAAGTACAGTGCTGTAGAGTATTGGCCTGTATTCCATTTAAACTAATGGAATAGAATAGAGACCCCAGAAGTGAATCTTCCCACATACAACAAATGATTTTTGACAAGGGTTCCAAGATCATTCAATAAGGAGAGGATAATCTTCTCAACAAAAGATGCTAGGAAAACTGGATATTCATGTAAACAAAGTTAGACTGAAGCCATATTAAAAAAATTAACTTTCACTTGAAAATTATTGTTTATCTGATGTTCAAATTTAACTTTTAATTTATTAAATCTGACAATCATTGAAATGAATGAAATTTTATGTATGATAAAAAAATCACTCAGTTAATACTCTGGAAAAAAATCTCATCTCAGTAGATAAATTAAAGATTTTATTTTTATTTTTTAGATACTGTAAGAGCACACAATCATAATTTTTTTGAACCTCTGACAGCTCTCTTGTACCCATAGTTTCTACATTGCATTTCCTTCCATATTCTTTGTTCTCATTTTCTATGAACTTGCTTCAGTTTACTTCTCTCATGTTTTTCTTAGAGTGGCTTGAATATTTTATTTTATTATTTTTAATTAATTTATTTTAATTGGAGGCTAATTACTTTACAATATTGTTGTGGTTTTGCCATACATTGACATGAATCAGCCATGGCCAAAGTGATTGTTCCTTTTTTTCTAGTTGCTAAGGTGACCGGTCATATTGAGAGAAAAACTATTCCCAGCATTTCTCAGATTAATCACTGCTGAATATTTAAATTTTATTTATAATATTTTCATTTGGTACTTTTTCATATGCCTGATGTGGTCAGATGCCTGTTCTCCAAAGAACTGAGGAATACACAAATGTTCACAATTTGTAAATTAAAAAAAACAAACAAAAAAATTAACTCAAAATGGATGAAAGACTCAAAAATAAGAGCTGAAACTATAAAATGCTTAGAAGAAAATGTAAGTGAAATCTTCATTGCATTGTATTTAACAATTATTTTTTGGATTAGCCACCAAAAGCAGATACTGGAACTCTCAGAGATTGCTAGTGGGAATGTTAAAATGATGCAGCTGCTGTGGAAAACAGTTTGGCAGTTCCTCAAAAAGCTTAACATGGAATTACTGTGACTCAACAGTTCTACTCCTAGTTATATACCCCCAAAGAAATTGAAAAGCAAGGACTGGAAAAGATATTTGCATCCCAGTGTTCATGGCATTATTCACAGTAGCCAAAAGGTGAAAACAACCCGTGTTTATTAAAAAATGAACAGAGAAACAAAATGCATTTTATACATGAAATAGTATCCATACAAAGAAATGAAGTTCTGATACATGCTACAACATGGATGAACCTTGAAAATAAGGTGGAAAAAACAGACAGAAAAGTGCAAATACTGTATGATTTCATGATATGAGGCATCCAGAATATGTGAAGCAAGTTCATAGAGATTGAAAGTAGATTGAAGATTACCAGTGTCTCAGAAGAAGATGAGGAGTTTTTGTTTAATGGATAGAGTTTCTGTTTGGGGTGATGAAAAACCTTGGGAATAGATCCTGGTGAAGGCTGTGTAGCCTTGTGAATGTCATTAATGCCACTGAATTGTATACTTTAAAATGGTTAAAATGAAAATTTTTGTTATATTTTTTACCATAATTTTTAAAAATTAATAATGTAATAAGATCAAAAGCCATTGAATTGTACTCATTAAATGTGTGAACTCTATAAAATGTCAATTATATGACAGTAAAGCTATTTTTAAAAACTGATGGAAACATCAGAAGATATTAAAATAGCTCACACACACACAGTAGGTTTTATATATATATATAATTATTTATAAATTTATATATCTTACTAAGAAATCACCATATAAAGTGGAAAACAATAAATAAGTTTGAAAAACACCATTAAAATCTTCCTATCAATAGTAGAACTAATCTTGAACTTCCCTGATGACTCAGATGGCAAAGAATCTGCCTGTAATGCAGGAGACCTGGGTTTGATATTAAAATCTCTCTATGAACGATAGGATTAATCTTTAAAATGTATAAAATCTCCTGAGATATAAGAAAAGCTATGACTAACCTGGACAGCATGCTGAAAAGCAAAGACATTACTTTGCCAACAAAGGTCCATCTAGTCAAAGCTATGGTTTTTCCAGTGGTCACGTATGGATGTGAGAGTTGGACTATAAAAAGAGCTGAGCACGAAGAATTGATGCTTTTGAACTGTGGTGTTGGAGAAGACTCTTGAGGGTCCCTTGGACTGCAAGGAGATCAAACCAGTCCATCCTAGAGGAGATCAGTCCTGAATATTCTTTGGAAGGACTGAAGCTGAAGCTGAAACTCCAATACTTTGGCCACCTGATGCAAAGAACTGACTCCTTGGGAAAGACCCTGATGCTGGGAAAGATTGATGGCAGGAGGAGAAGGGGATGACAGAGGAAAAGAGGGTTGGATGGCATCACTGACTCAATGGACATGAGTTTGAGTAAGCTCTGGGAGTTGGTGATGGACAGGGAGGCCTGGGGTGCTGCAGTCCATTGGGTCGCAAAGAGTCAGACACGACTGAGTGACTGAACAGACTGAAGCTCTCAAATACTTCTAAATTAAGTGTAAAAAGTGGAACTCATATAGCCATATTCACTGACCTCAAAGTAATTAAAATTAGAAATTAGTGATCCCCCAAATTACATAACAGCTTCCTAAGTGGCTCAATGGCAAAGAGTATGCCTGCCAAGCAGGAGGTGTGGGTTCGATCCCCGAGTCAGGAAGATCCCCTGGAGAAGGAAGTGGCACCCCACTCCAGTATTCTTGCCTGGGAAATCCCATGGACAGAGGGGCCTGCGAGGCTACAGTCCATGAGGCTGCAAAAGAGTTGGACACAACTTAGCAATTAAATCACCACCAACAACAAATTACAAAACACACTTAATAATAACTCTTGTACTTAAAAGAACACCATGACAGAAATTACCAACTTAATAACAGAAATTACCAACTTAATAACAGAAATTGATGACAACTGAGAAATAGATGACAGAGTACTCCACTTTTTAAACTTGTCAAGTTTTCAAAGCAGTAGCCCAAGAAAATTTAGAACCTTAAATGCATTACTTAAAGAAAGGAAAAATTAAGAATAAGTGAACTACTATCTTAGTTCAAAAGCAGGAATGCCAACATTGAAACAAAACCAAGAAAGTTGAAGCGTGATTGATAAAGAAAATGAACGCAATAAAATAGAAATCAAACATACAATAGGAAAAACAACTTGCACTGTTAATCCATAAACCCCAAAAACGCTCTCTCGGAATTAGCAATGCTGAGTTTGCATAAATGCCGGGTGGGTCAGTGCTGTCACGAGCTTGTTTACAACGTGGGTACTGCAACTGGGTCAGACCCACAAGGAGAAAACACAGATGAGGTGGGGGAAAATGAAGCAAGACCAAGGAGTTAAACCATACTAGGCTATATGTGGGCTTTGCCGGCGGCTCGGCAGTAAAGAATCTGCCTTCAATGCTAGGGATGCAGGTCTAATCCCTGGAAGAGTCCCTGGAAAGAAACAGCAACCCACTCCAGTATTCTCGCCTGGAAAATTCTGTGAACAGAGGAGCCTGGAGGACTACAGTCCATGGGGACACAAGAGAGACACAACTTAGCAACTAAACAACAACAGGCCAATATGTACGGTAAAAGGTTTGAGATCATAGACATCACGGAGAAATTCACAGAAAAATGTGAATTATCAAAACGAGTGAGAAAACTCAAACTAATAACTGCAAGGGAGGAAATGGACAAGAGAGTACAAAATTTGCCCTAAAATGCAGGGTCATTTGTTTCAGACAATGTGATTTCCTACCTAGAAAATTGAGCTAACAAACTGTTAGAATAATTCAGATAAATTCCATGAGGTGGAGAGAACTGCCTGTCTATGTCAAGCCCTCCTATCTACCAGCAATGAATTATAACATATAAAGAAAAATGTCAGTCATAATAGCAATACTCTTACAGCACAGTGAGGGATAAACCAACAACCACAGAAAAAAATCTCATGCAGTACCTATATGAGAAAATGATAAAGTGCATAATTTTCTAATTGGAATGTACATGAATAAAGAGAGACACTGAAAAATAATTTTAATTAGAAAAAGAGATACACTGTGTTCTTTGATGGAGAGATTAAATATGACACAAATGTCCATTTTTCCCCAAATTAGTATAGAATTTAAATTCAACAGTAATTACAATATCATAGGTTTTTCCCCATGAAATTGATGAACACATTCTTTTAGTCAAAGGAGAAAATGTGCAAGACTATTCAAGACTGTTTTGGAAAAGGAAAGCAATGAAATGTGAATTACCTGATATATAAAAATATATAATAAACTATTGTAATTGAAGCAAAATGTAAGAATAAACATATAGAATATCAGTTATTCACTTTGAAAGAACAAAACTTCCTGAAACTGGCCTACCCATTTAGGAAATTACTACATAAACTGAAAGAGTGTAAAATATATATACACTATTTTTAAAATGGTCTTGGGTTGACTAACTATATATTTATAATATAATAAAGTAGATAGTTAAAACAGATGATTTATTCCAAGAAAATTATAAAAATCATTTGAAGAAATTATTTTAAAATATATAAGTGAAGAAAATACAAAAGAATATATACTGAGGTAGGAAAGTCATTCTTAAGACACAAAGTACAGAATCTATAAAATAAATTTACAATAATATTACTTTGTAAAACCTCAAGACATAAGGTACATTTTTCACTAATCTATTTGAAAAAAAATGAATAATATTTAGAATTGATAAGACTGCATTGCAGGCAGACTCTTAACCATTTGAGCCACCAGGGAAGCCCCAAGAGTGTAAATAGGTACAGCATTTTTCAGGGCAATTTGGCCATATCTACTAAAAGTGTAAAAAATTTCAGTTCTTACATATATACATAAGCTGGCTAAACAAGAATGTTTATTTAGCCTTGCTTATAGTAGCAACATTTTTGGCATTGCTTTTCTTCCGGGTTGAAATGAAAACTGACATTTTCCAGTCCTGTGGCCATTGCTGAATTTTCCAAATTTCCTGGCTTATTGGGTGCAGCACTTTCACAGCATCATCTTTTAGGATTTGAAATTGCTCAGCTGGAATTCCATCACCTCCACGAGCTATGTTGGTAGTGATGCTTCCTAAGGCCCACTTGCCTTCACACTCCAGGATGTCTGGCCCTAGGTGAGTGATCACACCATTGTGGTTATCTGGGTCATGATGATCTTTTTTGTATACTTCTTCTGTGTATTCTTGCCACCTCTTCTTACTATCTTCTGCTTCTGTTAGGTCCATACCATTTCTGTCCTTTATTGTGCCCATCTTGGCATGAAATGTTCCCTTGGTATCTCTAATTTTCTTGAAGAGATCTCTAGTCTTTCCCATTCTATTGTTTTCCTCTATTTCTTTGCATTGATCATTTGGGAAGGCTTTATTATCTCTCTTTGCTATTCTTTGGAACTCTGCATTCAGATGAGTACATCTTTCCTTTTCTCCTTTGCCTTTCACTTTTCTTTTCACAGCTATTTGTAAGTCCTTCTCAGACAACCATTTTGCCTTTTTGCATTTCTTTTTCTTGGATTTGGTCTTGATCACTGCCTTCTGTACAATGTCATGAACCTTCATCCATAGTTCATCAGGCACTCTGTCTATCAAATCTAGACCCTCGAATCTACTTCTCACTTCCACTGTATAATCATAAGGGATTTGATTTAGGTCATACCTGAATGGTCTAGTGGTTTTTCCTCCTTTCTTCACTTTAAGTCTGAATTTGGCAATAAGGGGTTCATGATCTGAGCCACAGTCAGCTCCCAGTCTTGTTTTTGCTGACCATATAGAGCATCTCCATCTTTGGCTGCAAAGAATATAATCAATCTGACTTCGGTATTGACCATCTGGTAATGTCCATGTGTAGAGTCGTCTCTTGTGTTGCTGGAACAGGGTGTTTGCTATGACCAGTGCATTCTCTTGGCAAAACTCTGTTACCCTTTTCCCTGCTTCATTTTGTACTCCAAGGTTAAACTTGCCTGTTACTCCAGGTATCTCTTGACTTCCTACTTTTGCATTCCAGTCCCCTATGATGAAAAGGATATTATTTTTTGGTGTTAGTTCTAGAAGGTCCTGTAGGCCTTCATAGAACTATTCAACTTCAGCTTCTTCAGCAATAGTGGTTGGGGCATAGACTTGGATTACAGTGATATTGGTTTGCCTTGGAAACGAACAGAGATCATTCTGTCATTTTTGAGACTGCACTCAAGTACTGCATTTCAGACTCTTTTGTTGACTATGAGGGCTACTCCATTTCTTCTAAGGGATTCTTGCCCACAGTAGTAGATAAAATGGTCATCTGAGTTAAATTCACCCATTCCAGTCCATTTTAGTTCACTGATTCCTAAAATGTCGATGTTCACTCTTGCCATCTCCTGCTTGACCACTTCCAATTTACCTTGATCCATGGACCTAACTTTCCAGGTTCCTATGCAATAGTGTTCTTTATAGCATCGGACTAAACTTCCATCACCAGTCACACCTACAATTGGATGTTGTTTTCACTTTGGTTCCTCTCTTCATTCTTTCTGGAGTTATTTCCCCACTCTTCTCTAGCAGCATACTTGGCACCTACTGACCTGGGGCGGGGGGGGGGGGTCCATCGTTCAGTGTCATATCTTTCTGCCTTCTCATTTTGGTTATTTCATCAATAACCTCAGATACGCAGATGACACCATCCTTATGACAGAAAGCAAAGAACTAAAGAGCCTCTTGACAAAAGTGAAAGAGGAGAGTGAAAAAGTTGGCTTAAAACTCAACATTCAATAAACTAAGATCATGGCATCCAGCCTCAAGACTTCATGGCAAATATATGGGGAAACGATGGAAACTGTGACAGACTTTATTTTTGGGGCCTCCAAAATCACTCCAGATGGTGACTGCAGCCATGAAATTAAAACACACTTGCTCCTTGGAAGAAAAGCTATGACCAACCTAGACAGCATGCTAAAAAGCAGAGACATTACTTTGCTGACAAAGGTCCATCTAGTCAAAGCAATGGTTTTTCCAGCAGTCATGTATGGATGTGAGAGTTGGACCATAAAGAAAGCTGAGCACCAAAGAATTGATGCTTTTGAAATGTGGTGTTGGAGAAAACTTTTGAGAGTCCCTTGGACAACAAGGAGATTACTCCTAAATGAAGTAAGTCCTAAATATTCATTGGAAGGACTGATGTTAAAGCTAAAACGCCAATACTTTGGCCACCTGATGCAAAGAACTGACTCATTAAGAAAGACTCTGATGCTGGGAAAGATTGAAGGCAGGAGGAAAAGGGGACAACAAAGGTTGATATGATTGGATGTCATCACTGACTTGATGGGCATGAGTTTGAGCAAGCTCTGGGAGTTGGTGATGGACAGGGAAGCCTGGCATGCTGCAGTCCATGGGGTCACAAAGAGTTGGACATGATTGAGTGACTGAACTGAAGTCAACTGATAGTAGCAACTGGTTCCAAATTGGGAAAGGAGTATGTCAAGGCTATATATTGTCACCCTGCTTATTTAACTTATATGCAGAGTACATCATGTGAAATGCTGGTCTGGATGAATCGCAAGCTGGAATCAAGATTGCCTGTAGAAATATCAACAACCTCAGATATGCAGATATCACTCTGAAGGCAGAAATCGAAGAGGAACTAAAGAGCCTCTTGGTGAGTATGAAAGAGGAGTGTGGAAAACTGGCTTAAAACTCAACATTCAAAAAATGAAGATCATGACATCTGGTCCCATAACTCCATGGCAGATAGCTGGGGGGAAAGTGGAAACAATGTTTTTTTCTTGGGCTCCAAAATCACCACGGATGGTAACTGTAGCCACAAAATTAAAAGATGCCTGCTGCTTGGGAAAAAAGCTATGACAAACCTAGACATGAAAAAAGGTAAATAAATTTCATCAATATTCAGTTTATAAGTGAGATCTTCCTATATGTACTTAAAATGAGAGGTTCTCCAAGATTTCTTGTTAAAGAGACAGCATATTGCAAAAGCCCGACTACCCGGAATACTATTTATGTTAACTATTTGTGTTAGTTCAGTTCGGTCGCTCAGTCGTGTCTGACTCTTTGCGACCCCATGGACTGCAGCACACCAGGCTTCCCTGTCCGTCACCTACTCCCAGATCTTACTCAAACTCATCTCCATCGAGTCGGTGATGCCATCCAACCATCTCATCCTCTGTTGTCTCCTTCTCCTGCCTTCAATCTTTCCCAGCATCACAGTCTTTTCCAATGGGCCACCCAAGACAAGTGGGTCATGGTGAAGAGTTCTGACAAAACGTGGTCCACTGAAGAAGGGAATAGCAAACCACTTCAGTACTCTTGCCTTGACAACCCCATGAACAGTATGAAAAGGCAAAAAGATAGGACACTGAAAAATGAATTCCCCAGATCAGTAGGTGCCTGATATGCTACTGGAGATCAGTGGAGAAATAACTCCAGAAAGGCTGAAGAGACTGAGCCAAAGCAAAAACACCACCCAATTGTGGATGTGACTGGTGATGGCAGTAAAGTCCGATGCTATAAAGAGCAACACTGCATAGGAACCTGGAATGTTAGGTCCATGAATCAAGGTAAATTGGAAGTGGTCAAACAGGAGATGACAAGAGTGAACGTTGACATTTTAGGAACCAGCGAGCTAAAATGGACTAGAATGGGTGAATTTAACTCAGATGACCATTATATCTACTACTGTGGGCAGGAATCCCTTAGAAGAAATGGATTAGCTCTCATAGTCAACAAAAGAGTCTGAAATGCAGTACTTGGGTGCAATCTCAAAAACGACAGAATGATTCTGTTCATTTCCAATTTGTGTTAACTCACCATGAAACCCAAATTACGCAAAAGCAAATCAAGCAAAAAACTGTGAGGAAGGATACATACCCCAGACAGTTATGATGTCATCTTTGGGGAGGGCCTTGGGCTTTGGTGGCAGGGAGCAGGTGGCCATGAAGGAAGATTTATGAGCATCACTAAGCTTCATTTTTCTAAATAACAGAACATGTATGTGTACTATTTGTGCAATTAGAATATAATCAAGTGTGAACATAACAGATCTGTTTTGATTGGAGGCAAACAATGGGCATATATGTGAAAGCACCTGCTGGGTCTTGGTTATGCTTAATGTGGCTTCCTAGACTGCACTCCCAGTCAAAGACTTCCTGGGGCAGAAAAGAGAGGAAAGAACTCGAGTCTCTGCCCAATCATGGGAGACACCATGTCCAAAGGTAGGGGATGAGTGTGTGTGTGTGTGTGTGGGAGACAGAGAGGTGCTGATGGTCACTTTCTAACTCTGTGACGTCAACATCCAGGTTTTTCCAAACAGAGCTCTCCTCCATGCCAGCAGGAGCGTGAATGACGTGGCATTTCCAAACACAGCACCCCATTAGCTTTTTCAAGATACACCAGTGATCCCCATTCTACAAGGTTTGGTGCTGGTTCTTTCTTCATCTTCCCAGAAGGCATCAGTAGAACACTTCAGACACTGTTTAAGACTCTGGTTCCTTCCCCCAGCGGTCCTTCAAATAGTGTGGGGGTGAGGTCATCCAGTAAGCCACCAGGAATAACGTGTGCAGGAAGCAATATTAACCCCAGGGCTGCCACCGAGCCAAAAGAAAATTGAAACTGTTGGTGGAGAGATATGACATGATTTCTGAAATGTTGAGGTGTACAAGTGTACATTTCAGAACTGATTAAATGCATGATTTCTCTCCCATCAACTCCATACACCCAGCAAAGTCATTGGCCTGTCTGTAGGAAATCTAGGGGAGGCGGGAAAGGGCAGTGCAGTCTTCTTATCATCTGAAACCCATCAAATAAGGTTGATGCAGCTCCAGTCCAAACTTATAGATACTCAGAGAGGTTAAGCCAATTCCTCAGGGTCACACAGGCAATAAATGGCAGTCAGGACTTGAACTCATGGCCTGTGGCTCTGAATCCAATGCTCATTCTATTCTGCTGTGCGTCCAAGGGAGCCTTCTGGAGGACAGGGCTTGGGGCTGGTCTTCGACCATGCAGCATGTTCTAGCTCCTGGGAACACCTGGAGCGGGTGGCTCGGCATGGCTCTCACTGTTCAAAGGACCAGACACTGTTGGGGCCAGAAGTGGGTAGGACATAATATGCTTGGTTTCTGTTTCAGCCCTGAACAGCTGGTGACCTTGCTCTTGATCTCCTTCCCCTTGGATGTGAGTTCTGGAAACAGCATGTTGGACTCTAGGGTGTCCGAAAGCCCTCCTAGCTCTGAAGCTCTGCAACTGGGTGATTTCCAGAAAGAAAATTGTGTGAGACTGTGTAGCCTTCTTTCTTTACAGATGGGTTTGAGGAGTCTAGTGGGAGTGTCTGAACTGAGGACTCTGTGCTTTGTCCTGCCCAAGGACTTGGACTTGGTTGGTGGTGAAAGACTGTGTGACTCAAGTTCAATGAACAAGGCTCCACCTATCAGGGAAGGTGATATTAACCCCAGGGCTGCCACCGAGCCAAAAGTAGCTCCACAGTCCACTGGGTCCAGGGAATACCTATGAGCGAATGCCTCGGGCCATGGATTGCTAAGCCCAGCTTTTGAGAGCCCAGGATCATGGAGCTAGAAGCTAAGAATGGGGAAAACAGGGTCCTTGTCAGCCAGGACCAAAAGGTCCTCCTTGATCCTGGAGAAAGTCTCAGGAGGGAAATTCAGGTGGTATTCTGCAGAGCAGGGGGGCTGCTCCCAGCAGGAAAGGCTGATCCACCTAAGGATCACCCCAGTCACCCCATCAACCACTCCATTCCCACTCGTGGGCTGTCTTGGACCCTCCCGACCAATCTGACTAGAACTCCACCTGCCTCTACATGTCTCCTGTGTCCCTCTGCCCACCTGGGTTGGAGCTGGAATTCCCTATGGAATTTTCCAGGTCACTCTGACTCCAAACCGGTGCTGGAACGCAGCACTCCAGGGCTCTCCAGAGAGAATTCGAGACCTTCCCTGAGTTGCTGCTCACATGGCCCCAGAGCCCCCATTTACCTCTATAAAACAAGTCACTTCTATCTTCTTCACAGGTTCCATGGAGGAGCCTCAAGGTATTACCATCAGAAAAGCACCGGCCCAGTGAGTGGTTCCGTTGCATTTGGCGTGATTTGCTCTGAAAGCCTGATGTCCCTCCTACAGCCTCTCCCATCAGGACCATGCTTCCCACCCACTGACAGCGGGTTTGGCAACTGACTTGTTTTGGCCAACGAAATCTGAGTGGAAGTATCATGTGCCTCTTCCAAGTGGAACATAAGGAGCCATCATGTGGTTCTCCCATTGCTCTTTTCTCTTGCCTGGGAGACTGGTAGGTCCCACAGACTGACTGCTTCTGAATCCTGAGACCCTAAGTGTACAGAGCTGAGGCCCGCTTGCAGTGGACTTCAGACGCAGGTGAGAAATAATCCTTTGCTGTCATATAGCACTGAGACTTGGGATCCTTTGTTTCAGCAACATCTCTTAGCCCACGCTGACAGATACAAGCACAGCAGACCAGGGGTATCTGTTGGTTTCTCACCATCTCCCCTGAAGGAAGAAGCATCCATCAGGCTTAGTATAGTGAATTAGGAAGAGAAATTCTCCAAATTTCAGAGGCACGGGAGGGGACCAAGGACAGTGGCTGGGAGTGGTACTGCCGGGAGTGATGGAGCAAAGGGAGGGGGTGGGCAGGTGGAGAACCTTGGATGTTCTGGGTTGAAGACCTAGAGGGATCCAGTGATGCTGCGTTCCTGGCTGTGTTTCCGTGTAAAAATAGTATCATTACTTATCTTCCAAGTCCTTCTTTTTTAATTTTAAAAAATATTTATTTATTTGACTGTGCCGGGTCTTAGTTGCAGCTTGAGGGATATATATATATTTAGTTGTGACATGCAAACTCTTAGTGGCAGCATGTGGGATCTAGTTCAAACCGAGGTCCCCTGTATTGGGATCATAGAGTCTTAGCCACTGGATCAGCAGGGAAGTCTCCCAACCCTTTCAGTAATAATGAAATTTTGTGAGTGACTTATTTGGAATGCACGCATGCATGCTCAGTCCAGCTCTTCGCAACCCCATGGACTGAAACCTGCCAGGCTCCTCTGTCCATGGAATTCTTCAGGCAAGAATACTGGAGCAGGTTGCCATTTCCTTCTCCCAGGGATCTTTCCCACCCAGGGATAGAACCTGCATCTCCTGCATTGGCAAGCAGCTTCTTTACCTCTGAATCACCAGGAAAGCCTTTATTTGGGACGAGGTGTCACATACCCTATTTTAGACTTTCAGGCAGAAGACAAGCCAGGCAGGTACCCCAGGTGTTAGCACACCTGGCTGAAGGCTTATGGCCAGTGCCCAGGTCATGTAGGTGGGATGGCACAGACTCCGAAGACCAGAGGCTGGAAGCAGACCACAGGTGCACTGGTTGGGGTGCACTGGATATAGGGCAGAGCCATCTCTAGACGACCTCTGTCCTTGTCCCCAGCCCAGGGTTCTCCAACAGGAGGGAGAACGGTCACACGGTCAGAGATTGTCAGGGCTGGAACTGCTGCCAAAGAAAGCCTGCCTTCCGTTTGTCTAACGTTAATAAGAATATTATCTCCGAGAAGGGTCGCTCTCCTTGGAGGCACAGGATGATGGTTGGAGACGTTTATTTTGGTAAATGCGAAGCCCAGCCACAGAGATCTGAGTGGAAGGAGCACAGATTTCTGCTCCTTGTTAATTTCATGGTTGACTTAACTGTTCTTAAGTGATTATAGCACTGGTGATGATGTGCTTGAAATGCTTTTAACTTTTTTTTCTTCTCAGCCAGTTCTTCTCTTTCTTTGTCCCAAAAGATTCAGACTCTTGATTTGAAACGCAAATTCACTGTCTTAAGGTTTCCTGGGTATCACTGTTTGTGGGAACATATTTTGCCTATGGTAGGAGGAAGAGCACTGGAGAGAGGAGGAGGATGCTGAAGACCATGACCTGCACTCCCAAGCAGTCCTATGGGGCTGCATGGCTGCATTCCGTGCATTGTTTCTTTGAATTTTCTCAACAGCTCGCAAGCCAGCACAGCCACTGGAGTATAAGCTCCATGGATCTTGTTTGACCACTGCATCCAACAATCCAAAGTAAGAGGTCAGGCACATAGTAAGAGTTCAATAAATATTTGTTTTCTGAAAAGAGATATTATCATCCACATTTTAAAAATAACAAAACTACGGCTGGGGAGATTAAGAGACTTGACTGAAGCCACAGGGTTCATAGGTGGCAGAACCAGAACTCAGAACTCTGGAACCCAGAAGGTTGTAATCTGCCTTTGGTGGGTGGGGATCATTCAATCCCCCTCAATGGTCAAGACAGACACGGAAGTGATATTAGAGAAAGAGGCATTTTAGAAAAATGCAGGTGGAACTTATCAACAGGATGGGCTACATGTTTTTAACAGATTGTAATTTAGGTTGCACGTTAAGGTAGGAACTCTTGCAGCAGTATTTTCCACAGGTGGCCACACTTGCTCTTTCTGCAGTGTTACAGGGACTTGCCTCCACCAGGAGGGGGGGGCTTAAGTCCCCTCCCCCTGAACCTGGGCAGACCTCAGTAACTGCCTCAACCAGAGCATGCGACTCCAAAGGTCAGTCCTACGAGTCAACACAGCCTCCTCCTGAACCTCTCTTGGGACATGAGCCTTGGGTATCTCAGTTGACCGGTGACAAGTCTGCCCCTCGCCCCCACTATGCTGGGGAGGCCACATGGAGACGTCTTCACCCCCAGTCTAAGCCTGGAGGTCCAGCTGCGCAGCCTCACGTGCGCTGCCCTCTAGAGGCCATCTGCTCTAACATCAACTCTCCGCCCTTCCCGCCTCCCCCCCTTTCTCGGCTGCGCTGGCTTTGGACACCTGCCACCCTGATATCTTCTCTTCTCCCTCCAAGCACAATGAAGTGCCCTACAGAGGAGGATATTTCTCCCTCGGAGTCTCCCAGGGCACTCACCCCTCCCTACCCCAGACCACTACTTTAAATCAATCAGCCCAGGAAAGTCAGATCAAGTTACCTGACTTTAACTCAATTAGCTCCTCATTAATTCACGAGAACCGGCTTTGGTCAGGTTTCCCAGCAGGGCTGTGGGCACAGGAAGAAGTGGATTATGTGGACAGGGAAGAAAAACATTTGGGGAGAACTCTCGAGAAAAGGGGAACAGGGATGAGCTCAGCCCACCAAGCAAGTGACAGGGCTTTTACAGGCTTCAGGTTCAGGACCACCAGCCCCGCTTTTCAGATGCGGACACCCTCGCAGACCTACAGCTTAAAGGCTGCAAGCCCAAGAGCCGGGCCAGGTATCTCTGGGTTCAGAGTGTCCCTCCTCTGGAGGAATAAGGGATGTTCAGCCTGCAGACAGCCTGTCTCACTGGACGCTGGGCACCCAACCAGGCTGCAAGTGCCACCATCGAAGCCGAAGGCAGACCTCTGCCTGCTCTGTGAGGCGAAGCGATTTGAGCCAGTGAGTTAGACGGCCCAGTAACCAACCCCTCCTTTCTGGGCACCTGCTTGCGGTTCTGCCAACCCCAAATCCAACCCCATCTGGGAGCCTGGGGGCCAGGGGTCACAGGTGGGCTCCGGTGGTGCTCTGGCGCCCTCTTGTGGCCGTCAGCTCTAACTCCAATTCTCAGCCCTTCCTCCCCTCCTTCCCCAAACCAGGGGCTGCCCTGGTCTTACACACTGCCTGCCTGATTCCTTCCTCCTTTCCCTCTAAGCCCAGTGAAGTGCCCTACACATGAGGATAGTTCTCTCTCCCTATCTCCCAGGGCACTCACTCTCCCTACCCCACCGCTTTAAATTAAATAGCCCCTGAACTCAATGGAGCTGACTGTGGCTCAGATTATGATCTTCTTATTGCAAAATTCAGAGTTAAATTGGAGAAAGTAGGGAAAACCACTAGGCCATTCAGGTATGGCCCAAATCAAATCCCTTATGATTATGCAGTGGAAGTGACAAATAGATTCAAGGGATTCGATCTGGTAGACAGAGTGCCTGCAAAACTATGAATGGGGGTTTGTAACATTATACAGAAGGTGGTGACCAAACCCATCCCCAAGAAAAATAAATGTAAAAAAGGCAAAATGACTGTCTGAGGAGGACTTACATAAAGCTAATAAAAGAAGAGAAGTGAAAGGCAAAGGAGAAAGGGAAAGATATACCCAAATGAATGCAGAGTTCCCAAGAATAGCAAGGAGAGATAAGAAAGTCTTCTTAAGTAAACAATGCAAAGAAATAGAGAAAAACAGTAGAATGGGAAAGACTAGAGATCTCTTCAAGAAAATTAGAGATACCAAGGGAACATTTCATGCAAAGATGGGCACAATATAGGACAGAAATGGTATGGACCTAACAGAAGCAGAAGAGATTAAGAAGAAGTAGCAAGAATACGTGGAAGAACGGTACAATAAAGCTCTTAATGACCCAGATAACCACGATGGTGTGGTCACTAACCTAGAGCCATACATCCTAGAGTGTGAAGTCAAGTGGACCTTAGGAAGGACTCAGTTCAGTTCTGTTCAGTTTAGTTCAGTTGTTCAGTCATGTCCGACTCTTTGCGACCCCATGGACTGCAGTACACCAGGCCTCCCTGTCCATCACCATCTCCCAGAGTTTGCTCAAACTCATGTCCATTGAGACAGTGACGCCATCCACACATCTTGTCCTCTGTCATCCCCCTTCTCCTGCCTTCAACCTTTCCCAGCATCAGGATCTTTTCTAAGGAGTCAGTTCTTTGCATCAGGTGGCCAAAGTACTGGAATTTCAGCTTCAGCATCAGATGAGGAAAAAATGGAAACAGTGACAGATTTTATTTTCTTGGGCTCCAAAATCACTGCAGACAATGACTACAATGATGAAATTAAAAGAGGCTTCCTTGCTCTTTGGAACAAAAGCTATGACAAACTTGGATGGCATATTAAAAAGCAGAGACATTGCTTTGGTGACAAAGGTCCATATGGTCAAAGTTATGGTTTTTCCAGTAGTCATATAAAGATGTGAGAGTTGGACCATGAAGAATGCTGAGTGCCAAAGAACTGATGCTTTTGAACTGTGGTGCTGGAGAAGACTCTCGAGATTTCCTTGGACAGCAAGATCAAACCAGTCAATCTTAAAGGAAATCAACCCTGAATATTCATTCTAAGGACTGATGCTGAAGTTGAAGCTCCAGTAATCTGGCAATCTGATGTGAAGAGCCTACTCACTGGAAAAGACCTTGATGCTGGGAAAGGTTGACGGCAGGAGAAGGGACAACAGAGGATGAGGTGATTGGATGGCATCACCGACTCAATGAACAGGAGTTTGAGCAAACTCTGGGAGATGGTGAAGGACAGAGAAGCCTGGCATGTTGCAGTCCATAGGGTCGCAAAGAGTCAGACACAGCTTAGCAGCTGAACAACAAGGGACCTCGCATCATGCCACCAGGCTTTACATCAATCATTTCCTCCTCAATTCAGGTGACCTGGCTTTAGGTCAGGTCCCCCTGGCAGGGGGTTGGAAACAGTAAAGAATCAGATAGAAAGAAAAGAAAGTCTTTGGGGAGAACTCTAGAGAAAAAGAAAGAGCATAGGAATGGGCACAGCCCACCCAGGCAGTACAGACTTTGGGTTCAGGACCAGCAGCCTCGTTTTCCAGATGCCGACGCCATCGCAGAGCTGCAGCTTAGTCTTTCCCAGCACCCCACCAGGCTGGAAATCAGATACTTCTGGGTCCAGAACCCTGCCTCCGGAGAAACAAAAGTCAGTCCACTCAGCCTGTGAGGCTGTATAACCACCAGGTCACCCCACCAGGCTGGAAGTGCCACCACCACAGTTAGCGGCCAACCTCTGCCCCGTATTTGAGGTGAGGCGATTTGAGCTGTAAATTCAGAGGCACCCGATAACCAGCTCCTCCTCTCTGGGCACCTTCCTGGGGTCCTGCCAACACCACGCCACCCTAATCTCAGAGCCGGGAGGGTTGGTCGGGAGCTGCGGGCGGGCCCTGATGGTGCTCTGGCGCCCTCTTGTGGCGGCCGGCTCTAAGGGCGACTCTCAGCCCTTCCTCCTGCCTCCCTCCCCTCCCCAGCCCCGGGACAACAGATCTGACCGTAAGATTTTTTTTTTCATTTATTTTCTATTTATTTATTTTGAAATATTGGACTTGACCAAAGGCCACTTGACGAAGAGTATTTCTAATCAAAGACAGAAAGAGTAAATGACAGGAGGAAATATGCTCTTTCACGATGCTTGAATAGTCGGGGTGGGTTCTACCCTCACTAAGGGAGCAAGGAAGGCACCGACCTCTCTACGTGTTCACACTTTCTCAGTGTGTCAGGGAGAAAGATTTATAATAGGACAGAGCCCAGGCTTTGAATCCCAGCTTTTCCTCTTCCGTGTGTTTATTCACCTCTTGACACTGTTTTTGTAACAAGAAGATAATAAAACCCACTTTGTGTAACTTTTAGAATTAAATGAGACAAAATGTCAAGAATGGTATTAGTCAATAGAATTTAAAGAAAATCACCTTTCCCTTTAGCTCCTTTCTCAAAGCAGGTGTTAATTCTTTGTCCAGAATACTCTGTTTGCTCTTTGGGAACTTACATGTTCCTTTTCTCATGTCTTTACCCTCTCATCAATTCCACCAACTCCTACATTTATAAACTTACTCATAATTTCCTCACCCTTAAAAATATATTTTTTTAAAAAATCTGTTCCTTGCTTTGACTCCTGATTAAGCAGCAATTCTGTATTTAGACATCCCTTTTACATAGAACTTTAAAAAAAAACTTCACTTGCTGTTTCCCTTTCCCATTCCTTCTTCTATTTATTTATTTGGCTGCACTGGGTCTTGGTTATGACATGCGGGATCTAGTTCCCTGACCAGGGATGGAACCCGGGCCCCCTGCTTTGGGAGCATGGATCTTTAGCCCCCGGACCACCAGGGAAGTCCCTCCCATTCAATCTTCAGCGGCTCCACCCACTAGACAGGAAACCTCAGTGGCCTCCAAACAGCCAAAGCCAGGGGCTGGCTTTCTTCTTTGATGTCTGAAGACTTGACTGACAGTTCAGTTTTCCTGTTTATGTTTGTTACTTATAGATTGTTCAATATTCATTTTCCTTAGCTTCCCCACTGTAAGGCTTTTCTAATTTGATTCTCCTTCTTCTGCTCTGATTGTTATTTTTGAGTCCCTTTAGTTGGTAGCATCCTCCCCTTCAATCATTTTTTTCAAACTACTATTTCTTCCTTTTCTTCTCCTGCTCCTCCCATGACCTCTTTGAGTCACCTTATGAAGGCTTTACAACTATTCATAGTCATTCATTTTATCCTGACCTCCAGGTACAGGGGAGGATTGCACTTTTACCTCCCCTAAAGCCAACAGTGTGTTGAAAAGTAGAGATATAATTCTGCCGACAAAAGTCCGTGTGATTAAGGATATGGTCTTGCCAGTGGTCACACATGGTTGTGAGAGATGGACTGTAAAGAAGGCAGAGCGCCAAAAAATTGATGCCTTTGAACTGTGGTGCTAGAGAAGACTTCTGAAAGTCCCCTGGATGGCAAGGAGATCAAACTAGTCAATCTTTAGGGAAATCAACTCTGAATACTGGCTGGAAAGACATGCTGAAGCTGAAGCTCCAGTATTTTGGTCCTCTTATGAGAACAGCCAACTCGTTGGAAAAGTCCCTGATGCTGGGAAAGATTGAGGGCAGAAGGAGAAGACAGCATCAAAGGATGAGATGGCTGGATGGCATCACCAGTGCAATGGACATGAACTTGGGCAAACTTTGGGAGATGAGGAGGGACAGGGACGCCTGGCGTGCTGCAGTCCACTGGGTCACCAAGAGTCAGACATGACTGGGTGACTGAACAACAACAAAGTTGCAAGGAGATCAAACCAATCAATCCTAAAAGAAATCAACCCTGAACATTCATTGGAAGGACTGACCCTGAAGCTGAAGCTCCAGTACTTTGGCCACCTGATGGGAAGAGCTGACTTGTTGGAAAAGACCCTGGTACTGGGAAAGATTGAGGGCAGGAGAAGGGGATGACAGAGGATGAGATGGTTGGATGGCATCACCGACTCAATCGATGGGAGTCTGAGCAAACTCCAGGAGACAGTAAAGGACAGGGAAGCCTGGCGTGCTGCAGTCCATGAGATCACAATGAGTGGGACATGACTTAGCAACTAAGTAACAACAGAGTTGCTCCACATAGAAGCGATCACAGATCCTGTTTATTCATCTAAACTTAAAAAAAAAAATCTTTCCTGTTAATTCCAACTGAACCTCCCAGTCTCACCCAATTTCATTGTGCCAGATGGTCTGCTCATATAAATTCTGCCCTTCCTGGATTCTGTTCTCCACATCACAGCCGGAATTCCCCTACTTAGAACCATTCCCTTTGCCCTTCAAGTGAAATCCTTAACATCACACAGACACTCTGGACTTATCTGTCTGCTCTCCTCTCCCTCACACTTAAGTTCTCTGCTGCAGCCACTCTGATCTCTCCCATTTCCCTCAAAATTCTGTTTCTTGACCTGCATCTCAGAATACTGCCCATTCTGACATCTTAAACCTAGAAGTTCCCCTGCCGTTTTTCTCTTACTTGACTCATATGAATCCTTTACATCTCAGCCTATACACCATACATCACAATTCCTGATACACAAGAAACAATAAATATTTGTGGTTTGATTCCCTCTACTATTCCAGCTGAGACTTCCACCAACTCCGATCCACCCTGCTGAAATAGCCTCCAGTCTCTTCTGTGTCATTCTGTCCCTTTTACAGTGAGTCCCCTATATACCGGCCTTTAAGTTTCAGACATCAAAGATGCAAATGTGCTTTCCATCAACATCAGGCATGAATGCAATTGCAGCTTGCCCTCTGTCTCCTATTGGTAAGAATCCTTTAGCTCTACCATCTCCCACCTCCTCTCCCTCCTCCAGTCAGTAATTCTTCTTGCCTGTTCACTCAATGCCAGCCCCTTTACACCAGCTATTATATTGTACTATTGTACTTTTCAAGGTACTATGCTGTAAGATTTAAAATGGTTTTAATTTTTGTGTTTTTTATATATTGTTTTTGTGAAAAATATTATACATCTATTACAGTACAGTACTATATAGCTGATCGTGTTAGTTGGGTACCAAGGCTAACTTGGTTGACTTATGAACATACTCTCAGAACAGAACTCACTCATATGTCGGGGACTTACTGTATAGTATCCTCTGTGAAGATGCTAGTTACCTGGGTTTAATTACTAGGTTTAATTCTCTTATTTTACCTCTTCCTTCTTTGTTCCCATTTAGTTGTATTCTCCAATTTCAGTATAAGTACTTAACACAGTAGCTTATTAGATAAATGATTCATCTTTTGATTAACATACTGACTAGTCAGCATAGATCTCATTTACTGAAAATGTCCATCTTTAGTTGCACTTGAGTGATGTCTTATAAGATGTTGTTTCAAGAGTCAAATATAGTTTCTTATAATGCACATCACAAACTTGGAAAATTCACTTTCTTGATAGCTTCACCAAAGTGTAGAATTTTGCTAAAAATAGGTTATAAGTTAGAATACCAGCATCATGTTTTCCAATCTTTTCAGAAAGTTAAGTTCAGTTGTTCAGTCCTGTCTGACTCTTTGCAACCCCATGGACTGCAGCACACTAGGCTTCCCTGTCCATCACCAACTCCCAGAACTTGTTCAAACTCATGTCATCCAACCCTCTCATCCTCTGTCGTCCCCTTCTCCTCCCACCTTCAATCTCCCCAGCATCAGGGTCTTTTCCAATGAGTCAGTTCTTCGCATCAGGTGGCCAAAGTATTGAAGCTTCAGCTTCAGCATCAATCCTTCCAAAGAATATTCAGGACTGATATCCTTTGACTGGCTTGATCTCCTTGCAGTCCAAGAGACTCTTAAGAGTCTTCTCCAACACCACAGTTCAAAAGCATCAATTCTTCAGTGCTCAGCTTTCTTTATGGTCCAACTCTCACATCCATACACGACTACTGGAAAAACCATGGCTTTGACCAGATGTACCTTTGTTGGCAAAGTAATGTCTCTGCTTTTTAGCATGCTGTCTAGGTTGGTCATAGCTTTTCTTCCAAGGAGCAAGCATCTTTTATTTTCATGGCTGCAGTCGCCATCTGCAGTGATTTTGGAGCCCAAGAAAATGAAGTCTGTCATGGTTTTCATCGTTTCCCCATCTATGTGCCATGAAGTGATGGGACCAGATGCCATGATCTTTGTTTTTTGAAGGTTGAGTTTTAAATCAGCTTTTTCACTCTCTTCTTTCACCTTCATCAAGAGGTTCTTTAGTTCTTCGCTTTCTGCCATCATCTGCATATCTGAGGTTATTGATATTTCTCCCAGCAATTTTGATTCCAGCTTGTAGTTCATCCAGCCTGGCATTTCACATGATGTACCCTGCATATAAGTTAAATAAGCAGAGTGACAGTATACAGCCTTGACGTACTCCTTTCCCAATTTGGAACGAATCTGTTGTTCCATGTCCAGTTCTAACTGTTGCTTCTTGACCTGCATACAGATGTCTCAGGAGGCAGGTAAGGTGGTATATTATTCTCATCTCTGTAAGAATTTTCCACAGTGTATTGTGATCCACTTTGACAGTGTGATCCACACTGTCAAAGGCTTTGGCATAGTCAATAAGGCAGAAGCAGATGTTTTTCTGGAACTCTCTTGCTTTTTTGGTGATCCAATGGATGCTGGCAATTTGATCTCTGGTTCCTCTGCCTTTTCTAAATCCAGCTTGAACATCTGGAAATTCAAAGTTCATGTACTGTTGAAGCCTGGCTTGGAGAATTTTGAGCATTTACTTTGCTAGTGTGTGAGATGAGTGCAATTGTGCAGTAGTTTTAGCATTCTTTGGCGTTGCCTTTCTTTGGGACTGGAATGAAAACTGACCTTTTCCAGTCCTGTGGCCATTGCTGAGTTTTCCAAATTTGCAGCATTTTTACAGCATCATCTTTTAGGATTTGAAATAGCTCAGCTGGAATTCCATCACCTCCCCTAGCTTTGTTCATAGTGATGCTTCCTAAGGCCCACTTGACTTCACATTCCAGGATGTCTGGCTCTAGGTGAGTGATCACCCTCATCGTGATTATCTGGGTCATGAAGATCTTATTTGTATCGTTCTTCTGTGTATTCTTCCCACCTCTTCTTAATATCTTCTGCTTCTGTTAGGTCCATACCATTTCTGTCCTTTATTGTGTCCATCTTTGCATGAAACGTTCTCTTGGTATCTCTAATTTTCTTGAAAAGAACTCTAGTCTTTCCCATTCTATTGTTTTCCTCTATTTCTTTGCATTGATCACTGAGGAAGGCCTTCTTATCTCTCCTTGCTATTCTTTGGAACTCTGCATTTAGATGGGTACATCTTTCCCTTTCTTGTGGCTCAGCTCGTAAGGAATCCGCCTGCAATGGGGAAGACCTGGGTTCTATCCCTGGGTTGGGAAGATCCCCTGGAGAAGGGAAAGGCTACCCACTCCAGTATTCTGGTCTAGAGAATTCCATGGACTGTATAATCCACGGGGTCACTAAGAGTTGGACACACCTGAACAACTTTCTTGTCTTTTGGCTGCCACTAATAAGTCTTTTCCAAATATACAGGAATATTTTTGTCATCTAAAAGCATTATGATTGTCAACTAAGACTTGACTCAAGTGGGATCTAAGCGAAACTGTCTCCTGGTGTCTTATTAATCAAATTCAAGTTATTAAAGATATTTATTTCAGAAGTAGATTTCGTTGTGTAAAGATTTCTGCCTTTCCCTAACTTCAGATATCAGCATATCTGCATTATCAAGGATATAAATATAAAACATGTTGATATCCTTGTGGTCTAGGATAACTATTAGTGTTTTTTTCTATTTGGGTAGAATTAATTTATTTTCAAATTGGTATGAAATCAAATAACTGTCTTGTTTCTATGTCTTTGATAAAGTTAAGGACAAATGAAATAATAGTTACATTGCAAGAATATATATGACCATAAAGAATGGCAAAAACATTACTTTATTTATTTATTTTTGGCTCCCCATGATGTGGAATCCCACTAGGGATCAAACCCACGCCCCCTGCGGTGGAAAAGTGGAGTCTTAACCACTGGACCGCCAGGGAAGTCCCCAAAAGCATTAGTTTATAATTTATTTTTTAAGAGTTTTGTGGGAAGGGAGGTTCAAGATGGGGAACACATGTACACCCATGGCTGACTCATGTCAATGTATGGCAAAAACCACTACGATATTGTAAAGTAATTAGCCTCCAACTAAAATAAATAAATTTTAAAAAAAAGAATTTTATGGACGTCCCTGGTGGTACAGCGGATAAGAATCCACCTGCTAGTGCCAGGAATACAAGCTCGATCCTTATCCGGAAGTTTCCGCGCGCTGCGGAGCAAGCCCCTGCTCCACAAGGACGGGGTGCGCGTCCTGGAGACTCAAAGCCACGACCGCTGAGCCCGAGGGCGGCAACTGCGGAAGCCCGCGCACGCGCCTAGCGTCTGCGCGGCCACAGAGCGGCCGCCACCGCGAGAAAGCCGCCCTCGAGGAAGGGCGGCCCCCACTCGCGGCAGTCGGAGAAACTCCCTGGGCAAACACCAAGACCCAGCACAAGCATAAGTGAATAAAAGAACTGTGTAGTGACAAAAAGAAGAGGGAATGTTGCAGGTCATATATTGTGGATGCCATCCTACTAAAATTTCTGAGAAGGCATGAATGAGTCATTCTCCATTACCTAATGGTATGGTATAACCAAACATTTATCAAAATAAAAATGAGGTCCATATACACACAAAATCAACTCTTTACCTTAAGTATCACCAGAAACTATGGAGCCCCAAATGAACTCCTGAGTGGTAGTAAGGCTCTTAAAACAATAACATTTTAAGTGCATAGCTATTACAAACCCATTTGATATTCCTTTTCTTGCCATGATGCTAATGCATATAGTTTGTATTCAAACTGAGGTCACGAGTACTACTACAGCAGTTTCAATGTAATTCAGCCTTAGTTGAAAAGGAGTAAATGGATATTTAAAATTACATGTTACCAGGAAGGTGGGAAAAAACCAATTACAGCAAACATTAGTTTTTTAAAATAGCAAATTAAAGATTTGTATTAAATTGTGTTCTTTCTCCTCTGGACATGTACAGAATACAATAATACAGGAAAACTTGCTCTATCACCCACTCCTTTTCCTTGCCTCAGCTGTTCTACTAATTAATTGGCCTGGAAAATAGAAACTGGGATGCAAAAATGACTCCGAAGGGGAGGCTGAAATTCACTTTACAATATTTAGTCTATGAAAAGGGTTTTAAAAATACCACTGAAGTGAAGTGAAAGTCACTCAGTCGTGTCCGACTCTTTGTGATCCCACAGACTACACAGTCCATGGAATTCTCCAGGCCAGAATAATGGAGTGAGTAACCTTTCCCTTCTCCAGGGGGTCTTCCCAACCCAGGGATCGAACCCAGCATTGCAGGCAGATTCTTTACCAGCTGAGCCACCGGGAAAGCACCAGGCCAATATATTTTAGCTGAAGGAACAGGTAGTTGGTGTGCTATTTTATTTCAACTGGCCAGACAAATTCGAATGTTCCCTTTAATTTTCTCCTACATTGGAGGATTGACACTTGAAAAGACAACATTAGAGACCTCATGCCATAAATTCAAGATGGTATTTTTCAATGTATAGGTCATAGAATGACCCCTTGATGTTTCTTAAAAACAAACATTCCCATGCCTCAACCAAGTTCTACCAAGACAGCATCACGAGACTCAGCATTTTGACAAGCAACATGAAAATTCTGACATACAGAGTTATTTTAAGAGTTCCCCAGGTGGCTTAGCATTAACGAAACTGCCTGCCAATGCAGGAGACACAGTAGATGTAGGCTTGATTCCTGGGTCAGGAAGATGCCCTGGAGAAGAAAATGGCAACCCACTCCAGGATTCTAGGCTGGAAAATTCCATGGACAGAGGAGCCTGGAGGGTTACAGGCCATGGGGTTGCAAAGAGTATAAATATTACCTCATCCAACCTTCAGGCAATTTCTTTTTTGTAAGAAGTGTATTTATTTAGAGAGAAACACACTTCCCAGCGTATGAAACATCTCAGAGGGTGAGAGTGGCCCAGCATGTGTGCATGCTCAGTAGCTAAGTCACGATAACTAAAGGCAGACAGAAAAGCAGCTGTAGGGACCTTAAGGATTTATTGCCCCCAGCCGTGGTTCTCAGGACTTCCCAGGTGGCACCAGTGGTAAAGAACCTGCCTGCCAATGCAGGCTATGCAAGAGACATGGGTTTGATTCCTGAGTGGGGAAGATCTCCTGGAGTAAGAAATGGCAACCCACTCACTCCAGTGTTCTTGCCTGGAGAATTACATGGACAGAGGAGCCTGGTAGGCTACAGTCCATGGGGTCACAGAGAGTCACACACTGAGCGTGCAAAATGAGCACAGCACTGTTTGTGCTAAACCACTTTTCACCATGGCCTAAAGGATCATTCATAGTCTGTCTTTCAAACTATTTCAACAAACTCAAACTGCTGTTTAACCTCTTTAACAAAGCATCACTTTAACATCCCAGCCATGGTCTTGTCTTCTTTCTCCAGGTAGCAGAAACAGTAACTGTCTGAACCAATCAATTTCCTATTTTACAGATTTTACTTTCTTAGAGTTCATAGGTTACACTTGTCTATAATTTTAGCACAAGGCTTTGCATAGAAAAGCAAACACCGAAAGATGAACTCTCCAGGTCGGTAATGTCCAATATGCTACTGGAGATCAGTGGAGAAATAACTCCAGAAAGACTGAAGAGACTGAGCCAAAGCAAAAACAGCACTCAGCTGTGTATGTGACTGGTGATGGAAGTAAAGCCCGATGCTGTAAGGAGCAATACTGCACAGGAACCTGGAATGTTAGGTCCACGAATCAAGACAAATTGAAAGTAGTCAAACAGGAGATGGCAAGAGTGAACGTCAACATTTTAGGAACCAGCAAACTAAAATGGACTGGAATGGGTGAATTTAACTCAGATGACCATCATATCTACTACTGTGGGCAAGAATCCCTTAGAAGAAATGGAGTAGCCATCATAGTCAACAAAAGAGTTGTAGTTGAAATGCAGTACTTGGATGCAATCTCAAAAACGACAGAATGATCTCTGTTAATTTCCAAGGCAAGCCATTCAATATCACAGTAATCCAAGTCTATGCCCCAACTAGTAATGCTGAAAAAGCTGAAGTTGAACGGTTCTATGAAGAACTACAAGACATTCTAGAACTAACACCCAAAAAAGATGTCTTTTTCATTATAGGGGACTGGAATGTAAAAGTATGAAGTCAAGAAATACCTGGCTGAAGCTGCTGCTAAGTTGCTTCAGTCGTGTCTGACTCTGTGCGACCCCATAGATGGCAGTCCACCAGGCTCCTCTATTCCTGGGATTTTCCAGGCAAGAATACTGAAGTGGGTTGCCATTTCCTTCTCCAGGGGATCTTCCCGACCTAAAGATCGAACCTGAGTCTCCTGCGAAAGGCAAAGAAGAAAAGGAAAGATATACCCATTTAAATGCAGGGTTCCAAAGAATAGCAAGGAGAGATAAGAAAGCCTTCCTCAGTGGTCATTGCAAAGAAATAAAGAAAAACAATAGAATGGGAAAGACTAGAGTTCTCTTCAAGAAAATTAGAGATACCAAGAGAACATTTCATGCAAAGATGGACACAATAAAGGACAGAAATGGTACGGACCTAACAGAAGCAGAAGATATTAAGAAGAGGTGGGAAGAATACACAGAAGAACTATACAAAAAAGGTCTTCATAACCCAGATAATCCCAATGGTGTGATCACTCACCTAGAGCCAGACATTCTGGAGTGCAAAGGCAAGTAGGCCTTAGGAAGCATCACTATGAACAAAGCTAGTGGAGGTGATGGAATTCCAACTGAGCTATTTCAAATCCTGAAAGATGATGCTGTGGAAGTGCTACACTCAATATCCCAGCAAATTTGGAAAACTCAGCAGTGGCCACAGGACTGGAAAAGGTCAGTTTTCATCCCAAGCCCAAAGAAAGGCAATGCCAAAGAATGCTCAAATGACCGCACAATTGCACTCATCTCACAAGCTACTAAAATAATGCTCAAAATTCTTCAAAATACTGTTGAAGCCAACAGTACGTGAACCATGAGCTTCCAGATATTCGAGCTTGTTTTAGAAAATGCAGAGGAAGCAGAGATCAAATTGCCAACATCTGCTGGATCATCAAAAAAGCAAGAGAGTTCCAGAAAAACATCTACTTTTGCTTTATTGACTGTGCCAAAGCCTTTGACTGTGTGGATCACAGCAAACAAAAATTCTTCAAGAGATGAGAATACCAGACCACCTGACCTGCCTCTTGAGAAATCTGTATGCAGGTCAGGAAGCAACAGTTAGAACTGGACATGGAACAACAGACTGGTTCCAAACTGGGGAAGGAGTATGTCAAAGCGTATCTTGTCACCCTGCTTATTTAACTTCTATGCAGAGTACATCATGAGAAACACTGGGCTGGATGAAGCACAAGCTGGAATTAAGATTGCCAGGAGAAATATCAATAACATCAGATATGCAGATGATGCCCTTATGGCAGAAAGTGAAGAAGAACTAAAGAGCCCATTTATGAAGCTGAAAGAGGAGAGTGAAAAAGCTGGCTTAAAACTCAACATTCAGAAAACTAAGATCATGGCATCTGGTCCCATCACTTCATGGCACATAGATGGGGAAATAGTGGAAACAGTGACAGACTTTATTTTAGGGGGCTCCAAAATCACTGCAGATGGTGACTGAAGCCATGAAATTAAATGACACTTGTTCCTTGGAAGAAAGGTTATGACCAACCTAGACAGCATATTAAAAAGCAGAGACATTACTTTGCCAACAAAGGTCCATCTAGTCAAAGCAATGGTTTTTCCGGTAGTCATGTATGGATGTGAGAGTTGGACTATAAAGAAAGCTGAGCACTGAAGAATTGATGCTTTTGAACTGTGGTGTTGGAGAAGACTCTTGAGAGTCCCCTGGACTGCAAGGAGATCCAACCAGTCCATCCTAAAGGAAATCAGTCCTGAATATTCTTTGGAAGGACTGATGCTGAAGCTGAAACTCCAATACTTTGGCCACCTGATGCAAAGAACTGACTCATTGGAAAAGACCCTGATGCTGGGAGAGATTGAAGGTGGGAGGAGAAGGGGAAAACAGAGGGTGAGATGGTTGGATGGCATTACCGACTCAATGGACATGAGTCTGAGTAAACTCCGGGAGTTGGTGATGGACAGGGAGGCCTGGCGTGCTGCAGTCCATTGGGGTTGCAAAACGTTGGACACGACTGAGTGACTAAACTGAACTGAACTGAACTTGCACAAAGAAAGTACTTAAATCTTCAAAATACTGATTGTCTTGCTTATAACTCTTCTCTGTAAGCAAATCCCTACAACACTGACTTCAGTACAACACTGACTTCAAACAAACAGCCCACTGGTCTCTAACAGAATGCTACTTCCAAAGTTGCTGAATATTACAAAAAATAATTGATATATCATTTGCTATTTATTAATTCCTTAAGTGCGTCAAGTCCTATAATAAGCATTAAGTACATTACCACATTAAATTCTCACAATCATTCTGAAATGGGCATTATGATCTTTACTTGACTGAAAAAAGACATTGAAAACTGCGGCAGAGGAGTTCAAGGAGCTCTCCTGAAGCCACATACCCGAGGAGCAGCAAGGCTGAGAAGTGCGAACCGATGTTTCTCTGACTCAAAGCATGTGCGTTATCTCCACTATGTTATACTAGAGACAGAGAGATTTGGTGTTCTGTCGTCATGTTGAACTTAGTGCCAAGAACTCCAGAATGTATGGGTCTTGTAATAAAGATACTTCCAGTATACTGTTTGTCGCTCTCTATTTTCTACACCCCTAATGTATACACATACACATCCTAAAAGTAAGCCATTGTGAAAAAAGAAATTTAGAGAGGATTTCTTGAGACCAACAGATACTGTTAAATGACTAGAGACAGCAAAGAGCTCTAAATGTTGTCACTATTCTCTATGCTATTTACCTGCAGACAGCCTAAAGACAGCTGAGGAACTCAAAGGGAACTACTTGGAAGTTCACAAGGAGCTCTGATAAACTTTCGCCCAAAGCAATTACTGATCATTAAACATCGGAAGCATTCACATACACATATATACATAAAAAATTGAAAAAGATCTATAAAGACAATGAAATTTTTATCATACATTCTTAGCTTCCTTACCCAGAAAACAGACCAAAAGGTTCTATTTCAGTTTCACAGCTGCCAGCACTTTGAAGAATGGACTGTTGAGAGAATAAACCTCACCTGTTGGATTGTTGCAGTCAATCCAATCACCAGCTAATTCAGTAATGAAAAGTAACACTCCTTCTCGGCCTACCTGAGGTGTTCAACAGCGTGGACAGCTTGCCGGAGTAATGACACACTGCTCACGTGGAGGCGGCATTGTAAACGTGCTGGTCACTGGGTTGTAACACCACGGTTCTCTACATCTGCACATATTGAGACACTCTGGTCCATACTTTGTGCTCTGTAGGGAGAAAAATGCCACAAGGATGGGGTTTTAGTAATGCAAAGGCATCTTCAAATGTCAGTAAATAAGTGAGCTATGCTTTCATTTTTACAGTGTTTTCCCTGAACTGCTATAGAACAGTTAAGGACAGTAGTCCTTAAAGTACCCCAACTCTCTCCTCATGGGCTTCCCTGGTGGCTCAGATGGAAAAGAATCCCCAACCAGGAAGACTCCACATGCCACAGAGCAACTGAGCCCGTACACCACGACTATTGAGCCTGTGCTCTAGAGCCCAGGAATCGCAACTGCTGAGCCCACGGGCCGAAATTATTGAAGCCTGAGCGCCCTAGAACCTGTGCTCCACGGCAAGAAAAGCCACTGCAATGGAAGCAGTCCCTGCTCACCGGAACAGAGAAAAGCCCAAGCGGCAACAAAGACCCAGTGCAGCCAATAAATAAGTCAATAAAATCACTTTTTAAAAGCTTTTTTATGTGTTATTATAAACCCATGATGATGTTATCTTTTTTAAAAATGTAGATATATGTTCTAACTCTATCCACTGACAAAGTCCCCAAACAAGGACCTACCTCTGGCACCAGATTATCACCACTCAATACCATTTTCTGTTAAGAGAAAACTAAGCTCCTGGAGAAATGGCTGATTCCAGGGCTGAAAACAGTAAAAGGTGTCTGGAACATATTGTCATATTAGAAACAAATAAATTATTGGAGACATACAACCATTCAAAAATCCCCAGGGTCAGAGAAGAAAGATTTTAATTAACATGAATCAGAATTTCCTGCAATGAATTAAAATACATCAAGGATATTTAATTCCATGAGTTCACTGAAAAAAATTTAATTTTGAAAGATACTAGGTAACTAACACATTATTCTGAATTTATGAATATAGTATATGAAGGCAAAAAATACAGCATTAAGTCCAAGTTACCTACATGAAGCATAATATAACTAAATATTTAGTATAACTAGATATTCCCTTTATGAGAATATTTCAGCTCATAAGTAAAGGCTAAATGATAAAAAAGTAAGTAGAATCTAAAGAGGATTGGGCTTCCCCAGTGACAAAGCAGCAGTAAAGAATCCACCTGCCAATGTGAGAGACGCAGGTTCAATCCCACATCACAAGTGAAACAAGAAGAGATATGTCTCATGGGTTTGGGATAGGAGAGCAGGTACCTGCGCTGCAGTGAACCAGTACAGACACAAATCAGACATGGATTTCACCAGGCTTATACATAGTCCTACCTAAAGGATAGGTAAAGTACCCACCGGCCAATGCACAAGACGCAAGAAACAAGGGTTCAATCCCTGGATCAGGAAGATCCTCTGGACGAGGAAACGGCAACCAGCGCAAGTACAAATTCTGGGATAATCTCATGGACAGAGGAGACTGGAGGGCTTCAGTCCGTGGGGTCACAAAGAATCAGGTGCAACTGAGCACACAGGAATGAATAGTCCTACCTGCCAACTGCTAGAAAATACAGAGGAAGGGGGAACACGTCAAAATGAACCAAAGGGAAGCAATCAACAAGATCCATGCTGCAGAAAACCACATAGATCATATAGCCTAGTTTTTCAACAGGTAAGCAATACATGACAAGGGAAGAGAGACAGAAAGAGGCTGACAGGGACTTCTCTGGTGGCCCAGTGGTTAAGAATGCCCCTTGCAATGCAGGGGATTCAGGTTCAACCCCTGGTCAGGGAAATAAGACCCCACATGCCATGGAGTAACTAAGCCCGCACGCTGCGACCACTGAGCCCACCCACCACAACTGGAGAGGCCCTGTGCCAAAATGAAAGATCCCACATGATCCCACTAAGACCCAACACAGTCAAATGAATAAATAAAGAGAGACAGAGATACAGATGAAAACAGAAAACCTGAACTGGGGTCTTCCTATTTCAGAAAATGGGAACCTCATTCTTCCAGTTCCCAAGACAAAAGCCTTGGAGCCACTGCTAACTCTCCTCATTCTTGCGCCTCCACCTGCAGCCTGTCAGTGACTCCCCTCTGCTCTGTGTCCTCAGAATCTGAGCTCCCCTCACCCCATCCCCCACCACTGCTCTGGTCAAAGCCCCCAGGGCCCCTCACCTGCATCCAAGGGGAGCCTCTAGCCAGTCCCCTTTTTTTCACCCTGAACTCGGATGCCTACCATCGAGCCAGCAGCCGGGCTGAGAATTTTCAAGTACAGGTCAGATTCTGACACAGCTCAAAGTCTCCAAGGCTGTGGCACTGGTCTCACCCACAGTCCAAGTCTAGTTCTTAAAACAGCCCAAGGCCCTCAGCAATCTGGCCCCCTCTTGCCACCTGCTAACCTCCCCCTTGCCCCTCGGGCTCTGGCCAGCCTGACCTCAACAGCTCAGGCGGCCCCTCCGTGGAGACTCGCGCTTGCTCTTTCCTGTGCCTAGAGCCATCTTCCCTCAGATCTCCTCGCCCCTCCTTCCCTTGCAGATCTGAGCTCCCGAGTCAACCATTCCTTCATGAGTCCCGCCCTCATCACTGTGCTCCATCTACCTGCCCAGTTTTGCACTGGTAAATTATTTTCTTAATTTATTTTATTTTTGGCTGTGCTGGGTCTCCATTGCTCTGCGTGAGTCTTCTGTAGTGGCAGCGAGCCGGGGCTACTCTTCCATTGGCTTCTCGTTGCAGTGGCTCTTCTTGCTGGAGCTTTTCATGGCTTCAGTAGTTTCAGTACATGAGCTTTAGTTGCTCCGCAGCAGGCAGGATCTTCCCAGATCAAGGATTGAACCCATGTCCCCTGCATTGACAAGCATACTCTTATCCACTGTACCACAAAGGAAATCCTAAATTAGTTTTTGATGTCTGTCTCCCTCCATTAGAAGGAACAAAAACAGGGACTTTTTTCAGTGCTACATGCACAGTGCTTAGAATGGTACTGACACTTAGTAGGGCTTCAGAAATGTTAGTTGAATAGAAACATAAATTGACAAAAATAAATAGAGTACAAATACTTATCTTGGTACTTCTGAAAATCATTTTGGTCCAAAGACTATCTTGAGGGACTCTGGACAGAGCCTTCCTTCCTAGGAGCTAGAATTTACCTTCATCAATTACAACACGCCTCTCTACCAGAATGCTTTCCAGCTCTCTGTTCTTAAATCATTTAAAACAAGTTCATCTATGGTTATCCTGTAGTCATTTTCTATAGGATAATGATTTTTCCATTTTATTTCTTGCCTGATCAGAACTGCCATTCTGGGACTTCCCTAGTGGTTCAGTGGTTGGTAGTCCACCTTTCAATGCAGGGGACACAGGTTCAATCCCTGGTCAGGAATGATCCCACATGCCACAGAGCAACTGAGCTCACACACTCTGGAGTCCAGTGAGCCACAGCGAAGACTCAGCAGCCAAAAATAAATAAACAATAATTAAAAAAAAAAAAAAGAACTGCCTTCCTTTAGCTCCTCTGATACAGCAAGAAAAGCTCCAAGATATTTTGGTAATTCACTCACCTTCTGACATGATTCTGAACTGATTGTCATTTAGACCCAGGCTTGCAGGTTTACCTTCACCTAATCAAAAATTCATTAATTGAATTAGGTTGGGATAAGGATGGGAAATAACAAATCTGACTCCATATTAGATCTGTTTCTTTTACTTTTTTGTTTTCTATTGCTTTTGCTACAAGTTAATCACTAAAGGGATGTTGCCTATTTTAAAATTTACATGATGGCCCCTCTCTGAGAAGGCCCCCATGCCTGAAGGTTAAACTAAAATACCTTTGTTCAGCTCAAAGGAAACATCCTGATCGAGCCCACCTGTGAATGGCTGCAGGAAAGAAGAAATTAACACACCTCCCCCAGTCAGGCCAAAATTAGGACATCTTTGCAACAACTTTTACTAGTCTTCTTTACCTCCTCACCTCCCCCTCCATCCAGACCCCAGCAAGACGGTTCTCTAGGACCCTAGCCTGCCATCTTAGAGGACTTTTATTTACTAATATGCAGTTCTCTGGGTTTCCCAGGTGGCTCAGCAGGTTAAGAATCCACCTGCAATGCAGGTGACACAAGGTACGATCCCTGGGTCGAGAAGATCCCTTGCAGGAGGGCATGCCAACCCACTCCAATATTCTTGCCTGGACAACCCCATGGACAGAGGAGCCTGGTGGGCTACAGTCCAGAGGGTTGCAAAGAGTTGGACACGACTGAGCGACTGAGCAACTGAGCACACACACTCAGTAAGGATCCACTGAGCACTGGATCAGTTGGGATGCGTTTGGCTTCAAGTAACAGTAAATCCAAATGAAAGAGGTTTAAACAGTAAGAATAGTGCAGGACCTCATGTTATATGAAACTTAGAGGTAGGGAAATTCCCAAGTGGGTTGACAGAGAGACTCACTGATCCCATATTTTAAGTGCACGAGAAAGCTACTGGAGGATTTTCAAAACATTTTCTAAAGCGTTTGCAATTTTGAAAGTTATTTCTGGCTACTGTACAGACATTGTATGCAGTGGTGGTGGGGGGAGGGTGGCAACAAAGGAAACAATGGTGAGGTTTTTGCTGTAATTCAGGGGCAAAGATGGCAGCTCAAGTTTGAGATGCTTATTGAAAATCTCCGTGGATATGTGAAGTAGGCAATTGGATATGAGTGTTCAGAGCTCAGTGGAGAAGACGGGCTGGAGACACAGAGTTGGTTCTGATCAGTACATAAACTGTATCTAATGCTAGGTAACTGGGTTAGAGTACTTGGAAAGAGGCGGATAGTTGGCAAAGGGTACAGGATAGATATTTGGGGCATTCAGACACTTCCAGTTCAAGCAGAGGAAGAGGCTAGCCACAGGGATAGAGTAGGACAATGGTACAGAAGGATGAAGACAGAAGAATCATGGAACCCCAGCAGAGAACACTTCCTAATGAAGGTCTGGTCAGGACTTCCCTGGCCACTAAGTGATTAAGACTCTGTGCTCCCAGTGCAGGGACACAGGTTCATGTACTGGTCAGGGAACTAAATCCCACATGCCGCACAGCATGAAAAAAAAAAAATTAAAGTCTGATCAACTGGACCAATAAATAGAATGGATTGAGAACAGAAAAGGATATGAAATGAGTCACAGTTGACCTGTGCTTTCCAATATGGTAGCACTCACCACATGTGGCTAGATAACCTAAAAATTCACTCCTTGGGTACACTAGCCACATTTCAGATGCTTGACAGCCACATGGGACTAGAAGCCACCAACTTAAACAATGCAGAGACAGAGTATTCCCATCATCTCAGAAAGTTCTGTTGGACAGCACTGCTATGACAATAATTGTATTACATGGATGTGGATGCACCCATAGGGTAAATGCCACAGCACTGGCGGTGGGGTTGGGCAAGGACTCACGGTCTTTGTCTTGAGAAATGAGTGGAGAGGGTGCATTTCTTGGAATAGAGAAGCTGGGGTAACAGGTTGTGGGGAAATCAGATGTTCTGCCTGGTATGTACGAAGTTTGAGATGGACTTCCCCGAGGGCTCAGCAGGTAAAGAATCCTCCTACAATGCAGGAGCCACAGGAGACTTGCATCCTAGCAAATACAACCAGTGAAACCCATGGCGGATTTCAGACCTCTATAACTGTAAGGTAATACTTTTTTTTTTTTTTTTTTGGCTGCTCCGTGCCACATGTGGGATCTAAAATACCCGTCTGATATATAACTCCCTTGCTTAAAATGGTGTTTTCCTATTCCTATAAGACAGCAAATACATTCCCTAGCTTGGCCTACAAGGCATCCCTATTTGGGCCTGGCCTGCCACTCAAGCCTCTCCTTTAGGATCCCACACCCTCTGCCTCCTTTAGGCCTTTGCATATTCTATTTCCCTATCCAGATCATTCTTCCCACCCACCACCCTTCATCTTCCCTGGCCGACTCTTACTCCTCCTTCAGCCCCCATCTGGGATGCTATTTCCTCTGGCAAATTTCCCAGACCCCTAGACCAGTTAGACGCTTCTGCATAGAGGGGCCCTAGGTACCCCGTCCTGCGGCACCATCTAATCGCCATCTCCACTTCCAGGCACCAAGGGCTCTAGAAGACAACTCGCCTAGCACAGCACCTGACATGCAGGAATGTTTGAAAGACGGGTTAAAAATGAAATAGACACCATTCGAAATGGCTTAAGTGGTTCAGTTAGGATATATGGGAGCCTGGAGAGATCCTTAAGAAACTCTCCCAAGTCAGTTTTATTTTATCTTTTTCATATTTGTTTGGCAGCGTCAGCTTAGTCACAGCACACAGGATCTTCGTTGTGTCACTACGGGATCTTTGGTTACAGTGCAGGGAGTCTCTCATTGCAGTGCGAGAGCTCCAGAGCCAGAGGGGTTGGTTCAGTAGCTCCCTGCATGTGGGATCTTAGTTCCCTGACCAGGTTTCAAACCCAAGTCCCTTGTATTGCAAGGTGGATTCTTAACCACTAAAGCACCAGGGAAGTTCCCCAAGTCAGTTTTAGTCTCTGGGAACATACTCATTCTCTCTGACACGCAAGCAGAGGGCAGGACCAGGTTGCAGTTCCATGCTCAGTTTTGCTGAGGTATTTGAAATAGACCACCCTCTAGTCTTGAACTCTTGTAATTCTATAAGAATCTGTCTTGGTTTTTTAGAGGTGATCACTTCAGTAAGGGCCTCCTTGGTGGCTCAGATTGTAAAGAATCTGCCTGCAATGCGGGAGACCCCAGTTCAATCCCTGGATTGGGAAGATCCCCTGGGGATGGGATCTTCTAATTTTCTTGCCTGGAGAATTTCATGGACAGAAGAACCTGGGGAGCTTTAGTCACGGGGTTGCAAAGAGTGGGACCTGACCAAGCAACTTTCACACACTCATACACACACACACACTCCCCTCAGTAAATGTTCATGGGAAGTGCTGGGCTTCCTTTCTGTTGGTCTTGTAGCAGTATTTTTCTGCGAGTTCTTGGTCAACTGTTTTTTTCCTCTTCCTTCCCTTTCCCTTGTAATATGTTTGTATAGATCTTTTTCTGGTTCATTTTGGATAACTCATCTCCCTTGAGGTGTTTCTGAACCAGCACTTTGCAGAAGGTTCACGTGGAGGAGGGCCCAGGGCTAGTCAAGCCTTTAATGTGTAGTCATTTCTTTTGCATTTTGAAAAATTAAATTGAGAGAATAAATAGAACAAAGATCAGTGTATCTGGAACTCAGGTAACAAAATCAGGTGCTATCTCCATCTTTGGGGCCCTTGCAGGGCACCCACCCTAAAGCAACATAACCCTAAATGTGTGCTTATTCTTCATAGATTTTCAGTGTCCTTTTTTATGTCTACACATTATATTAAGTAGTATCATGTATACTTGGACTTTCAAAGACACACTTTTATGCTTTATATCATCTTCTGTGATTTGCTTTTTTTTTTTTTTTCCTGAATGATGTGTCTTCTAACTATTGGAAAGGATAGAACCCATGCCCCCTGAAGGGCAGAGTCTCAACCTCTGGACCACCAGGGAAGTCCCTGGTGTGCTTTTCTTAGTCAACATCACACTTGAGAGATGGCTCCACGTTGGAGGTGGTGGTGACACTTGTTACACTCCCTTCAGAATGGCATTCCACCCTACTGCTGTACACAACTGATTTCTCCATTCCTCTGTTGAAGGACCTTGGTGTTGTCCCAGGCTCTGCGATGTTATCCATCTAGACTGCCTAGAACAAAATCATCTGGTCCCTGGGACTCCTTTCCAAGAGTCCCACAGGGCTATGCTTCTTGGAGAGGAACTGCTGGGACGTGGGACAGGCCCCAAGTCTGCCCCACCCTGCACATTGGTTTCCAAAATGACTGTACTGACAATAGCCCAACTTTCAGAGATGGCTCACTGTTCTATGTCTGTCACATCTTTCATATTTTTGTCATTCTCACCAACAGTGAGTGGACAGTGGTAGCCATGGGGGAAACTCCCCACACTCCTTTTCTCCACCAAACTATCTTCTATGTGACTTGAGCATGTGGTCCCTTGTTCGTACCCACTCATTTTTTTCCCTGCAGAGAAGGTGGCTGCATTTCATTCCTGATTTCACAAGAGAGGTATCTGCATTTTGCACTGCAGGATGTCCACTCCTTCTGCAGCCCATTCTGCACCCTCCCTCTCCTGGCCCTGCGGATGGCTCCTCTCCTACTTGATTGGTTCAGCATTTCAGCTCTCCCTAGTTTAGTTGAAGACCATATTTGTTCTTATCCGGTTTTGGAAAGAAAAGGAAATGCCAACTTAGAGTCACTATTATTAAATGGAAAGACTCCAAGACACTGTTTCTTGCTTTTTTTTTCCCCCCCACTATGCCTTGTCTTTGTCGCTGTGCACAGGCTTTCTCTAGTCGCAGTGAGCGAGGGCTACTCTTCACTGCGGTGCACAGGCTTCGCATCACGGTGGCTTCTCTTGTCATGGAGCATGGCCTCTAGGTGTATGGGTGTCCGTAGTTGTGGCATGTTCCCAGACCAGGGATCGAGCCTGTGTCCCCTGCTTTGGCAGGTGGATTCTTAACCACCGGACCACCACAGAAGTCCCTCCAAGACTCTTAAAAACGTAAGTTTCTCAGACCAGTCCTAGGTCTCTTGCACTAGATATTTCCAGATGAGATCCTGAGTATCTGTATGTTTAAAAACCTCTCCAGGTAAGATTCCTTGGCGATCTAGTGGTTACGACTCTGTGCTTTCTCTGCTGAGGGCATGGGTTCAATCAGGGGACAGGGGAGTGCATGAGTTTCTCTTGCGGTGGCTTCTCTTGCTGCGGAACATGGGTTCAGTAGCTATGGTACATGGGCTTATTTGCTCAGCGGCATATGGAATCTTCCCAGACCAGGGAAGTCCTACCTTTCTTTCTGATGTAAAACCTAAGAGACAGTTAATAGCCCACAATATGAAATGCCACTTAGTATAATACTTTTCTGATTCCAGTTTACACTACTTTGGTCAAGGTAGCGTGTGTGTGTGTGTGTGTGTGTGTGCGTGCATGTGTGTGCGCATGTGCGTGCGTGTGTGTGCGTGCACATGTGTGCGCACATGTGTGCGTGCGCGTGTAGAGAAAGAGAGAGAGAGAGAGCTATTTTTGAACGGGTAGAAAGGGCATTGCTTGCATGCTAAGTCACTTCAGTCATGTCTGACTCTTTGCGACCCCATGGACTGTGACCCTCCAGGTTCCTCTGTCCATGGAATTCTGCAGGGAAGAATACTGGAGTGGGTTGCCATGCCCTCCTCCAAGAGGGTCTTCCCAACCCAGGAATCTCTTCAGTCTCCTGCATTGGCAGGTGGATTCTTCACCACTAGCACCACCTGGGAAGCCCAGAAAGAGTATTAAACATGGTAAAAATAGTAAAATTTACTTTTGGAGCTAGGGTAAATCCCAAAGTCTTTTCTCCTCTCATGCTACCCCTAGGATGCCAGAGGCAGAAACTGGCACTCCTACTGTGGGAACTACCATTGCCTGGCATTTTCTGCCTCCTTCCCTAAAGTCATGTCCACACGGAGAAGACACCCAGATTAAGGAGGAGCCTCATGATGCTTGGGACAAAACACAAAAATAGTTGTTTGATTTGGTGGCTATTCTTAATAGATGGCCACATTGCCTGTGAATTATGTCAATGTTATTACCTCTCTTTTTATTTTCTTTTTGTCTGCACCTCGAAGCATGCAGGTTCTTAGTTCCTCAACAAGGGATCAAACCAACATTCACTGTGATGGGAATGTGGAGTCTTAACCACTGGACCACCAGGGAAGTTCCGATCTCTCATTTTATTCTTTGCTCTCATTTCTATCTGTCTATCAGCTATCTACCTCTCTCTCTCCCTCTCTCTCTCTCCTTTTTTTTTTAATACCTGCTTATTTGGCTGCACCAGTTCTTAGTTGCAGCATGTGGGATCTAGTTCCCTGACCAAGGATCAAACCCGGGCCCCCTGCATTGGGAAAGCAGAGTCTTAGCCACTGGGCCACCTGGGAAGTCCATCTCTCTTTTGTATCCTAGACTTTTTAATCTGTTTCTATGAGAACTGAAAAAGAGTAATAGAATTTTGGTTTTCACTTAATAACTAACTCAAGAAGTTGAACTTGAAGGCTAAAAGTACATTTCTGGTTCTGTGAATTACCTGCCCTTGACCATTTTTGTTTCTATTTTCCTTTTCTAATCTCTATTATGTAATACTGTTGATTGTAGAAAATCAGTAAAAGTGAAAAAGTTAGCAGTAGAAAACAGTAGAAGTTGCCTAAAATCACCCACCCAATGCTGAAATTTTCTCATCCTCCTCTGCCTCCTCCTCCATCTCTGCCTTCTTTTTTTTGTCCTGCATCTTTTTAGTAATATCAATATTAAGAACAGCAGACAGGTGCACAGGAATGTAAGTACTGCCTTTTCCTCCCAAACATCACATGGTCCCCTCGAGAGATCACTGGTATAGCTAAGGCCACTCTGTTTTGAACCACCCCCTGTCCAATTTTATCCAGAACTAGAGTAAGGTGAATGTGACAAACCAATGCAAAAAAAAAAAAAAAGAAAAGAAAATCATGATGAGAAAAATATCAACATTTGAAATAAAAATAAAATCTTTATTTTTTTATTTAGCTTCCAATTCCAATTTGGCTTAGCATGGGACTGATCCTTCTTTATTTCAAACGTTGATATTTTATTCATTGTGAGTTTTTGCATTAATTTTTATTTTTAAAAAGACTATATTTCCATAGTGGCTGTACTAGTTTGCATTCCCGCCAACAGTGTAAGAGGGTTCCCTTTTCTCCACATCCTCTCCAGCATTTATTGCTTGTAGACTTTTGGATGGCAGCCATTCTGACTGGTGTAAAGTGGTCCCTCATTGTGGTTTTGATTTGCATTTCTCTGATAATGAGTGATGTTGAACATCTTTTCATGTGTTTGTTAGCCATTTTTATATCTTCTTTGGAGAAATGTCTGTTAAGTTCTTTGGGGAGCCCATTATCCAGAGTGAAGTAAGCCAGAAGGAAAAACAACAATACAGTATATTAACACATATATATGGAATTTAGAAAGACGGTAACGAGAACCCAACATGCGAGACAGCAAAAGGAATGCAGATGTATAGAATAGACTCGTGGACTTCGTGGATGAGGGTAAGGGTGGGATGATATGGGAGAAGGGCATTGAAACAAGTTAATTATCATATGTCTAATCAATCGCCAGCCCAGGATTGATGCTCGGGGCTGGTGCAGCGAGATTTCCCGGGGGGGAGGGAGGAGGGAGGGGGGTTCTGGAGGGGAAGCATATGTAAACCCATGGTGATATCATGACATTGTATGGCAAAAACAATTTAAAAAAAGACTATATTAAAGTATTACCTGTATTACAGGCATCTGGGGCACTCCTTTAAATGTTATGTCCACACCCACCTCACCCTAGTCCCCACCCAATTCAGAAATCTCCATAATGAGATCTACAGCACTGGGACATTTAGCCTGAGTTGCCTGCTGGTCTCTGAGTCAGAGCAGGTGGCAGTCCCCCATTTTCAGGGACTGTTGTAAAGCATCAAATGAAGAAGACTGAGGAAATAAGAAAGCAATCCAGAATTCCCCTTGGGTGTTTGAGGTTCCTATTTGTAACTCGAGGCCCAGTTTTCTTCCCTACTTGAATTAAGTTATCTGATCTTTTTTCCTAGAGGAGAAACTGATGGACCAAAATGGGCACTGAGCAAAGTCAGGAATAATCCTGGAAGCAAGCCAGGAGTTCCCAACCAATTTGTGGGGATGAACAAGAGGGCTTTTGTGGGACGTCCCTGGTGGTCCAGGGGTTAAGACTCAGTACTTATACTACCAAGGGCCCAGATCCAATCCTTGGTCAGGGAATTAAGATCTCACAAGATTTGAGGCACAGTCAAAAAACAAAAAGAAGGCTTCTGTGCCACAATCCAATACCAGCCACTGGGAACCACTCGATGGTCCAGTCACTGGGAACCACTTGATGGTCTGCTTTTTTAACCAAAGCACTCCTATGGGACAGTCAAATAGTGCTGAAACATTTTGGCGCCACTTCAAGAAAAATTAGGTGTCAAGCAAAGACATTTACAGCATATAGGTCATTAGCAAGGCATAAAGCAAAAGAAGCGTGTTATAAGATTTGTGAAAATGATACAGTCTCCAAATAAGCACCATCTGCTCCCTGGCCCACTGCCTGCCATGTTCTTGCTCAGCGGAAGGCCAGCCACAAAGATTTTTCAGTTCAATTCAGTTCAGTCATTCAGTAGTGTCTGACTCTTTGAGACCCCATGAACCACAGCATGCCAGGCCTCCCTGTCCATCACCAACTTCCAGAGTTTACCCAAACTCATGTCCATTGAGTCGGTGATGCCATCTAACCATCTCATCCTCTGTCATCCCTTTCTCCTCCTGCCTTCAATCTTTCCCAACATCAGGGTATTTTCAAATGAGTCAGCTCCTCACATCAGGTGGCCAAAATATTGGAGTGTCAGCTTCAACATCAGTCCTTCCAATGAATACCCAGGACTGATTTCCATTACGATGGACTGGTTGAATCTCCTTGCAGTCCAAGGGACTCTCAGGAGTCTTCTTCAACACCACAGTTCAAAAGCATCAATTCTTCTGCGCTCAGCTTTCTTTATAGTGCAACTCACATCCATGGGTTTGGGTGGGGTCACAAAGAGTCGGACACGACTGAGTGACTGAACTGAACTGAACTCACATCCATACATGACCACTGGAAAAACCACAGCCTTGACTAGATGGACCTTTGTTGACAAAGTACTGTCTCTGTTTTTAGTATGCTGTCTAGGTTGATCATAACTTTCCTTCCAAGGAGTAAGCATCTTTTAATTTCATGGCTGCAATCACCATCTGCAGTGATTTTGGAGCCCAGAAAAAATAAAGTCAGCCACTGTTTCCACTGTTTCCCCATCTATTTGCCATGAAGTGATGGGACCAGATGCCATGATCTTAGTTTTCTGAATGTTGAGCTTTAAGCCAAATTTTTGACTCTCCTTTTTCACTTTCATCAAGAGGCCCCTTTGAGCACCCAAGAGTTTTCTGTATGGCCACTAGGGGGAGGGAGTGAGGTATTCTGGGGCTCTTGGGTACCAAGGATGCCCGCCTGCATTCCAGATGGATCGATGGTTTTCTGTCATTTTTCCTGTAGTTCTGGACTCCTCTCCTTGTGTGTTGTTGTTTTTAAAGATATTTTTGATGTGGAACATCTGCAAAGTCTTTATTGAATTTGTTACAATATTGCTACTGTTTCATGTTTTGGTTTTTTCACCTGAGAGGATATGAGATCTTAGCTCCTCATAGGGATCAAACCTGTACTGCCCGCATGGAAAGTGAAGTCTTAACCACTGGACTGCCAGGGAAGTCCCTCCTTGTATGCTTTTATTTGCTCTGATAGAATTGGCTTGTTCCTTTCTGTCTCTGCATTTTCTTGTGTCTTGCATTTCTCTCTTCCTTTCTGCATATCTCAGGCCTTGGCTGCTGCACATCCCAGCATTGTGCTTCCTGCTGCCCCTACCCCAGGTGCCTCTGCAGGCTGCCAGCCCCTCCTGAGGCCCAAGGAGTGCAGCCTTGTGCCTTCTGTATGTTCAGTTCAGTTCAGTTTCTCAGTCATGCCGGACTCTTTGTGACCTCATGGACTAGGGCATGCCAGGCTTCCTCGTCCATCACCAACTCCCAGAGCTTGCTCAAACTCATGTCCATTGAGTCGGTGATGCCATCCAAACATCTCATCCTTTGTCGTCCCCTTCTCTTCCTGCTGTCAATCTCTGTCAGCATCAGGGTCTTTTCCAATGAGTCAGTTCTTCACATGAGGTGCCCAAAGGATTGGAGCTTCAGCTTCAGCATCAGTCCTTCCAATAAATATTCAGGACTGACATTCTTTAGGATGAACTGGTTTGATCTCCTTCCAGTCCAAGGGACTCTCAAGAGTCTTCTCCAATATCACAGTTCAAAAGCATCAATTCTTCAGCACTCAGCCTTCTTTATGGTCCAACTCTTACATCCATACATGACTATTGGAAAACCCATAGCTTTGACTAGACAGACCTTTGTCAGCAAAGTCTCTGTTTTTTAGTATGTTGTCAGGGTTTGTCATAGCTTTTCTTCCAAGGAGTAAGCATCTTTTATTTCATGGCTGCAGTCACTATCTGCAGTGATTTTGGAGCCCAAAAACAAAGTCTCTCACTGTTTCCACTGTTTCTCCATCTATTTGCCATGAAGTGATAAGACCAGATGCCATGATCTTAGTTTTCTGAATGTTGCGTTTTAAGCCAGTTTTTTCACTCTCTTTCACTTTCATAAAGAGGCTCTTTAGTTCTTCTTTCCTTTCTGCCATAAGGGTGGTGTCATCTACATATCTGAGGTTTTTTATATTTTTCCTGGAAATTTTGATTCCATCTTGTGCTTCATCCAGCCTGGCATTTCACCTGATGTACTCTGCATAGAAGTTAAATAAGCAGGGTGACCAGATACAGCCTTGATGTGTTCCTTTCCCAATTTGGAATCAGTCTGTTGTTTCATGTCTGGTTCTAACCGTTGCTTCTTGACCTGCATACAGATTTCTCAAGAGGCAGGTCAGGTGGTCTGGTATTCCCATCTCTTGCAGAATTTTCCACAGTTTGTTGTGATCCACACTGTCAAAGGCTTTGGCATAATCAATAAAGCAGAAGTAGATGTTTTTCCAGAATTCTCTTGCTTTTTCTATGATTCAATGGGTTGGCAATGTGATCTCTGGTTCCTCTGCCCTTTCTAAATCCAGCTTGAATATCTGGAAGTTCATGGTTCACGTACTGTTAAAAGCCTCACTTGAAGAATTTTGAGCATCACTTTGATAGCATGTGAGGTAAGTGCAATTGTGCAGTAATTTGAGCATTCTTTGGCATCCCCTTTCTTTGGGATTGGAATGAAAACTGACCTTTTCCAGTCCTGGGGCCACTGCTGAGTTTTCCAAATTTGCTGACATATTGAGTGCAGCACTTTCACAGAATCACTTTTTAGAATTCGAAATAGCTCAACTGGAATTCCATCACCTCCACTATCTTTGTTTGCAGTGATGCTTCCTAAGGCCTACCTGACTTCCGACTCCAGGATGTCTGGCTCTAGGTGAGTGATCATACCACTGTGGTTATCTGGGTCATCGAAGATCTTTTTTATATAGTTTTTCTGTGTATTCTTGCCACCTCTTCTTAATATCTTCTGCTTCCGTTAGGTCCATACCATTTCTTTCCTTTACTGAGGACATCTTTTTATGAAATGTTCCCTTGGTATCTCTGATTTACTTGAAGAGATCTCTAGTCTTTCCTATTCTATTGTTTTCCTCTATTTCTTTGCATAGATCACTGAGGAAGGCTTTTTTATCTCTCCCTGCTGTTCTTTGGAACTCTGCATTCAGATGGGTATATCTTTCCTTTCCTCATTTGCCTTTAGCTTCTCTGCTTTTCTCAAGTATTTGTAAAGCCTCCTCAGACAATCATTTTGCCTTTTTGCATTTCTTTTTCTTGGGGATGGTCTTGATCACTGCCTCCTGTACAATGTCACGATCCTCTATCCATAGTTTTTCAGGCACTCTATCAGTTCTGCATGTGGCCTTCTGTATGTGGCTTGACTTTGTTTGAGGCTTAACTTTTGTTTGAGGACTGGGGTGACTCCCTAGTTAAGGCTGAGGCCCATTCTCACCCAATGGGTTGTGAAGGACTTCTCCAGTTTTAGGAAACAGGCCAAAAGCACCTTCTTGACTCAGATGTGACTTTTCGGAAAGATTTTTATGAATATATCTACTGGGAGTTGGCTCTTGGAGGCCAGCCATATGGTATTTTCAAAAGGCTACTCTGTTGCTCTGGCCCTCTGTGCACAATCTGGCCATTTTCCAAGCACTTGCTATGTTTCTATGCAGACATTTCTAAACCCTGGTTCAGTTCATGCTGATTCACCTCAATGTCTTAATGAGAGTGGCGCTCTAAAAATAAAATGGTATTAGGCACTGCCTGCCAGTGCACAACAAGAAACTGGCCCAGGCCATGGACCCTCGAGCAGAACAGCGTTTAAGTCACTCGGTCCTTCTTAACAGATGTTATTTCATTAAAAGCCCTGCCCTCACCATAGCTTGAGGACTTAGGCCTGTGCTAAGCCAGAGTCAGAGGTGTGGAGTCCTTGGATCATGGGAGTCTTCTGGTACTCCTAGCCCTCTTCTTGCATTTCTGTTCCAAGACTGGCTTCTCTACTCTGGTCTTCTGAGTATTGACGGTCCTCACCCCACTTACTCACATCTGTAATCCCAAGGGATTTCTGATGAGCTCCTTTAGCTGGTTTTTACACTTCTTTGTCAGCTGTAGCTGTCCTGTGATGGGCTCTTTATCTGATACTCGTTCTGCGTCCCTCACACATTGAGACTGCAGAGGGCAGCTACTCAACCCAAGAGCTCCCCAGATGCTCACTGAGGCCCAGGAATCTGATGCTTCCCAGGGACCCAACGCTCTGGCAAGATTAGAAGAGAAGAAGCTCAGTCAGAGAAACACTGTGGACTGGAGGTGACTGGTGGTGCCTCTTCTGGTCTGTTTCTGGTCCCACCTCTCAGAGCACAGAAGCAGGTGTTTCCATGGTAATGACATACAATCCTAAACTCTTCTGTATCATGTCAGGTCCTCACACCCCCATCCCTAGTTCAGTGCTCAGAGGTCCATGTGCAATGAAGCAGAATACAAAGTGGGGCTACAAAGGTCCTGGGGAAGAAGTGGCCAGGGTGCTTTTGACAGAAGGCAGAAGGCCTCTGGGGTCAGGAACTATGAGCCTGTGGTCCAAGGCTGTGTAGCATCTGAGAGGTCAAGGATTGGGGGTTTAAGGAGACTTGGGAACATGAATGAGAGGCCCATGAGAGGGAGCCCACAGGTTCATGGAGCCATAAAAAGCAGAGATCTAGGACCAGCTAGTGGGGAATCAAGGTGGGGGAGAGAAAAGCTTATCCTCAGGAAGGCCTTCTCCATTGTAGAGCAGTCCCAGAACAGGCCTCCAGGCCTTGGAGATGTGCGGACAGTCTCCTGATCATTCCTGCAAGCAGTTTGTACAGAGGGCTCAGACACTGAGTCAGGTGAGGACAGAAGCTCTTTGTAAATGTTTTAAATCATAGTTACCTATCACATAGTTGGAAAAGTCAAATATTTCTCTAAGGCTGTATCACAAAAGATAGTGACTCCCTCCTCTTCCCACTGCCTGCTCTCAGAGGAAATCACTCCCGAGCTGGGCTTTTCCATCCCTGAGCTCTTCCAGGTCACGATTCGTCTCTGAGGTCCTGCCACCTTCCCCTCAGCTCTGTGTCTCCTTATTTGTCTCCTGTTTGCAGAGGGGATTCTATCAGCCACTGTCACTTAACACAAGATGTGCCTCATGGCAACAGTCCTTCCTCATCCATTTGTGTTCCCTGGACTTCTTTTTGGGGGGTTCCTGGGTTACTCAGTGGTAAAGGATCCACCTGCCAATGCAGGAGATGCAAGAGACACGAATTTGATCCCTGGGTCAGGAAGATCCCCTGAAGAAGGAAATGGCAACCCTCTCCAGTATTCTTGCCTGGGGAATTCTCCTATAGTGACCTCCAAAATGATCCTTTGCTGGTTTCTTTTCCTTATCTCACCTTGGAATTTTTTCCTGGATCAGCTCTGCACAGGACATTTGAGTCCGGGAGAATCAGGGCTGTGAGTGCCAGTGCTGGATTCTAGGCTCGCATAGATTTTGTGGTGATTCAAGTTTTTATATGTAATCATCCTTCTCATCTTGAAAGAATAAATGTCACACTATGTATATGAGAGGTTATAAAGGTAGGGCATTAACAGCACTAGGGGGACTTCCCTGATAGTCCAGGGTTAAAGACTTTGCCTTCCAATGAGGGGGATGTGGGTTTGATTGCTGGTAGGGGAGGTCAGATCCCACATGCCTCTAGCCAAAAAATAAAAAACCAGACTATAAACAACAGAAGCAACATTGTAGCAACTTCAGTAAAGACTTTAAAAAAAAAAAAAAGAACACTAGGAAGTAGGGCCAGTGTATTACTAAGTAAGTCTCAGTGGATGAAGTAGACACACCGGGTCATCTCAGAGGTCCTCTGTGTACCTGAGCCTGAACTGCAATTCGAAGGGGCGAACCATTGGCTCCAGATGTGGCTACATCCCTGAGACCCACCCAGGGGTCCACTTTGATCCTCAGTTTTAACAATTTCATGCTTTTCTTCATAGTTTTAGTCCCTTTGTGCCCTGTCCTGAAAGGGCTGGCTTCACGTGCCCCGGGCAGAGTCTGTCCATGACCTCGTGCCTGTGTCTTCCTCCCAGGAAATTAGGATTCCGCCTCAATCAAGAGGTCAGTCTGTTCAGACAAGCCTTTGTGGTGTTGTCTTTCTTATGATCAGACACTAAACACCGGGAAAAAAAAAACCAGTGCTCTCAATGTGGTTTTACACCCAGTCTATCTTGATGCCTCTTGAATAAACAAAAGCCCCAGAAATTTTTGCTCCTTCACTTGACACCTGTCACAGCAGTCACGTGTAAGAGACCTTAGAAATAAGAGGCATAGCATTATCCTTTACATTTAATTAGCTCCACATTTTTTATTAAAGCAACATTAAAGAACTGACCTGCTGACCCATTCATCCAGCCTGCAGGATAGGAAAAGCTCTAAAATCTAAAAGTGACATTCAACCTTTTGGAGGTTAATTTTATATATGCAGACTGTACAGAGTATAAATAAAATGTTTTATTAAAAAATATTTAGAGTTTGTACGCTTTACAGGGTGCCTCAGGAGGTCTGTCTGTGTCATGGTGCTCAGGCCTCTGGGAAAGGTCATGTGTGAAGTAGTTCTGTATCAGACCCCTCGAAAGGTTACTTCTCTTCATTCTGATATTGCTGGTTACTGTAATAATTTAACTAGATCAAGCAGTCATGTCTTCAGCAGATGGCCTCTGCTTTCCTGCCAGGCTTGCCCGAAGACCCATTTTAAGCTAAGAGCCAGAAACTGCATGTCCAACAAAGGATCCTTTCAAAGCCAGAATGGGAAGGACTGGATTACATACTCAGCAAAGGACACTACAAGGAAGACTCATGGGTACATGATTCTTAGCATCAGCTAACATCACCTGTAAAGCTGTCCCAGGGAGAGTTCAGAACAGAAGCAAGTGAATCATGACTGTGTGGCCGGGGCACTGACCTGTCTGTGTTTCCAGAATCCATGGAGATGGACACATTGCATCATGTGTTGGCACTGCCTTGTCTTCAGGGTGCAGGGGAACAGAATCACATCTTCTGGCAAGGATCCTCACTCTGCCTGATGAACTCCATGAGTAGATAGGCCTGTGCTGTGGACGGGAAGGAAACAAAGACAGGGAGAGCCCAGAGTGCCTTGCCCCCAGCCCCCACCCCACAAGAGGACAGATGCCTGGCTCATGCCTGGGAGAGGTAAGCAGCCGCCACTCCTCCAGGATCCTCCTCTGCTTCATTCCTGCTTAAAAGTGGGCCTTGGCATCAAGAAGAAACCGTATAGAGACTTCCCTGGTGGTACAGCAGCCAAGACTAAGCTAAGTTCTTCCAATATAGGGGGTAAAGTTTCAATCCCTGGTTGGAGAATTAAGGGCCTACGTGCTGGGCGTAGCTCCCCAAAATATCTCTATTGTCTGTGGTGATAGTTACACAACTCTGTAAATATACCAAAGTCACTGAATTGTGCAAGTAAAGCAAGAGAATTATAACTCAATTTAAAAAAATTATTTTTAAAAAAAGAGGAAACTGTACATTTTGGCCCTAGTGTGGCCAGCCAGGACAATTCACTTAGTCCCAGCCCTCAGCCTGCCCTTTTCCCAGAGCCAGGCAATAAGGCAGAGAAGACATCTGAGAGTTGGGCTGAAAACCAGTGAGGCGGACCCAGGAGCCAGTTGGGATCTAGGCCAGAGGGGCCGAGTGTGTGGAACCCGAGTGACGACTCCTGAGTTCATGACCCAGCTCTGCCACGAGCTGGCTGTGGCCTTGCTGCCTTTCTATAGAATAATAGTGAGAGAGCCTCTTCCCTTGCCTTGTTATGACCCTTCAATGAATTAATATGTTCAAAAAACTTAGAATAGCCTCATGAGTACCCATGGTGTTAGCTGTCATTTTCATCCAAAGACCTCGGGGAAGATTGTTCCTTGAGCTCTGGTGACCACTGTCCATCTCAGCCCCAACCTGAAGATCAAATGAGATCATGGGAAAGTGCTTCACCCAGGGCCACCTGACCATACAGGAGGGGCTTGTGAAGTCACTATGACATGCTTCTGTAGCTTCCCTAAAACAATGGTGTACCCTCCCCCTTGCAGTCCTATGCTCCTGCCTCCTGCTGGAGCCCTCTGTGGGCCCCTCCCTGCTGAAGAACCTCACATTCCTATCTCTGTTTTTGCCTCCAGTTCTTTGGGGTAGGAGCAGGGTGAGCAAGCAAATGGCTGTGGGCAAGCTTCACTCTATACTGTTAAGCCTAAGGGTGAAATCTGGGCCATAGGATGAAAGTGGGTCCCAGTCCTCACGTAGAGAGCTATTAATATTTGCCTGGCACACTGATAAAGATTCCCTATAACTGAGGCCTATGTCAGAAGTGCTCTAGTGCCTATCATTGGAGGGTTATAAAACAACAATGTCCCCTACTAACATTTACATTTTACTACCCTTTGAAATGGGCTTCCTTGGTGGCTCAGACAGTAAGCCACCTGCAGTGCAAGAGACCCAGGTTCAGTCCCTGGGTTGGAAAGATCTCCTGGAGAAGGGAATCCCCACTCCACTATTCTTGCCTGGAGAATTCCATGGACAGAGGAGCCTGGTGGGCTACAGTCATGGGATTGCCAAGGATTGGATAAGACTGAGCGACAACACTTTCACTTATGGGCTTTCCAGGTAGCGCTGGTGGTAAAGAACCTGCCTCCCAATGCAGAAGACGTAAGAGATGGCAACCCACTCTAGTATTCTTGCCTGGGAAATCCCAAGGACAGAGGAACCTGTCAGGCTGTCAGGGGAATATGTATCAACCCTGTCCATAGGGTCGCAAAGAGTTATACACAACTGAAGCAACTTAGTACACACGCATCATTTGAAATAACAGTGTAGTGACTATCCTTGTCAACAATAATAATAATAATTCTCTGTGCACACCCCCCCCCCTTTTTGGGCTGTTCTGGGTCTTGGTTGCTGCACGTGTGTTTTCTCCGGTTGTGGTGTGTGTGCTTCTCATTGCAGCCACTTCTCTTGTTGCAGAGCACGGGCTCTAGGGCACTTGGGCTTTAGTTGTTGCGGCACACAAACTCTGTGGTTGCAGCATGCAGGCCCTAGAGTGCAGGCCCAGCAGTTATGATGCATGGGCTTAGTTGCCCTGAGGCATGTGGAATTCTCCCAGACCAGGGATTGAACCTATGTCTCCTGCATTAGCAGACTTTTAACACTGGACTACCAGGGAAGACCCTTAAGTGTTTCTTAAAATAAGTTTTTAGTAATAGAAGTAATGGGTTAGTATAATAATTTTAACACATATGGCCACAAATTGGTATTCCTGTTTCCTGAACCCTTACCAAAAACACATTTCATAGTTTTGGGGTTTTTTTAAATTTTTTTTTTTGCCACACCATTAGGCATGTGGGATCTTAGTTCCCCAACCAGGGATCAAACCCACACCCCCTGAATTGGAAGCACATGGAGTCTTAACCACTGGACTGCAAGGGAAGTCCTCAAGCACATTTCATAGTCTTTATCTCTATATATCACTGCCAGTTTCATAGTTGAAAAATTATCTCTGAAGTATAAAAGTTCCTGTAAAAGTATATTGGTTGGTTATTTTCCATGGCGTACAAAACTTTGTTCCATATTTATGCACTCATTGGGTGGCTGGACTTCAGCCAACACAGTATGCTCAGGTCTGCTCCCTGGGTCTCTAATTCTCCTGGGACCAATGATAACCCATATACATTCTGCTGCTGCAGAAACAGCATACATTGTGTGTACTGCAGAAACACAGAAGAAAAAGTCTCTGTTCACATCACAGCCACAAGAGTTTCAAAACAAGTCCCTGCCAAGCCCAGTGTCAAGGGATAGGAAGTCCATGCCACTCACCATGATGTCATGGTGGTGGTGGTCCCTACTGCAGGAAAGTGAAGCATCCAGACTAGTAATTCCACCAGAACTGTGAAGCTGAACACTACCTCACATGCTAATTAGTGGTATTCCTTACTTTGGAATATTACTTATTTGGGAGTGCCTTGGACCAGGGGGCAGGTTTAGATATAATGATCGGGGAAGGTGAGTCATGCAGGAGGAACAGTATTCAAAGCCAGGAGAACTGCAAGGGGCCAGTGTGAGCAGGACAGGGAAGTTCAGGAGCAGGGATGTGGTGGGGGAAAGTTCCAAGTGGCATGCTCCAATATGTGGAGAGAGTAGATTAGGATCCAGAGCAGCAATAGGGGGATCCCTTCGTAGGCTCCTACAGTAAACCTTCATCTTTAAGGCTGTGAATAATTTTTTAGTGGACAAGGGCTTCGAAGAAGGGCAATGGTGAGGTAAACTGGGAAGCTTGGAGATGTGAGTGAGGGGGAGAAGCTGAAATGGGTATTACCGGTGGTGGGCTTGGTTAGTTTAGCCTCTTAACCACCGTAACTAAGTCCACTTCGGCAAGCTCTTCCTGCCCTTCACGGCTATGGACGGCACCACACACCATTTATCCAGAACAAAACTCGCCCAAACCACACGCCTGCCCCCCCATCCCCGCCCCCTGTCCCAAATCTCCGGATATGGCCAACACTGAGCCAGGCTGCCCCGCTCGACACAAAGACGGCCCTCAGGAGGCTCCCCGCACTTTGCTCGGAGCGCCCGACGAATGTTACCACAGCTTTGGTTTCGGAGACAAGAGGCCGGAGTACCCGTGAGAAGATGAGGGAACCAGGAGACACGCTCGGAGAATACAAAATTATCACTAACCAACAAGGAGGGCTGCGTGGGAGGCGCGGGGCCCTCTGAAGAAACTGTTTTCCCCGCAGTCTCAGCCGCCCACCTGCTCCTACGGTACCTGTGCGGGTCTCCCCGCCTGCGGTTGCTTGCTCTCAGGAAAGTCAGCCTCTCTATACACGCCGGCTACCTACTGTCGCCATGGGAACACCGTGGGCGGGGCTGTGAAGCCTTCATTGGGACGCTCCCTCATAGGAGCCTCGGATTGGTCGGTAGGGTGCGGGGCGGGGCCGGCCGGGGAAGGGCTGAGAGCTTGGAGGCCCCAGGTGGGTAGTGCCGGATCCGACCGTGGATTTTTTTTTTTTAATTTATTTATTTTAGTTGGAGGCTAATTACTTAACAATATTGTAGTAGTTTTTGCCATACATTGATATGAATCAGCCATGGGTTTACATATGTTCCCCATCCTGAACCCCCCTCCCACCTCCCTCCGCATCCCATCCCTCTGGGTCATCCCAGTGCCCTGGGGCCGTGAATTTAAGGCTCAGGTAGAAACCTCATTTCTGGGGCCCGGCAAAGTCATAGAGGGAGATGTTTGCCCCGTCTCATCACTTTAAGGGACCTCCATAGGAACAAAAATATGCTCCTGCTGGCCGCTTCTGATCCCCTACACACCCGCAAAGTAACTTTTATTCTGTAGGACACGTGAAACTGAGAAGCAGAGAGCCAAAACAATCACGGATATTGTTAATCTTTCTCTCAGCCTTCTGCAAAAAGACTAAAAGCTGTTTGCCATCTTCATTACGGTGCAATGGGTAAAAATAATCATACTTTTCAGAAATTACTGCACATTGGTTCTGAAGTAATTTCTGAAGATCACCGTTCAGAGAGTAGGGGTTTTAGCTTAGGTCCATCTCACAGTGGATCCCTGAGGCCACCCTATGGTTATTTGCCCAGTTGCAGAATTGTAATAGACACACTGGGCAACTGACAAGAATTCTCACCTTGGTTCCCTGATCTATAGAGTGAGGGCTGTTATAGTAGGGAAGGCCAGGTGGAAGCCACTAGAACAGCCTCTACCAGAAGTACAGTTAAAAAAAAAAAAATGAGACACTATGTTCCTGGAGGGATTGCAGAGATTAGTGACACAATCAAGGATCTGAAGGATACTGGTGTGGTGGTGACTCCCACCACAAATCCATTCAACTCACTCTTTTGGCACATGTGAAAGACAGGTAGATCTTGGAGGATGACAGTGAACCTGGTTGTTTAGGGATTTAACAAGGAACACAATTGCAGTATTGGTGACAGTGAAGTTTGGGGAAGAAGTACGTGATCTGCTTTTCTGAATCGGTAAAACAAAAACCAAACCATCTGTGGCCTGTGTGAGTGCTCACCCAAGTGTGATCGCAGCAGAGGAGAATTTTAATAATCAAGGAGCTAGGATGATCCCTTCTGTGGTTACCACTCAGCCTCTTTCCTCAGACACCCCGTCATCACCCAATGGGCTCATGAGCAAAGTGGCCACAGTGCCAAGGTGATTCTGCTGGAAGAAAAATCACTTTGATCTTACTGGAATAGACACTTAGTCTGAGTATGGACTCACCTTTCAAAGAGGGTTCTTGCTGTGCCATGATGGCATTTCAAAGATGGCTATGAATTTTTTGGATCTTCTCCCATACTGAAGTGGGGTCTATGTCCCCTCCCTTTAAGTCTGGCAGGCTCTTCAGCTGGTTTGATCAATAGAATATATAGGAAGTGATGCTAGGCCAATTTGGGGCTCAGGATTTTAGAAGCTTCTACTTTATGTCTCTCAGAACACTTAGCCTTGGGGTTCTCAGCTGCCAGGTAAGAATTTCTGCTACCTTTCTAAAGATACCATATTGAGAGCCCATGAAACTGCATAGAGAGAGAACTTGCTGAGCCCAGCTTCAGGTCATAACACAAGGACCAGGCACATGAATGAAGCCATCATGGGCCCCAGATCACCCCAGTCACTAGCTGAAAACTGAGTAACGCCAGTGCACACACTCATGGAGCAAGAAAAGTGGCCACTTTGGGAATTCCCTGGTGGTCCAGTGGTTAGGACTCAGCATTTTCACTGCCCAAAATTGAAAGTCACTCAGTTGTGTTCAACTCTTTGTGACCCCCTGGACTATACAGTCCATGAAATTCTCCAGGCCAGAATACTGGAGTGGGTAGCCTTTCCCTTCTCCAGGGGATCTTCCCAACCCAGGGATTGAACCCAGGTCTCCCACATTGCAGATAGATTCTTTATCAGCTAGGCCACAAGGGAAGCCCAAGAAAGAATACTGGAGTGGGTAGCCTATCCCTTCTCCAGAAGATCTTCCTGACCCAGGAATCGAACTGGGGTCTCCTGCATTGCAGGTGGATTCTTTACCAACTGAGCTATCAGGGAAGCCCAAGTACTTGGTGTTATTACCAGGTTAGAAGTGGGGGGATCCTGAGAGGAAGGGAAGACACTTCTGCAGGTGCAGAGGGTTCCTGGAAATCTGAGTACAATTGTCTGCTCAGATGTCCCCGTACTAAGCCTCAGGGAACTTCTGTCCCAACGGGGGAAGGGAAACTGGCTAAAGCTGAGAGTTCCTCGTTTGCTCCAGGTCTAATTAAGCCCTGGGCCCAATTCGCAGCGTTTTCAGCGCTCTAGCAGCAGGAAAAAGTGTCTCTTTAAACACAGCGTGGAAAGCCTCTGATGCTGACATTTCACTGCCTGTTGGTGATGAGTCATACTTCACTTATCATTGTCTTTTCCTAGTCAGTGGTCTCAACAGCAGCCATCCATTTCCAGACCTTATAATTAGTTCTGCCCTGGAACCTCTCAGAAGCCTGAGATACTGTGTCTCCAGTGCATTTTTCCCCCCCATTCCAATTTACCACCAGTGAAAGTGTTAACAATTTCACCTATTCTCAGCATGCCATGGGCATCAGCACATCCCCACCATCAGTGATGGGGGGATGGGGGGTGGGAGGTTTTCACTAGGCAACCACTCAGCAATGAAACTCCAGAATCCCATTTAGGGTCCCACCTACCTTGACCCACCGAGGAACTGACTGCCTTAGGTCACGATCCCTGGGGAAGACTGAACTGGCCATGTGCATGCAGGAAGTTTATTGGCGAGTGTTCTTGGGAACAATACCCGTGAGACGTGGCTGAAAGCAGGATGGGCAGAGGAAGAGTGACCCAGGACACCAGAGGCCTCATTCAAGCCCTCAGAGAAGCTCTGGAGCCTGGCTGGCTGGTCGGTCAGGGATGTCCTGCCTTGAGGCAAGGGAGCCTTTTTGCCCATGCATTGCCTTGCCTTGACACTGGAGGTGGACTGCCCCCAGGGAGGGGATGCGGCCTTGGGCCAAAGGCAGTTCCTGGAGCAGGACTCAGCTGAGAGTCAATAGCAACCACTGCTTGAATGGTAGCTAGCAGTGAGCAGCAACTTGAAGCGAGACCTTAGTTCCCTGACCAAGGATCAAACCCTAGTCACAGGACTTCCCAGGCAGTGCAGTGGTCAGGAATCTACCTGCCAATGCAGGGGACACAGTTTTGATCGCTAGTCTGGGAAGATCCCACATGCCCCAGGGCAACTAAGCGCATGTACCACAACTACTGAGTCGGCACTCTAGAGCTCGGGAGCCAGAGCTACTGAGACCTGCAGGCTACAGCCCGTGCTCCACAATAAGAGAAGCCACCTCAATGAGAAACTGACACACCACAACTAGGGAGTAGCCCCTGCTCACTGCAACAAGAGAAAGGCCACGCACAGCAACGAAGGAAGATCCAGCATAGCCAAAAATAAATAGTTAAAAAAAAAAACAAAACCCTAGCTGTGGTGGTGAGAGTATCAAATTCTAACCATTAGACCATGAGAGCCAGTTGCTAGAGTTTGGGTCCTGGTTCTTGTCTGCCTTGAAAAGAAAAACTTCTGACAAGGAGATGGAAGATAGAAAGGAAAGCATGCAGCAGTGCACACGTTAAATGTTTAGTAGAAAAGCAGAGTACACGCAGACGCATGGGTGAGTCAGTGTGAGAGCTGAGACACTGGGAAGTTTAAATCCTTTCTAAGGGGGTGCCATTTTCCAAATCTTTGCTTTCGCTCTGGCCAGTTGTCTTGCTTTGACCCCATGGCTGATTTGCCTCAGGACCCTCCCCTGTGTGCGCACACCTTTCAGCCAAGATGGATTTTAGCACAACGGCTTGGGGGAGGAGGAGGTTGACCTGATTCAGTATGGTCTGTCGCCCTCTGCCTCTTGACACGCCGCTGCAGGAGACTTTTCCGCACATGTGTAGTATATCTCTTGCCCCAGTGGGGATATGTAACCTCTTGATCTTTTAGTCACACAGGGTTTAGCCCCTCTCTGTCAGACATGGATTCAATCTCTGGGTCAGGAAGATCCCTAGAGTAGGAAATGGCAACCCACTCCAGGATCCTCACCTGGAGAATCCCATGGACAGAGGAGCCTGACAGGCTGCAGTCCATGCGGTCCCAGAGTAGGACGTCCCTGCCTTAACTGTTAACTTAGAGAATCCACAGGAAACAAATTCCAGCTATTTATCCTGTGCTTGCTAGTTCTATCTCTAAGTGCAGGCAGAAGGCTGGTCATAAATATCTACCCTGGAGCCCACTTGCCTCTTATCCCTGGAAATGTAACCAGGAGGCTAGTTGTAAATACCCAGCCTGGAGCCCATCTATCTCCTGCCTCAAACCTGCCCTGCAGTCCTCATGGTCCAGCACACCACATGCCTCTGGATGTCCCTTCCAGCACATTCCACCCTGGACTGCACAATACTGTGGTCACACCTCCAATTCCAAATGCCATGAGGGCCAGGCTGACTGCCAGCACTGGAGATGTGGACAAGAGGAGGGGACAGACAGTCGGCCTGAGCATCTGGTGAGTTTGAAGAGGCATCTGACAGCCTGGAGCAAAAGCTGGGTGTTGGGGAGAAGCTGGAGAGGGGGTGGAATAGGCAGGGAGTGATCAAACGGGCAGGGAGATGCTGAAGCTGAGGAGCTGGGCATGATTGGGGAGGAAGAAGGAAGCCCCGGGAGGTTTCCAGCAGGGACCAGGCGTGGTTAGAGCAACGCTTGAGAAAACTCCATCTGATGTGGAGGGGAGAGCAGCCAAGCAAGCCTGGGAAAGGATAAGGCGTGGGAGGAGGGTAAGTCCCCAGGGCAATGAGAGGACAGAGGGATCTGAGAGACAGCTGGTGGCAGCCAGCCTAGAAACTGGATGGAGGGTGGGGGTGAGGGGGCAGCACAGTTCTGCACCCAGTTCAGCCCGAAAGACTAGAAGAGCAAGAGCGGGAGGCGGATCAGAGGCGGGCAGAAGCAGGAATTTCCTGAGGCTTCGCAAGGTGCCCACAGGACTGCTTTCACAACCTCCAGGAGCGTCAGAATGAGGAAGCAGGAATGCACAAGGAAGAAAGGAATGTGAGAGGAGCAGCACCTGGGGAGGCCAAGGCAGGGCCGGTGGAGGGCACCCACAGGGCTTTGGACGAATGTGTCCTGAAGGCCCGACCCAGGGGGTAGGACGGAGCCTGGGCTATGTCTGCACAGCTCCTAGATGCTAGATGAAGGCTGGAGAGAGGGCTGTGCACCTGGATTGAGTCTGAAGCAGAGCAGAGAAGCGGTGCCCTTGAATCAAGGAATCAGTTTTTGACGTAGGATCTATTGCTGTCAGCTTGAGGCAGGAGACAGACAGGTTTCAGGTTAGGCATTTACAACTGGCCTCCTGTTTGCATTTCCTGAGATAGGAGATAGGTGGATTCCAGGTAAGGCGTTTAAAATCAACCTTCTGTTTGCCCTAGGAGATAGAAGTAACAGTAGAAACGGTAAATAGCCAAGCTTTGTCTCTTGCAAACACCTTAAGATAACAGTCATGGCGAGAATGAAGAAGAACAAAACCCTGTTTGAGTAACGGATTAAGGGACCTCAGCTCCCTACCTTCTTGAGACAAGGGAGACACTACAAATGTGAAGAAAGGGTCCTTGAAGGTCAAGAGTCAGGGGACAATGTCAGGCCATAATGAGTCTTACTTTTCCCAGATGCCTTCACATCAAGATCCATCTTGGCTGAGGGGGTGTATGCACAACTAAGGGGAGGGTCCTGAGATTAGTCAGGGGGAGCAAAATGAAATGATTGGCCTGAAGGAAGACAAAGACCTGAAAAACTTCTCTCTTTTAAAAAGAATTTAAACTTCCCAGAGGTACAACTCTCTCTCTGAGTTTGCCGGTGCATTGTGGCATATGTACTTTTCTTTTCCAGTAAACTTACTTTTCTCTTTACCTTCTGCCTCCTTGACTGAATTCTTTCTTAACAAGGCAGGAAAGAACTAGGGGTCTAGGCCCTAGTCACTGGTCCTGTGGTCTAGTGGTCGTAAAAGCCTTTTAGTTCCCAAGCTGGGAACTAGGATCTTGCTCCCTGCTACTGCTCACTGCTGCTTGCCACAAGCTGCCACTTACTGCTGTGTGTATCTGAAATCAAGTTGTGTGGCCCTGGCTATAGCCTAGGGCTCTCAGTGCCTCCACTGATCAGTGTATTAATGTTAATCACTTCAGTCATACCTGACTCTGCAACCCCATGGACTGTAGCCCGCCAGGCTCCTAAGTCCATGGAATTCTCCAGGCAGGAATACTGGAATGGGTTGCCATGCTCTCCTCCAGGGGATCTTCCTTACCCATGGATCGAACCCGTGTGTCCTGCGGCTCCTGCATTGCAGGTGGGTTCTTTACTGTCTGAGCAAATGTACAAAAATAGCTCCTGCTAGGGACTTCCCTGGTGGTCCAGTGGCTAAGACTCTGCATTCTAAATGCAGGGAACCCAGGTTCAATCCCTAGTCAAAGAATCTGAATATTCACTGGAAGGACTGATGCTGAAGCTGAAACTCCAATACTTTGGCCACCTGATGGGAAGAGCGGACTCACTGTAAAAGCCTCTGATGCTGGGAAAGATTGAGGGCAGGAGGAGAAGGGGACAACACAGGATGAGATGGTTGGATGGCATCACCAACTCAATGGACAAGAGTTTGAGCAAACTCTGGGAGATAGTGAAAGACAGGGAAGCTTGGTGTACTGCAGTCCAGGGGGTTGCAAAGAATCAGACACAACTTAGCCACTGAACAATTAGGAACTAAATCCCACATGCTCCAATTAAGAGTTTGCATGCCTCAACTAAGACCCAAGACAAATAAATACTTAAAAAAAAAAAAAAAAAAAAAAGATCCTGCTGTATTTTCTCAGGAAAGGAGCCACCAGAAATTCTGGGACTAAGCCAAAGTCAGGCCATGAGAGGCCAAGCAGTGAGGTTGTCAGGCAGGAGACAAAGTCCTCCAGCAAAACACTCATGTGGTGAGTGCCAGCTGCCAGACATCTCCACCTCAGCTCATCCTAAGGGGGGTGATGTGCCCTCATCTCCCTCTCTCTGGAAAGGAATCTCCTCCCAGGGGAAGTAATGGGCCCAAAACAATGCAGCTTAGAAGTGCTTGGGTCAGGACCTGAACCTGAGTTGGCACCTGAACCCATGACCCTAGATGCCAAGCCACTCTGCCCATTGTGAGGCTTCAGGAGGTCAAGAACGAAGAAGGCCAGGACTTCCCTGGTGGTCCAGTGGTTAGGACTCCAGTCTTCTACTGCAGGGAGCCTAAGTTCGATCCCTGGTCAGGGAACTAACCCTGAAAACTGCGTTGCACAGCCGAAAAAAAATAGATGAAAGGGCCAGGAACAGCCTTGACAAAGTGGCTCCCAGGAACACTGGGGCTGGGGGAGGACAGAAAGGGAGTGGCATGGTGGGAACAGACATTCCTAGGACATTTTTCAGAAAGGGAAGAAGAATCCCAGTGGCAGCTTGAGAGCCTCGCATTGTGTAATAGATTCTGTTACAGGAGCTGGGAGAGAGGCCATGCTGAAGAGGCCAGTGGAGGCTGGAAGGGAAGAGGGGGCAATGAGCTCCACAAAAAGCTGTGTGTGGGACTTCCCTGGTGGCCCACTGCATAAGAATCTGCCTGCCAATGCAGGGAACATGGATTTGATCCCTGGTCCAAGAAATTTGGAATCATGATCTTTCAGTGAGGAAGGATAAAGACCCACAGGCACTGGATGTTTTAGAGAAGAATTCCAAAGACTGATCCCTGGGCATTTCAACTTTAAAAGGTCAGTATGGTGAGCAGCAACCAGCAAAGGAGTCCAAGAAGGACCAGCCACTGGGCTAAGAGAACCATGGGACAGTGGCGCTGGAGACCAAGGAAAAACCTATGAATACTTCAAAGAAAAAGAAATTATCATCCATGAAATATCTGCTAGGTCAAGAAAGACCAGTGGGGTCATGCTTTCTTGCTGGTAGGAATGTTTCAGTGGAGGAGGACAGAGGAAGTCCAGGAGCTGAGGAACATATCCTTGAGCAAGGAGAGGCAATGAGGTCACTTGGAGGAGCAGAAGAGTTCACCCTGGAGGGCAGCCCAGAGATTCCCTCCTGATTGCTTCTGTCAAGTTAGTCAAAATGAAACCAAGTTTTCATGGAGAGTCAGGGCAAGGAGGATGTCTTGGGAGAGTGAATTGGCCAAAGGCAGAAATGGCAACCCACTCCAGTATTCTTGCCTGAAAAATTCCATGGACAGAGGAGCCTGGAATGCTTGGTCAGAGGAGTCTGGAAGAGTCGGACACAACTGAACAACTAACACATATGGAGTAGAAGCATGAAAGGCAGTGCCAAGGTCAGTTCCAAGCTCAGAATCATGTTTAAATCATCAGGGTGGTTGTGGAGGTCCCTCTCCCTGGGCTATTAATCCATGGACAGGTGTGGAATACTAGGGGGCAGAACGTAATGAACAAAGACCCAGAGAAGGAAGGAGGCCAAGGTGGATGCAGGCAGTGACATCAATGAAGGACCAGGGTGTACTGATCTGAGCTCTACACTCTGCTCTGGGACCCAGGACCCTCAAGACCCCCTCCCCATATCCCTCCATTTCCATCTAGGCTCTTAGCCCCACCCTGTCCTCCCAGTGCCTGCTGCCCTGGGCACCAGACCTTATCTCACCTCCAATTCCATCTCCCTGGGTTATACTTGAGAGATGAAAAGGGTAGCCAGATGAAAGCTGAGGTTTGTTTACCATCACCATGGATACCATGGTGGTCTGCTGTATATGGGTGGGGCTGAGGGGCTGAGGCGCCTGGGAGATAAGTGGGCTCTGGGGCTCCACTGACCACTACTATCAAGGACCTCTCCCCAATCCCTGCACTGCAAGTCCTATAACCCCAAGTAACTGGATCCTGCCAATAACTCAGCTGGGCTTAGAAATATTCCTGCTCAGAACCACCAGATAAAAACCCAGCTGGCCCACACCTTGACTTGACCCCTGGGACCCTGCCAGAGAATCCTTCCTGGCACACCTAGATTCCTGACCCCCATAACTGTGAGGTGAAAACAGGCATGCAGGATCTTTAGTTGCAGTGTGTGGGATCTAGTTCTATAAGCAGGGATCTAACCCAGGCCCCCTGCATTGGGAGTGTGGAGGCTTAGCCACTGGACCTCCAGGGAAGTCCCGAGATGGTTACTGACCTGTTCCCCATGAACTCTCATTTCTGTTGGTCTACCTCACCTTGAATTCCTGCTCAGGCTAGAACAGGCTGAATGTGGACTGAGGAGGTGAAGGGCAGGGCCAGTTTCTTCTGAAGCTTTTCAGTCCTTGACTATTTTCAACTGGAAATAATCCACATGCCAGAGAGAGGTTTTGGAGTGGTGAATTATGTTCCCCTACAGCCCCCAGATGATGTGTGACCTGGCCTGGGACACCACTCCTCCTCCCACCATGAGAGAAAACCTTCCCAAAGAAAAGGACAGGACAGTGAGAAGTACAGGTAAGCTTTGGAAGGGAGGGTGTTAGCCGAGTGCATGTGGTGGTCCTTGGAGATGCTGTGAGCCACATGGATGATACGCTGGCCTGGGGAGCTGCTGCCACCAAAGGCCACATCATCTACAAGTCTATCCTGTGTGAGAAGAGCAGAGAGAACAGGGACCTTTGGTAAGAACTGTGGAACACAAGGGGGACATGCATACAAAAGTGCTAAATAAAGACATGTGATACATGATGATAATTTAGGCTGACTGGTTTGAAGGCCCCGAAGTCTCAGGTTTATAATGATCAAAAACAACAGCCTGCATGGAATAAGTCCTCATGAAGAGCACTGGATTTGCACACAGATGTCAGCAATATGAAGCATGCAGTATATAAAACATTTCATAAAACAGAACAAGAATCTGCCATCTATACAAGAAATTTATTACATCTATCTCCCTATGGACAGAAATGAAGACCAGTTTAATAAAAATTATGTAGTTAGACAAATATAGTGGTTACAGAAGTATTTTAAAAAATGAAGAAAAAGTGTAGAATAGTGCTTAAATTAATTCTAAGTGGAGAAATGGTATACATATGCACAGTACATGCATGCTTAGTCACTCAGTCGTGTTTGACTCTTTGTAACCCCATGGACTGTAGCCCACCAGGCTCCTCTGTCCATGGGATTTCCCAGGCAAATATACTGCAGTGGGTTGCTATTTCCTCCTCCAGGGGATCTTCCCAACCCAGGGGTTGAACCCACATCCCTTATGTCTCCTGCATTGACAAGTGGATTCTTTACCACTGTGCCACCAGGGAAGCCCATCATAGTAAATACACTGATATATCTCTGTAGATTGGTGAAGATAGCCATTTGCATACCCAGTAGTTAGATAAATATGTCTAAGTTGACACTATATAAATATGTCTTAGTTGACACTAAGTTGACATAGTCAAATATATTTTTCACATTTCTTGATAAACAAGATGTATAGAGTGATTCAATATTCAGATACTTAATGGTTAGTTAAGTGTAGTTGTTAAGGCACCTGAATGCTAAGAAGACAAGCTTTTCCCACCAAAAGCTTCAGCCAGGTCAAGCCAAGGACAGTCCTGTCAAGTCCTGTACCAAGAGTACCCGTGGGAGCACTGACCCATGGGGACAGCACCAGCCAGAGGTAAGAATGGGTAAGAAGGGCTTCCTTGGTGACTCAGTAGTAAAGAATCCACCTGTCACTGCAGGAGACGTGGGTTCAATGCCTGATCTGGTAAGATCCCACATGCCGAGGAGCAACTAACCCTGTGTGCCACAACTATTGAGCCTGTTCTCTAGAGTCTGGAGCTGAAACTACTGAAGTCTGTGTGCCCTAGAGCCCGTGCTTCACAACGAGAAAAGCCACTGCAATGAGAAGCCTGTGCACTGCAACTTGAGCAAAGCCCACACACAATGAAGACCCAGAACAGCCCAAAATAAATAAAATAATAATAATAATAAAAAGAATGAATGAAAAATACAAGAAGGTGATAGTAATGGCATTCCCTAGGCACTGGGCACTTAGGCTGATCTCAGTTACCTCCCCAGGTGGATTATTTCATTAACCCCAAGTTAGAGTAAAGGAAACTGGGGCCCAACAAGGAAACATGTGGCACAGTAGTAACTTTATAAATTTTAGATGTCATGAGAATTAATGGGCTACTCCTGGTTTGTAAAGGCAACTTCAGGGTAAAGTAAATCTGCTGCTCCCAAAATCTACTCCTCATTAACCTGAGAGTGTCCAGTGGAGCTGCAGAGGGGAAGAACCAATGCTGAAGCAGTCCTTGACTGCCACCTAGTGACTAATGGGGGTGGACTCCTCCCTGTCTCCCCAGATGAAAACCACCTTGGGACCCCACACCCTTTCTTGCCTGACTCAGAGGCCAGGCCACAGAAAGGGCCCTGGGTAAGTGAAATGATGAGCTGACCACTGGCTTCATGCCTGGTGGGGCTGTGGCCTGAGGGGGCAGTTTCTGGGCCTGGCCTGGAGGGACAGTAAACTAAGGCAGAGACAGAGAAACTAAGGCAGGGGGGCACCGAGAGACACGTGGATATAGCAAAGATACAGAAATAAAGATGCCAACAGCTTAAGAGACCCAGAGGGATGAGAGAGAGACAAAGTCTCAGACAGACAGACTCAGAAAGCAACGCCAAGCAACAACAAGCAGACACACAGAAGGCTGCCGGCAGGTGGGAGGACCTGCCAAACAGGAAGCGCCCTGTTGTTCCCACAGACTTCCAAGTAGTCCTCCAGCCCCATCCAAATACACCTTTCAGAAGGTCCTAGCACTCTAATTGCTAGTCCTTTCTGAGACTCATTGGTACAAATTAGCTTATTTCAGGGCCTTCCCTGGGACAGTCTGAGGTGCCACCTCTGCTGTGGTAGGTATAGATTTACAGCTTCTGAAACCCAGCAGCCATTGTCTCTTTGCCCTTCTCTTTCTCCTGGTGACTGTATTTCCCAGGTCTTCTTCATATACATAATGTATATTTTCTTATACATAAAAACCTCTGTAGGGACTTCCCTGATGGCCCAGTGGCTAAAACTCCAAGCTCCCAGCACAGGGGGCCTGGGTTTGATGCCTGGTCAGGGAACTAAATCCCATATGCTACAATTGAAGATCCCGCATGCCACAACTAAGACCCAGAACAGCCAAATAAATAAATAAATATATTTAAAACTTCAGTAGGGACTTCCCTGGCAGTCCAGTGGTTAAGGATCTGTGCTTCCACTGCAGGGGGCACAGGTTCCATCCTTGGTCAGGAAACTAAGATCCCACAAACTGTATGGTTGAGCTGAAAACTTCAAAAAAAAAAAAATTCTGTAGCACTCTGCCTAGAGAAAACAAAACTGACTATGGGTTTCCTCCCAACTGACTGTTCCTCTGAGGCATAAAGAGCTGTGAATTTGGAGGGTCCAGGGATCTCTCCTGGCTTGCTGAAGACTCCTGACTAGCTGATGAAAAACAGGATCTGTTTTAACCCACCGTGGACACCTCATGGCTTCATCTGCCCCATGCAGTCTGCTAATTTTGTGTTGTGTTCCAGGACCACACTGGCACTCAGCAAGTTCCACTCCTTGCTGGCACTTAGCAAGCTCCTGGAGAGCGTGGGGTGTGTTAACAGCAGAGGGACTTGGGTAGGAAATGTCAGTTCCCAACTTCAGTTCTCCTGCATTCTCCTCTCACCTTCCCCACCTAGTGTCAACCTGAGGCCACTGTCTGTGGCTTAGAGGCCTAGATTATGGAAACTGACCTTCTGGATTCTAGTTCTTTCTTTCTAACTTTTTTGGCCATGCCACACAGCACATAGGATTTTAGTCTCTTAGTCAGGGATGGAACTTGCACCCCCCTGCAATGAAAGCATGGAGTCTTAACCACGGGACTGCCAGGGAAGTCCCCTGGACTCTAGTTCTGGTCCTACCACTTACTATCTGGCTCTCCTTGCTTCCGCTTCCCCAAATATAAGACAGAATACTGGTAGGGTCCACTTCATACATTGTCGTGAGGACTCCAGTCAATACTGCAAAGTGTGGCACTGAACAGAGTTAAAACTTGGGACTTTGGAGTCAGTCTGGCCTTGGAGAATTCATTTAATCCTTCCAAACTTACATTTCTCATCTGTAAAATGGGCACACACTTTGCAATATTAACCTTGGAAGTCCAGTGGTTAAGACTTGGTGCTTTTGCTGCCCTGGGCCCAGGTTCAATCCCTAGTCCGAGAAATAAGATCCCACAAGCCATGCAGTTAAAAAAAAAAAAAAAAAGCAATTGTTCTGTTATTCTAAATACATATGAACTTTCACACAACTTTCATCACTCCAGTTTCAGCTCCCACTTCCGAGATCTGCCCTTGTGTCTCTTCTGGGGCTGGTATGTTTGTGCTCTGAGGGCCTTATGTTGGGCATTGCTGCTGGGCACCATGTTTGCACTATTCGTTTTCAGAAGCAATGCCTCTTGTTTCCCAAAGCAGGTATGCCAATTTAGAAATCAAACTGAGATCCTGTGCACCCCACTCTGCCCAAGCCTAGGAGCTTTGAAGGTCTTAGTCACCATAGATGAAAAAGTAGAATACAACAAACTCCACCCAGTTCTAGTGGCAAAACTGGTTCTCCAAGTGCTGTGTGGTGGAGCAGGGATGGCTTTAGACCCTCACTATGGAAAATTCCAATGTTGATCATTAGGAGTTAATATATTAATATTTTACTAGTTTATTAAAAACTTAAAGACTTTATCCATGAAACTACAAGACATTCTACATGACAGGAGGAAAAAGTGCTACACAACTTTTAAAATATGATTTCCCCTTGTTTACTAATCTTCAACTTCAGTAGTTCATTTTAATTTGGTAAACATTTCTGGGAGGAACTTGTCATCCTGTTTTGTAGTCTGATTGGAGTAGAACAGAACAGTAGCTCTCTTTGTTTATTGGCAACACTGCCTAACATAACTGCAAAACATCAGGGGACTTTTTAGATGAGCTACTGTGGTGGAGACAACATAGACTTTGTCACGCTTTGATTGCTTTTGAATCCAGATTTCAGATAGCCACAAATTCGATCCATTCTTTATCCTCCAGGCAAGATTCTAGAAATTACTGACATTCCTAGTCATATTCAATGCTAACAAACAGAGAATTAAGACTCCTTCTAATCCTAGTGTCTTTGGTCTGTTGAGCTACTGTTTTCAGCTTTTCAACCATAACGTTCAACACCAGTAAAAACATTCTTTTATTCTATTATTGCCAAATAAGTTAGTAATGCTCTTTATCAGACACTTAATCTTATTATAACTAACTTATACAAAGATGTGGATAAACAATTTTGAAGGAGAGACATTTCTTGGAATGAGAGCAACTTGATCTAGATAAGAGACCTTTTCATAAATTATGCTCTAATCTGAAATCTGGGTATGTATTTGACTTCATTGGCTCAGTTTAACAGGGGTGAAATGGGCAAAGGGAAATTTATGACTATGTCAATCTAAATATTTTTAAAGTGTGTTTCTAACACTGACCAACTCTAACCTTCTAAGAAGGCAGTCTCTCCCCCATCACTATATAACTCAGCTGCTTTATGTGTCTTCACTACACTTGTCAATGTCAATCAATACTTGAAATATTATACCAGCTTTTTTCTCTTTCCTACTCATTCTCATCATGTCAGCTGTTCAAGACAGAAGCTTTGCATTACCCAGTTGCAACCCTCAGTTCCTGGAAAAAGTGCCAGAACAGTAATAAAATTCAAGACAGACATTGAATCAGTGAATACATATCAAGGAATTATATTAGAATGGAAATACTTTGAAAGATGTAAGATCAAGTTCTAACATTAAATTTAAAAAACATTGTAGGGACTTCCCTGGTTATCCAGTGTAGTTAAGACTCTACCCTTCCAATGCAAGGGACACTGGATCCCCAATCCTTGGTTGGGGAACTAAGATCCCACATGCTATGTGGCGAGGCAAAAAATAAATACATAAATAAGTACATACTTCAATTTTTTTTTTTTAAAAAAAAGCACAGTACACATACTACAGGTATGCACATGCATGCTAAGTTGCTTCAGTCATGTCTGAAATTCTTTGTGACCTTATGGACTATAGCTCCTCAGGCTACTCTGTCCATGGGATCCTCCAGGCAAGAATATTGGAGTGGGTTGCCATGCCCTCCTCCAGGGGATTTTCCCAACCCAGGGATCTAAGCCACATCTCCTGCATTGGCAGGCCGACTCTTTATCACTAGTGACACCTGGGAAGCCCAGTGGATATATAGTAATACCAACTTCCCCACAATTGGCACGTTAGTGAAAATAAAATACACATTTATCAACACAAAATATCTAAACAGATAGGCATCAGCCTAAAATTCACATATGCAGGCACACCAAAGAGAAATACACACACACACACAAAATATCTCCAATATACAATCTAAGAAACATTGAAATTGTACAATTTAAATGGGAGAATTATTCGGTATGTGAAATCAAAGCTGTTTTTAAATCACATTCAAAATAAAATCACATGCATAGTTTAACATGGAGAGTGGTGGTTAAAAGAACTGGTTCTGGAGCTGTCACTTCCAGTTGTGAGGTTGGTTGCTTCTTTATTTTTTTTAATTTTAATTGGAAAATAATTGCTTTATAATACTGTGTTGGCTTCTGCCATAAACAACGTGAATCGGCCGTAGGTATACATACGTCCCCTCCCCCACGAACCTCTCTCCCACCCCTGACCCCATCCCACCCCTCTAGGTTGTCAGAGCGCTGAGCTCCCCGTGTTATACAGCAACTTCCCAGCATGCTTCTCTTAATCTCTCTTCACCTAGTTTCCTCATCCTGAAACAAGGTGAGAGTCTTCTCTGGAAAGGTTGCGATGATGACATGAATTAACATAGGGAAAGTGGTGGAAAGTGGCCGGCCAGATAGCAAGCACTCACCAAGGCTGCCACTGTAGATACACCAGAGTGCGGGGTGCTAGTCCCCTTATCCTTAAGAAGGTCATCATCTGAGGTGGTTGGGTGACACACATCAATAGATAATCCCCATTATGATGTGCTCAGTGGTGGCCTGTGTGACCAGGTGGATAAAGGAGTGACTTTTCAGGGAATTCTGAAATAAAAGACAGGGTTGGCTATGGGGAGGTGACACAATGGAAAGGTTTATTTCAGAAGTGGTTGACTGGGCGGTGTGACCAAGAGGTACTTCAATAATAAGGGCTGAGGAGTATGGTTGAGAGACATGAACCGCAGTTGGACAAGGAAGCTAAGAGACCCCCCCGCGGGAGCTCTAACAAGCGGAATGAAGGGTCGATGAGACCTGACATCTCCCGCTATCTGTTTTGGGAACCCTTGCGCTTCTCTCCTCTCGCACAGGTTTTCATCCTCGCTCTTCGAAGGGCCTTCTCAAATGCAAATCTAACAATGTCTCTCCCCTGCTTGAAGCCCTCCCTCCCAAGGTCCACTGCCGGCTTTCCGGCCTCACTCCCTGCGGCCCGCCTCCACGGCTCGCCCGCCTCCTCCTCGGCCTCCTGAGCTCATCCGATGCTCTGTCCCTTCACCTCAGCTACCCCTCACAGCCTCTAAGGACCCAGGTCCGGAAGACTGCGGCCACCTCGGCGGCAGGAACAGATAAACGGGCGAACAAAGACTCCAGAAGCGACTTAACCAGAACCCCTACCGTTACAGGCCGACGCAGAGGAGAAAGGAAAACTGCGCACGCGTAATAGGACGGCAGCTTGCCAGCCACCCGCGAGAACCCAGGTAGGGCCGGCCAATCCGCACGAGGATGAGCGGGACCGCGCCACGCCAGAAAAGCCCCGCCCACGCGGCCTGGGCCCGCCCACGCGGCCTGGGCCCGCGCCTGCGCCTCACGGGCGGCTTTGCCCAAGGCCCCGCCTCAACTCCCTTTCCTTGGTGCCGATTGGCTGGAAGTCATCACAGTCCTGCTCCAAATGGCTGTTCCTCGGCCCCCTGCACGAGGGATAGTGGGTGCGGATGGCTTCTTGGAAGGACATCCTAAAGGTCAATGAAGACTTTTTGGCCGGAGTTGGCCGAAGAGAGCCAGGCAGTCACTGACTGCCGCAGAGACCTCCATACCCCCGTTCTTGAGACAATCCCCCACATCGTTTCAGTATCCCCTCGTCTGGAAGGCTCTTAGATCGCGCACCGTGACGGGTAGACTGCGCCTCCCAAATGCGCAGGAGTCAACCTAGACCGAGATACAGGCAAAAGCCCTCAAACTGCCGCTACCCTTCAAATGGCCTTCCCTGCACCTTGTCTTACACCCATTCACCTCCTGCTTTCGCACTGGTAGGCAGGTGAGCGAAGTCAGGCTTCCTCCCTCCACAAGGTCCTCAAAGAAAGTGAGACCTAGATCTGTGGGCGAGGAGCCCAGCACCCTGAGCACACAGAGAGGGACCTGCTGAACATGTCAGCCAATGAAGTTAAATACATACCCAGATGTGAAAGAGACAGGAATAAGAACAGGGAGACAGCACAGAAGTGGTCCAGGTGGGAGTTAAGTATTTCTGACAACTGGGAGAAGCCTCAGAGATTTCCTTTATCCTTGTTCTCTTATGAATGAGGTCTTTTCTCTCCTCTACCAGATTTATCAAAATAGACAATCTCAGCTTTCTACTGACGCCTGTGACATTGAGTCTATCTTCGAAGGCAGGAAAAAACACTCCCATTCTGTGCCAGGCATAATACTAGCCACTTCCCTTTTATCTCTGGCCAACCTTAGCTAATTCCTGTTTTAGTATCTTTCTTCAGAAAAATTAATGACTTTGAGGATGCAGAGTAACTGGTAATGCTTTGAGAAGGGGGAAAGTATAGTTTGGGAGTATGAAGAGCTTTGGCAGAGCTTTTGACATGAGCAGAAGAGAGAGTCCTGGGTGTGAGTGCTAATTTTCAGGTGGCCACTCTTGGAAACAGACTTTCCTTGCTCCACACAAGGTCCTTTGTATCATTTGCAGCACTGAAGTCCAGAAGGGGAAGGGAAAGTTCAGAGCTGGATCCTGCTGCATTCTCTCTTTTGACTTTTGATACCTCTAGGCTCTCATCTACATCCATCCGACTGAGGCTGGCTCTCCATCACCCACTCCTGCTAGCCCTTCATCATCAGAGATTTTATTTCCCTGTAGGTCTCAGTTCCTCTCACCAAGTTCCCCATCTGGTAGATAAGAAATCAAGCCCAAATGGATGGTTCCAGAAATTCTGATAAGGAATGCATGCCCAAGAAGCAGGGCAAGTGGCCAGATTTCCTTGAAAGTGACTTCCTGAAAACAGCCTTCACTGCCAGTCCAGCCCCTCAGGAATCACATCTTGAGAGAGCAATTGCTCATCCTAAATACTCCAAACAAATGAGACACCTTTTTTTTTTTTTGCGTGAGGTTTGGGAGATCTTAGTTCCCCAACCAGGGATCGAACCTGAGCCCCTTGCATTGGGAGCTTGGAATCTTAGCCAGTGGACCACCAGGGAAGTCCCCCGAGACAATTCTTAATAATATACAAAGCTTGTAAAGTTTTATTCATGCACCTTCATGATCACTTATAAACACTGAGTTTAATATCTAAGAAGCTAAATTCCTTAGCTTGGGAACTGACTTACGCTGCTTCCAGCGTGGAAAGCATTGTTGCCCACCACTGAGTGTGTGGCCAGCCTTTGGGGCCTCTCGGAGGGGACAGAAGCAACACTCAGTCTTAATGCATCTACACCAAACTCTGGCAAAAGGGGGAGATGAGGTGGTGACTCACTGTTGTGCTCACAGAAGTTACACACAGGTAGCTGGGCTCCCTCTCCCTGGTTCTGTCCTGGGCTCAACCTGTCCTCTACCTTCAACCAGTGGCAATAACACTTGACACAGGTGAAATTTTCCTTCTACCTGTTAAAGGTGATAATACCTCATGATGATAGAGATGGGGATGGAGGATCCTTCAAGTGGGCAGCAGCTTCAGGATGGGGTAAAAGTGCTAGAACCTTCTGGAGAAGTGGATCTGAGGTCTTTTTCATACTTCCTGGAGATCTTTCCAAGCACTTGGAACTTAAACAGTCCTCTTCCTACAAATGCTTGCTTTCTTGCTGTTTATTTCTCACATATGGAGTGTGAAAACTTGAGCTGAGTTTCCACTCTGCTACCATGGCATAAAATGTGACCTTGAGCAAGACTTTTACCTTCTATGGAGCACAGTTTCTCTCATACTGTGTGTATACAAGGGCCATTCCCAGCTACACGAATAGCTCCTGTGAACTGAGCAGCATAATCAGATGTCATCATCATAGCACATACCCAGAGTCAGCTCAGTCATAGTTCCCACTTCATGGATGAGCAAACAGGCTGGAAGAGGTAAGTTGCTTGAGTGCGTATAGCAAGTAACTAACAGAGCCTGGGGTTGACTTCAAGGTATGCACTATTAATGGTTTTTCTGAATCTTGAGTTTCACAGACTCTCCTTACATGGGGCCTAGGAGGCATTCATTCCACAAATACAAATTGAGGACCAGCCATGGGTCAGCCCCTTGCCCTGCAACACCTCCACTCCAAACATCAGGTAAGTCCTGTTGTTACTGCAGTTTAGAGGAGAGGGAACTGAAGCTTGGAATGAAGGAGCTGATGGAGATCACCCAGTGAGCTACTGGAAAGCTGGGGCCAGCTCTTTCTGGCCCCAGAGGCCCTGATTTAAACTCTGTACAAACTGAAACAAGAATGGGAAGCACCGTGGAAGGTTTTCGTGAGGAGGTGCCACATGTTTGCACTAGGAAGGTCCTCTCTGAATCCTTCTCACCCGTCTTTCAGGGTTCTGTCCTGCCCTCTGACCCTCAGCACCTGATCTGCTGATGGCTTCCTGTCCTCAGTGACTCAACAATTCAATCAAAATCCATCAGTATCCGTGGCTGGGCATTGGGAGGGAATAGGGAGGCAACAGTCCTGTTTCAGTTGGTCACCATGCATTGGAGAAGAGGGTGAAAAGGGAGGAATTAGGGAGGGGGAACAGGAGAACAGAGAGGCCTGGGGCCACTCAAGGTCAAGGGCACAGGTAGAAGGCATGTGGTGGGGTGAGGGACAGGAAGAAAATTTGGCCAGGCATGGGGTCCACAGAGGGAGGTGCTCAGTTCACAGGAGCCTCATCTTGGGGCTGCCCCCTACCTGGCCCCACCACCCTATCTTATACCCTGTCCCCAGGCAGTAGGCAGGAACTGAGGACCTGGGGAGTGGTTCTGATTCCAGCTTTTGCCCCTGTCCACTCGCAGCTAAGTGGTTGTCAGGACTGGTCAGAGGGTGGGCCATCTTAAGGGGCGCCCATCAGCCCCATTTCTTCCCTTCAATGAAACCCAGTCCAGGGAAAAGCAATGAGACCACTGAGCAAATGGAGCCTCAAGGCCAGACCCTGACTCTTCATTGACACCATGTTTCTTGGACACTCCCCTACAGAAGTCCTGGAACCCTTACTTTTGGTCTAAGTACCCAGAAACATCCTGGTCCCCTCCAGCACCTTTCTGGACCTCTCTTTTAGGGTCCAGGTGAGCTAAAGAAGCAGAAAGCCCACCTTTACCTCATGAGAAGGGTCTGGGGCCCATCCTGCTCCCCACCATTGCCTTGGACTCAGCGGGCGTGGGTCCCTCACTCCGCTGTCCACTGGGTGTGGCAGTCTCCTTTAAGAGCATACTGGGGAGAGGGAGCTGCAGGAATCTCAAGGAATCTGACCAGTTCCTTCTACCTGATAGTATTGTTGCCGTGGGCAGGCGGGGCCGCAGGCTTAAAAAACCGGAACCCACCTGGGCTGGACGCAGCCTAGAAGCCTCCTCAGACCAGCTCCCTGCACGCAGCCAGCTCTCGGGTGAGCTCAGGAGAAGCCTCTCAGGTGAGCAGGTTTCTTCTAGGACTTCAGGACTCCTAGGCAGAGGGGTGGAGGCGGAGGGGTGGTCTGGGGTACCAGTCCAAGGAAGGGTATGGTACTTGCCTAGGTATTCCCAGTAACAGATGTGTTTGGGGGGTTGGAGAACTGGAAGCTGCCTGCCCTGTGAGCACCATCACATGGAAGGTGGGTTGGGGGCTGGAGGAAACAGGAAGCAGTCTTTGGCTAAAAAATAAAGGGGAGTTGCAACCCTTATGATCCAGGAGTTCCACGGTGATAGAAGGAGCAGGGAGAGACAGAGAGGCCAATGGAGGGCCTGGTTTACAAACTGCTCAAAGCCAAAAGACCCCCATGTTCTGAAGAAGCAGCTTAATAGTCCTGACTTCCTACTGCAAAAGGACCCATGTACTTGTGTGTTTACTTACTGTAACATGTTTCAGTACTTAATATGTGCTTGGCATTATTCTTAGGCTCAACATATAGTAACTCATTCAATTCAAACATAACCTTAGGAGGTTGCTCTTATAATTATCCTCATTTTTACAGGGCACTGAAGCACAGACAGGTTAAGTAACCTAGCTGAGTCACACAGCTATTAAGTGCTGAGAGGAATTCTCTGGCTAGCTGGGCCCAACACATAATAACTGGGGTTGCAATTTGGAACACTGACAATCCCTATGCCTGCCTGAGGCTAATAATAGACAGAAAGCTGGGAGCGTCTTATCTCAAGGACACAGCCACCCTAGGGACTAATAAATGAAGACAGGAATAGTTCCCATCCTAAGGAGAAAGAAGGGGCCATGTCCCAGTCACCAGGCACTTTCCTGCTAACAAAAATCTATACTCTTGACAGTGGAATTTGAGGCTACTTGGAGCATGGTCCTTGGCTGGGGCTGGGATGGGAGGCATTGGCCTGCATCCAGCATCTGCCCCCAACCCCTCCGCTTCCCCTGTCCCACCACTCACTCAGAGGAGTTCTGGGCATGCCCTGTGTGTGACTGTAGCCCACCAGTCTCCTCTGTCCATGGGATTTCCCAGGCAAGAATACTGGAGTGAGTTGCCATTTCCTTCTCCAGGAGATCTTCCCAACCAAGGGATCAAATCCACATCTTCTGCATTGGCAGCAGGGTTCTTTACCACTGCACTCCCTGGGAAGTCCAGGCATGCCCTAGCTGGAGGCTGTCTTGGACTTCAGCCTGGTAGTGCCCCAGGCCCAGATCTTTGGAAACAATACCTCAAGTCCTTTGAGCTGGAGGTCAAGAAGGCGGGCACCAAAGCCTGAGTTAGAGGAGCAGCCCTCCTCCTGAAGGTGTATCAGGCATCTGATTACCAGATTTTAACAAAACCTCATATGGTGCTTACTATTGGGTTGGCCAGAAAGTTTGTTTGAGTTTTTCCATCAGATGATACAGAAAAACCTGAACAAACTTCTTGGGCAACTCAATATGTGCAGGCATTGCTCTAAGTATTAGAGGTATTACTATTATTAACTCTAGACAAGGACACAGAAATTAGTAACTTTCTCATGTGTACCCCACAAGCAGCCTTGAGATTTGTGCCCCCAGACTCCATGTGCGTGGGGCTGGTTGGGGCTGTCTGACCCCAGCCTGCTCTCTTCTCCTGCAGACTGGTCCTGCGTGCCGCTGTGTCATGGAGGGAGTGACCCGGGCCCTTCTCCTCCTGTTGGCCGGTGAGTCCTCCCAGAGGCGACCCTGCTGCCACTCACTCACCTACCAAGGCTGTGAAAACCAGGACAGCATCTCATAAAGGGTGCCTGATGTTGAATAAATGGGTTTTCATTTAGACTGCCAACTTAAAGATAAACATAAAAGAAGTATTGAGTTGGCCAAGAGGTTTGTTTGGGTTTTCTGTAGATCTTACAACCCAAACGAACTTTTTGGCCAACCTGATTACAGTAAGATAGATGTTCCCAACATTATCCTGAATCATGGAACTTTGGGAAACTGTAATCACCTGCAGGCAAGAAGAGACCAGTGTTCCCTACTTTTTTAGGAGGCAACCATTAGCCAGGATCTGGGTAGGAAGCTTTTCAGGAGAGGGTAAAGATACCAACACACCATCCCATTTTGTATATAAGAAAGAATAACAGGAAGACTGAGAAGTAGCAGGAAGGGCTGGGATGGGGAGCAGGGCACAAAGGCCAGAAAATAGGAGACAAATTCTAGGTCTATTTGGGTTGGGGAAGGTTATGAGGGGAACCAGTGACCTTGGGGTCTCCCCCACACCCTGCTCCGGTGCCCCAAGCAAGGCTGGTTGATCTTTTCCCTCTGGGCTGAGGTCCTGCCTGCTGATTCATTTTGAGACCAGTATCATGAATTAACACCCAGTCCCTCTGCTTCTCTCACCCAGGACTGCCTGTCTTGGAAGCCAATGACGTGATTGGTGAGTGAGGCCCTAAATTGCTCTTCTGGCCCTGCCCCCATGTTTTCTAAGACCCCACATGTTACCTCCTGGTTCTGGTCATTAATTTTTTTTTTTCCTTTCCTGCAGATAAAGACAGTCCCTTCTACTATGGTAAGAGCGGATATCCCTTGCCCCTGACCCCTACCCTTGCCTATGCTAAACCCCTTTTGCTAGAGTTGGTAAGGGGTGATGTGGAGCCCAGTTTAGACAGAGTGGGGCTTGAGGGAGTGAGCAAGGAGGGGCAGAATGAGAATGAGACTGGGAATTAAAGAATCAGCATGGTGGATCAAAAGAACGACAGGCCAACATGTAACAATCGTCTTTGGGACAACTTCCCTCCAGCAAGGAGGTAAGGGGCCTGCAGGATGTTTAGGAAGACTCCTAGGAAAGTGGCTGGAGGCAGCTGGCTGATCTCCTTCCTTCCATTCACTCTCTTCTCTTGCCTTCCCCAGGAACAGCTCCTTGCTGCCCTACAACGCCCCCCCCCACCCAAAGGAGGTGTCCTCTCCTTCTGCCTGCCACTGTCCCCCACACACCCTCATCTTCCCTGGGTCTCAGCTCAAATGCCACCTTTCAGCAAAGCCTTCCTTGATCATTCTTCAAAGCCTCTTCTTTTTCTGTACATTTCTGCTTGATTTTTCTTCCCAGTACTTGTTCCCACCAGATGTGACATGATGTATTTATGAGTTTGTCCTGCTTGTTGCCTGGAATGTGTGTCTGTATAAGCAGGTGCTCATAACTATCTGTTGAATGAGTGGGGTGGAGCCAGGCTGATGCCAGCCCACTCTCCACTCCTCTAGACTGGGAAGGCCTGCAGCTGGGCGGGATGATCTGTGCGGGCCTCATGTGCATCGCTGGACTCTTGTTTGCCCTGAGTGAGCAGTGGGACTAGCAGGGTCGGGTGGAGGTGGGGAGCGGGTGGGAGGAGGGTGGCCCCGGCTCCCCGGGGTCTTTGCACTGGCTGTGTCTTCCTTCACAGGTGGCAAATGCAAATGCAAGAACAAGCAGAAGCACAGGTGAGACAGGGCCCTGTTGTGTCCTTTGAGCTCAGCAGAGCAATTTGGGCATAATGTCCTCCTCCAGTTTGGAAAAAGAGGACAGAGTCCTGGCTGTCCCTAGGTTTGCAGTAGAATTTGTTATTCACAGATAATCAACTCTGAGGGGGCCTCCGTCAGAGAAAGCTCTGACCCTTCGTACTGTTTAAATTGGTACCAGGAATCTTGGTAGGGGAAAAGGACAAAGTTCGAGGATGCTAATCTGATATGTTCCTTTCACAGCTCCTTACCTGAGAAAGCTGTTCCACTCCTCACTCCAGGTGAGATGGACTTCTTTGAGAGCCTTCCTGGCACTCAGGCAGTAGAGCCGTATAATTTTGAGGATTAATACGTTATGCTGTAAGGCAGGACTGTCCTGAACCAGTCAGCCTTGGGGATACCTGAGGCTGAGGATGTGTCTATGGAGTTTGTGAGGACCTGACCCCGCATTCTCTCCACAGGCTCTGCCAGTACCTGCTGAGCACAGGATCCATTTCATAACCCTCCCTGCACTGGCTCCCATGCTGTCCCCTCCCCGCTGGGGCCTTACTTCTCAGGACGTCTTTTCTCTCTGTGGGTGGGCCCTGAGGCTCCCTTCTGATCAAAAGGTGGTCCAGAGCTTATTCCTAAATTAAATTTCTCTCCCCCTCTGATGGACTTATGACCTTCTGTGGGTCTGGTTGGGGATGGGCAGGTTGGGACGAGACGATAAAATCTTGCTCAGGAAACTCAGGCCCCTCAGCCAGGGTGGGATGGGGGATGTCCTATAGATGGCTGATGCATCTTGTGGCCGCATGTTTGTCCTGAAGCCCATTCCCAGCATTCCCTGCTGCCCTTTGAGGACCTCCTGATAATTGATCTCCGGCCTCATCCATGCATCACACAAGACACCACAATATTATATCAAAGAACATTACAATTTCCACACCTTGTGTAAAGACCTTACAAGTCCCTGTGACCCAGATCCCCATGACTTCCTATAACCTAGAGTAATCCCCAGTGGTTTGCCCTCTGCAAGACCCCAGCTCACCCAGTGGGTGTTCACACAATTCAGGAAATGCAGTTCTTCCTTCACTGACTCAGCCCAGTAAAACCATTGTAACCCTAAGAGCAACCCATGGACCCTTCCCCTTACTCCAGGTAATGTCCTGTAAGACCCTACTATGAGCAACATCCCAAGAAGCCCTGCAGCGTGTATTTCAGAACCCAAAGCCATCCATGCCACTCTGGGTCTCAGTATGTCCAAAGTCCGTTCCTGGAATACCTCATTGAGAGGCCCCAGCATGCATGGCACGGGGCTGGGGAAATGGCTCTTCCACCTTGGCAGCCTGTTCATCTGCAGCCTCACCCCTCTTGCCAACCTCCATATCCTAAGGTGGAAGGAGCTGAGGCCTACCCTGCCCAGCCCCTGCTCCTGGCAGAGACCCTGGGGTGGAGACAAGCCAGGGAAGCAGTGGCCTGCCCTGTCCCTTGCCAGGCAGTGGCTCACAACCTGGGTATGAATCTGGACTGATGGGGCAGACCCCTGCCTTGATGTTGCTTCAAGCCACCTCTACTGGCAGCGTGGAGTGCGTGCTGTCGTGTCCGACTCTTTGCAATCCTGTGGACTGTAGCCCGCCAGGTTCCTCTGTCCATGGGATTTTTCGGGGTAGAATATCTGGAGTGGGTTACCATTTCCTCCTCCTGGGGATCTTACCAACCCAGTGATCCAACCCAAGTCTCTTGGGGCTCTTGCTTTGGCAGGCGGATTCTTTACCACTGCACCACTTGGGAAGCCCCACGTCTACTGGTGTCCTGCTCCTAAACCTTCCATTTCCAGAGTGTTGGTACCAGATCCTCTGGAAAGTATATTGTGTCCAAGACCTGTGGGCTGGGGTTAGGATGCCAGCTCAAGGAACTTGAGGCTGAGGAGTCCATCTTCTGGTCTATAGCCCTCCCAGGTCCTGAGGTCTAAAAATGAGGATCATAGGTCTGTTTAGGGCCCTTGATCAGGATACATAAGCAGGTTGAGGGTACGGTTCGAAGGCTGGCCCAGAGCTACAGCCATTACTCCAAGAACCTGAGTGGAACTCGGAATACCTGGCTGAAATTGAAGCCATTTACTGTCCAAGGTGAGTAGGGGAGCCTTAGCAAGGTGCTACGGAGAAGGCACTGGCAACCCACCCCAGTACTCTTGCTGCCGTCTATGGGGTCGCACAGAGTCGGACACGACTGACGCGACTTAGCAGTAGCAGCAGCAGCAGCAGCAGGGTGCTATGGGCGTGGACGGCTGTGCCAAGCTCATCACCCACCCAGACAAGATCCCCTTAGGTGTTTAAGGCCCCAGCATTAGGAGTCGGACAGATATGAAAAAAGTAAAATGAGTGTGCTGCAGCGGCCCGGGTGCCTGGGCAGAGATGGGTGATGTGGTCAAGTCATGAAGTGACATGACATCTGAGATGAATCCTCAAAGATGAAAGTGGAGACGGGTCAGTCGCGCAAACATCTTTCCTGGTGGAGGGAACTTTGGCCGTTTTGCTTTCTGAGAACCAGAGGAAAGTCACCGTGACTGGTACATAGGGATTCCTGAGAAGGAATTCTAAGACCCGCAGCCGCGTAGGCAGCGGGACCAGGAAGGAGGCAGGGCGCACGCGCGCCCAAGGGAGGGAGCAGCCCGGGCGCTACGCGGCGCAGCATCAGCAGCCCAAAGGCGGCTTCCGGCCCCGCCTTTCCGTCTTGGGGGGTGGGCCGTTCCTGGAACGCGGGAGGCTGCTCCGCGAATAACTGCATTGGAGAGTAAAGTTAGCTCCGCCTAAAAAAAAAAAAAAAGGCAGTCGGTGGCCTCCCGTGGGGCTAGAGTGGCAGCCGCGGAGGCAGTGTTGTCAGAACGCCCTCTGCTGGGTGGCCGGCAACCGTTTTCTGAGAAAATTAGGTCTCTACCATCGCAAAGGGTGAGGTGCTCTTCTGTCTGAAATTCAGTCAGTATGAAGGAAAGCCCCATTGCTGCCAGGGGAACCTGAGTCACCTTGGCAAGAGATTTCAACCTCGATTGCCACCGGGGCGTTCAGCTCCCGAAGAGGCGTTTCTGGACGCAGTGTTCCCCTTTCATCTTAACGTTTTGATTCCCCAGCTCCGATTCGCTGTGGAGAAGTTACAGTTTTAATCTGCTTTCACCCTGCCAGCCTCCCTAACTTCACCTAAACAAACTCCACAGTTTTTCTCATGCTCCATAATCCACTGAAGGGCACCATGTGCCCATACACCCTTGGTGTGCATCTCCTTCATGGCCGAGTCAGTAAATCTGGCTTTGACCAATTATAAGGCCCCGCCTGGTGGTTTAGGTTGATTCTGCCTGTCCAAGGCTGAGGAACAAGGCTCATGGAAAACATCTGGGAGCCTGGGTTGACAGTTGGTGGGAAAAGTCACGGACTGCGAGGGGAAGGTGGGGGTAGAGAGAGCCATGCAGGATAGAGTTGTTAGCCTGGTGTGGCTGGCGCCTGGTGCTGATTCCCAAGAGAAGCTAGCTCTCCTTTTCCCCTCCCAGTAGGAAGGAGGGAGCAGGAAGTGGGAAAGGTTGGTCAGTCCTAGGCCGAGAGGAGTCTCTGCCCAGGCTTCACTGCGTGGAATTACTCGCTTTGCCTCAGAGACCTCTCCCTCAAGCCCCTTCCACCACCCGACCACCCACCGCGGGAACAGGGGGTTGGGGATTGGGTTTACATCACCATTCCTGCCTTTTGTCATATCCTAGATGAGGGCTGCCTAGGAAAAAACCAGAGAAAGCAAAGGGTGATTTCCACTTAATTTAACACTTAGGTCATTATGGGCACTGTTATAAACACTTACTAACAACCTATGTGATGGGGATTTCATATTACGTCCTCTGTGCTTAAGAGACCTAGGTTCTCACAGGTCATCTTACTCCTGAGCCGTTTCTGAAGGACTAGGTTACACTGCCTTTCCGGTATTCACTATCTGAAAGAGAATCCAGGTTCTGTACCTGCCGGGAGAGTCTCTCTCTCTCTCTCTCTCTCCACACACACACCCACACACTTTTTATTTAAACAATCTTGTTTTCTGATTGCAAGCATGTTTCATGATTATCCAGAAAACTGAACAGTGCAGATATCGCAGAAGAGAAACCAATTTCTTACTCAGCACTCAGAAATAATAAAGGATCTAAGTTTTGATATATGATAGTATAATTCTCTGGAGCTCCAGGTTGTTGCATGAACCAGTAGGTCATTACTTTGTATTGCTGAGTAGTCCCAGGCAGTCCTCTTAAAATAAGGGAGGGCCTACTAACTTAAAGAGTTAATATGGTTTATTCTAAGACTAGTGATTTGAAAACAGATATTTCTGTTCCACAGAAGATAGCAGTCTTTTACCCTAATTTCTGTGTTTTAGTCCTTCAGTTGTGTCCAAATCTGGGACTCCATGGACTGTAGCCCAATAGGCTCCTCTGCCCATGGAATTTTCCAGGCAAGAATACTGGAGCGGGTTGTTATTCCCTTCTCTAGGGGATCTTCCCAATCCAGGGATTGAACCTGGGTCTCTTGCATTGCAGGCATTCTTTACCATCTGAGCCACATGTAAATACTATAAAGCTCAGGGTAATAAGTGAGGGCTAACAGCTAACATGAGGGAGCATGATCCAGTTATCTTGGTTGGCCAATGGTTAGATCCTGTGCCAGATCCTATTAAGGGGTTTATCATTCAAGTTTCAACCCAGCCATCAAAGGAGTATTAAGGTAAGGTCAGATCTACTCAAAACACACTAAAGATAACAGAAAACCCCTTCAGCTGAAGCTCCAATACTTTGGCCACCTGATGTGAACAACTGAGTCATTGGAAAAGACCCTGATGCTGGGAAAGACTGAAGACAGGAGACAGGAATAACAAATGATGAGATAGCTAGATGGCATCACCGATGAGTCTGAGGAAAATTTGGACATAGGGAGAGAGGGAAGAACAAGGAAGCCGATGAACACCAAGGACTGCCAGCAGTCACCTAGGCTGGAAGAGGCAAGGATTCTTCCTCAGAGACTTCAGAGTGAGAAGGGCCTTGCCTTAATTCCTATTTCTTGCCACCAAAACTGTGAAAAAATTAATTTTTCTATATTATGTAAAAAAGTTACATGGAAACTTTACAACTCACAGTAATTGATGTTTAACAGCCAATTAGACTTAACTAAAGAGAATGATTGGAAGATAGATAAAAGGATATATAAGGAATATATTAAAATCCAATTTACCAGTGATTAAAAAATTGATACTAAACCTGAAGTAACTGAAAATTCTAATAAAGAATATGCAACAACAGCAACAAAAATCAGTATTTTTAACAATCAGTATTTTAATAGAGAAATATTATCGAAAGCTTTCTCTTTGAAATTGGTAGTAAGATGCCCCCTGACCCCAACTTTGTTCAGCATCATGTTTCCTAATGATAGAAAATGAACTTAAGTAAGCAACAAGGCTAAGAAAAAAATACCTAAGAATTAGAAAATTAATCAAACTGCCATTATTTGCAAATGGCAAGACTTTGTATGTAGACAATTCAAAGAATCAGGACCTCTGTAGTGATTCAGTGGCAAAGACTCCACGCTAACAATACAAGGGCCTGGGCTGGATGCCTGGTCAGAAAACTAGATCCCACATGCCGTAATTAAGACCCTTCACAACCAAATAAATTAAAGAAAAAAAGAAAATCCAAAGAATCTACATTTAAATCAGCATAAGTGATTTTAGCAAGACCACAAAAGTCAACATAAAATTTTTTTTTTTTAATCCTGCTATTCTTAGTCCCAGGAACAAAACTTTTGGGAGAAGAAAAAGGCACCATTTAAAATATAATAAAATACCTAGAAATAAGTTCAACAAAATAAGTCCAAGAATTTTTACACAAAATCTAAAAACAAAGCTGATAAAAGAGCCTCAGGATTTGATGCGTCTGCCAACACTCAGAGCAAGAGGGGGATGTTAGTGCAGGGTGAGCACAGGAGCTCCAGCAGCTTTTTGAATGGTAAACCGCTCCCTGCTACAGAGGACGTGTTGCTTCCTACCACGCAGGCGGCTGAGCAGTCACCATGTAGTGAGACATCAGAGACACCACACAAAACCATTTACAGCAGATTCCTGGATGGTGAAGCCTGTCTGTCCTTTGCAGCAGGGCAGCTTGCAGAAACCCTGCAGCCTGCTAGTCACCTGGTAGTTGGGCAGCAGCATTGTTTTCAAGTCAAGTAAGATTTCTCCAAAACCCAAAAGGTCCTGCCAAAACTTATGCTTCTTGGTGAGGCAGTATCTTGACTTTTCCATTGGAGGAAATGTCCGTTTTGCCCAAGGCCTTAAGTCAGCAAATATTCCCTATAAAAGCTCAAGAGTAAAAATCTGCTAGGCTTTGTGGGCCACATGGTCTGATGAAAAACTACTCATCTCTTGGCAGAGGTTAACACAAGAACAGCCTATACAAAATAAATGAACGCAGATGGCTGTGTACCAGTAAAACAATATTTACAAAAACAGATCCAGATTTGGCCCATGGGCCCTAGTTTGCCAGTTGCTGCCCAGGACTATTATACTATACCCTAAAAACGTCCTTGACACAACAGAGCCCTGAATTTTTCCACCTGCTAGCACACAGGTGTCTTTCTAAGGCATCCCAAGTATTCACTTCTTCCTCCTCACCAAGACCAATGAGCATATCATCAATACAGTGGATATGGCAAGGTGATCGGTCTCCAGAGGGCAGGAGTTACCAGCCACCTAATGACAGACAAGAAAGTCCATGTTATAAGGTCATTAAAAAAAAAATCTTTTAAGTAAGCCAGAAGGAAAAACAAAACTACAGTATACTAACGCATATATATGAAATTTAGAAAGATGGTAACAAGAACCCTGTATGCGAGACAGCAAAAGGAACGCAGATGTATAGAAGTCTATGGGACTCTTTGGGAGAGGGCAAGGGTGGGATGATATGGGAGAATGGCATTGAAACATGTTATATGTGAAATCAATTGCCAGCCCAGGTTTGATGCTCAGGGCTGGTGCACCGGGATGACCCAGAGAGAGGGAATCGGGAGGGGGGTTCTGGAAGAGGAACACATGTATACCCATGGCAGATTCATGTCAATGTATAGCAAAACCAACACAAGTATGCAAAGAAAATTAAAATAAATTTAAAAAAAATCTTTTGCTTGATGCTGACTCAGAACGTATTCACTAGGTGAGGGGCTTCGTGAGTTCGACGCTTCATCTTTCCAGCCTCACATTAAGCAGAGCTGCAACTGGGGAAACTGTGTGGTTGTTCCTGGTTGTTTACTTTCTTCTGCCAGAGTCCATCTGCTTTCTGGGCACCAGACATGCAAATAAAAAGGGCTAGGCTTAACCTCTTCAAGCCTTGGAATATGGTTCTAACATTACACGTTGCAGACATCCCAGAATCTCTGTTCACTGCCTTGAATGGGGAGAGCTTTGAGAGATTCCTCTTGGCCTTTCCTACTACTATGGACTTACTTCATAAATGACCCAAGCGTGTTTCCTTGGGGGAAACATGGGGAAAACCAAGGATACCCCTTCCTACTCACTCATGGAGATAACCTGAGGCGTCTTCACCAGTTTAATCCAGTGACATGAACTGGGGCCTGTGAATCCCTATCACCTGGCCTTCCAATGCTCCCGCTCTTAAGCTGACATTTTGGATGCCTGGGATCCGTATTAACTCAGACTACCTATGCAACAGCGCATGAGATTTGGGTCACTCCTTACCCTTGGCCTCAGGACCAGATGCATAATCCTCACTACACACACACATTGTTGCAATGCTGCCAGGCCCTTCCTCCACTTCATTTGATGGTCTCTGGGCCTGAGACCTGGCTCTGTTCTGAAAATAGAAGATTCTGACTTTTCAATCTGCTTTTTGCTCACATAATCAAAGAGAAGCAAGCGCTGGGAGCAAGAGCTGACAGACACCTCACAACTGTGCCTGCAGGACCCTGACACACACAGGTGTTAGCCTCACCACAGATGTTGCAGGGTCAAGGGTCCTTAACTGCCTTTCAGGCTCTGCTGCTCCTTTATCCAATTGCTTCCACTTCCTCTCCTCTTCCAGAATTGCACATCCATCCTTAACACCCAGGATCTCCCCCCCATAGGTCAGTCTCCAAGCTTCAATTCTATATTAAAAGGGCTCCAAAAGCGCTTACAACTTACACACTCAGTCCTAATACTTGTGTAGTTTCCTTTAAGAGGGTGGGTAATAAAAATTTGAAGGCTAAGGCACATTAGAAGTTTTCACAATTTTTTACAAAACTAGAAAACAAGTGCAGTCTTTTGTACTGCAGATCTATTATAGATTTTGAAACATAACTGTAACTGCCATCAAACTGATTGATCAAAATGGAAACCATTTTCAGGGGAGGCTGGATTTGGCTTACCAGCATTTTACCTCATTCCTGGAGCAGACTTTGAGACACAGATTCTCTTCGCATCAACCACTTATCTCAGGTGAGGTGACCAAATATTTTAGTAAGAGGCAGGTAACCACGGCAGCTGCAGTGGGATTTACAGTCATCCAGCACCTACCCCAGGTTTTAGAGCCCACTCCACGTGCTGTGCTTAGTCAGTCAGGTCCGACTCTTTGCGACCCCATGGACTGGAGCCCACCAGGCTCCTCTGCCCATGGGGATTCTCCAGTTAAGATGGGTTGCCATGCCCACCTCTAGGGGGCCTTCCCCACCCAGGGATCAAACCCAGGCCTCCCACATTGCAGGTGGATTCTTTACCATCTGAGCCACCAGGGAAGCCCACTCCTTCCATATTTGAACCTTTAAATTTGCAAAGATATATACAGGGAATAAATATACTCCCTGAAACTTCACTGCTCTATTAAACCTTAGCCTTTTCATTGCACCCTAGCTCTGGCATTCCTGGGTGATGTTGCCACCCTATCTTTGTCATCTGTCTGCAGACCACTGGTGGGAAGAATGACAGGGTGGGGCAGTGAAGTCCAACAAAGTTAGGAAAGGTCTAAGGCTCTCTCTAGTCTACCTATAGACATCTTAAATCTTAGATCTGGGCAACATTGTTTGGTCACTAAAGTGGGAAAATAAAGCCGAGAAAATTAAAGTGAAATTCTCCCATGTTAAAGTCTTGATAGTGTTTAAGTTTAATGTGATTGAAATGTTGTGTGCAGAGCTACCTGAAATTTAGAATTTGCTTCCCACTGCTAGATAAACAATTTTCTACCAACAATTTGGATGTAGGTCACAAACTTCAGAATATGCGTATCCTGAAATAACCAATAACTCTAACCCAAGAGTGTCTTATAGAAATAACCCTAAATATGGGAGATTGTTCCAAACAGCACATCTTATATAAAACCATAAATTGTGGCTAACGACCCAATGTATGTAGCACCAAAAACTAAAGACCTCTAGCTATGAATAGGTGCTACCATGGTATAAAGGAACAGCAGAATATTAAACGGCTGATGAAGAGAAAAAAAGTCACAGGAACATTAGAACTCCATCCTTCTAGTTTCTAGTCACCATTTCCACTCGTGTTTGTTTTTAAATTTGATTTTTAATTTAGCCTTGTTTTTTAAGAACACAAGGGAAATCATAGTGCTAAATTTAAAGTCCACACTGTAACACAACAGTATCAAATTCAACCACCCAAGTCATTTTGCTATTTGTTGGTGAGTATATAGTCTGTGCCAGTCATTGTGAAAAAGTCTTTTTATTTTAAGAAAAAAATTTAGTTAACAAAAAAATTTAACAAGTTTCACTTAGCAAAATACACCCGAAAGGAAATCACAGTACAAAGAAAGTTTTTAAGTCAAGGCCTCACCAATTCCTACAGTATTAGTAATGTGTCTCAATTTTCAAAACTAACTTTTAAAAAGCTTAAACTTAACCTAAGAGATTTTAAATGAAAATAAACTAGAATGAACAAACATGAGAAATGTCCTCTTTGAATTAGGGATCTAGCACCTTGAGTTTTCCAAAAAAGCACACCTCCCCAATGTGTTCACGATGATGTGGTGTAAAAGATCCACATTTAACGTACTTAAAACTACTTTAAACTCAGATAACATCACTCCAGAAGTACACTACCAAAATGTTAATTGAGAAAAGCTGAAAATAGTTTTAGTTTACTCAATATCACATGCTAGAAGAAAGTTTGCATGAGAAAACACTGAAGAGGTAATTTTTTAATCCAGATTTCACAAACTCATGGTGCAAAATGGGTCCCATAGCTTCCTCTAGAGTAATAACTGCTTTTCACTGCTGTTGGCTGCCTGTGAAAATTTGACTGAAATAACTCAAAAGCTACTACAAAACTAGTCATAGCCACCCATGCTGTTCTGGCCACCATAGCCAGCCCCGTAACAGCCACTCACAGACTGGCTCTCAAGGCCACTGTAAGTGGACTGGGTTGACACCCCCATGCCTTGCATCATCTGGCTGCTATATGCCCCGTTGCTGGCCCCTGTTGTGGAATTCAAGAAAAGTTCTATGTATCTATGTTGCATGTTGGCCCTGTCTTTGGACATGGCCGCCACGGCTTCTTCGTGAGTGGCAAACTCGACATCAGCTTCGCCGGTCACTCTTCCATCAGGGCCAATCTCAATGTGGACTCTCACAGGGTTGAGCGGGGAGAAGAAGTTGTAAATGTCGTTCTCTGTGGCTTTGTAGGGCAGCCCTCTCATGTGGACGCAGTGGCCAGTGGTGCTCTGGACGGTGAACTCGCCATCCCCATACCTGTGGTCGTACATCCCAGAGAGACAGTAGCTGAGGTCTCTCCCAAACAGGTCGGTGGTGAAGCCGTAGCCGTCACTGAGGCCGCTGTACTCCTCATAACCCCCATAGCCTGCACTGTAGGCACCAGACCTCATCCTCTCCAGGCCTGCCTGCTTGACGATGCCAATGTACCTCCTGGCGGTGCCAGGGCGGTCATAGGGCCCTGGCCGCTGCACTGACATGAACTTCAGTGGGGGATCCGAGTATGACCTAACTTCTTCCTGACTGCTCTTGAACACCTCAATATACCTGTGCCCTATTCTCTCCTTGTGCTTCCCTAGAGCCTTCTCTGCTAACTCCTGTGAGGCAAACTGCACAAAGGCTTCCCCTGTAATCTTGCCCTCGGGGTCCACAGGCAATGTGATCCCGTTTGGCACGATTTCCAACCCTGAGAAGAACTGAATGATCTCTTCCTTGGTGCATCCAAACGGGAGTCCTCGAAGTCGCACGAAACCATCATTGGCAGTATCAGCACTGTTTGGACCACTGTGCTTCAACACCCAATCCATCTCGGTTCTGTGGGACTTGAACACTTCAATGTACCGATGTCCCATGCTTTCCCTGTCTTTTTTAAGGGCCAATTTTACATCATCTTCTGATTCAAGTTCAACAAAAGCCTCACCACTCTGCCTGCCTTCTCTAGTGTAGATAAAATGAACACCTGCGACCCCGTCATGGATGGTGCAGTCGGAGAGGAAATTCTGCACATCCTCAACAGAGCAGGACCAGGGCAGGCCACGGAGCTTGACCACAAAGCCTTCACCTCCCTCAGGGCCCAACATCATGGACACGTGACAGAGCAGACGTCAGATAAGCTCAGGTGCAGCTTTGTGTGGCTGAAAAGAAAGCAAAAACTACTTTACATAAATTTTCATTTAATATGTATAACAAGAATATGGAACTAAAGGAAAACAGATGAACTATATTATTGTATCACTAAAGTAAAAAGCAAGAATAGGTGTGGGAAGTCCTATTGTCTATTCAAAATCCCAATCAAGTGGGAAGTCGAATTATATATCCAAACAAACAGATTAAGTCCATCAGCAGAGTATCAGTTATATGTGATACAAATAGAAATCAAATTATATGCTTCTCAGTTTCATACTGCCATGGCTTAGGTTCAACCCCTAGTCCCATAAGCAGCACAGCATGATCCCCTCCAAAAAACAACAAAACAAAACACATTATGTTGCTCAGTGTGTTTCACTGAGGGACTAGAAAGGGAATAAACTCTTCATTGTACAAGAGGTATGACAGGTGCCCCTCCCGAAAGAGTGCCACAAAGTGCAAGTGGCATCTGACACCCAGAGTCCAAGCTGAAAAAAGAGTAAAGGTCAAATCCATGTGGAAGAGCGGCATTCTGAAGAGCAGGAGCTGAGTCAGACACCAATATACGAATAACACAGACAATAAAAATACAGATAGGGCCAAAAATATATTCAGAACAAACACAAGTATACAGAAGTTGTTTTATGGAATTGTCATTTGACATTAAGTATAACAGATGTAGCTGTTTAGTCAGTGGTAAAAGATGCTTTTTCAAAAAAAAAATCTAGGCACATTAGTTACCACACAGAAAAAGATCAAACAGAATCTTACCTCAGATGAATCCCAAAACTATCTCAAATGGCATGGCATATTTACATTATTGGAGCAAAACATGGACAGATTTCCAAAAACCCCACAATTAAAACAAGAAAGTATGAATGGTAAGGAAAAGAAAAGCACATCGGTTTAATAGAGACCTGCTGAAGTAAATCAGAAGTTTTAGAAATTTATAAACAAGGGAGTTGTTTCTTCTGTAGCTCAGCTCTTATCTGTGGCTCTGCTCTGGTCAACTCCACCCATCCCAAGGAATCTCCATCTTCACACAAACACTTCACTGAACACTATTTTCCTTATCAATTAAGGAGATTTTCTCATTTCTAATCACCCCCTAAGATACATCTTTCCTGATACCGGCTTCGCCTCCAGCTAATTTGGTTTTGCTTTCCCTTTCAGTGAAATCTCATCCTCAGAAAGGGTTCTTACACGCCCCATCCTACCCCACCATTAAACTAGGGCACATGTCACTCTGCCAAGGACCTCCATGGCAAGAAAAGAAACATTTTCTTATCCCCATCTCTTCTGTGCCCACAGGATTTAACCATTCTCTCCAGATATCCTTTCTCCTCTTGGCTCTTGGTTTTCCTGCTAATTCCTCTGCCTCTGAGTCCCTTCCCCAAGGTTTAACCATACACAATCACTGGCCCCTTTTGCAGGCAACCTCACCTGATCCTTGTATGTCCATGGCCAATTCTGGGTTCAGGACACACAAGTTCCTAGACTTAGACTTCCCGAGGCCAAGACTGGCATAGACAAACTCCATTCCATAGTTAAACCTATTTACCACAAATGAACACCACTTTTCTCTGAAAACTCTTCTACAGTACCCTGGTTGCAGCATAAATGGCCTTACCTGTCGCCCAAAGGCTCTAGAATGAAACTGAAGCAATCTCTTAACAACTTGCAAGCCCTTAAGTCTAATGAGCTCATCATTTCTTTGTGGGGGTGATCCCATTCTCCACCCTAATCCTATTCCTAATCCATGCCTAAATTCTATTCACTAACTCTTGACTGCAACAAGTATAAAGGTTGCTCATATCTTTCCTTGGTCCCCAGCAGTGCTAGATGTTATGATTTGAATATCAAACCAGCATCATCCTCTTTGTGCATCGCCTTCACCCCTTTCTACTTCCAGTACCAACAAGCCCTTTCCAAGACATTCAAATCTACAACTTTTCCAATCCTTCCTACCAGCCCAACCTACAGCTGTTTTTAGGTTAATTTTATTCACTCTACGGTTTCAACACCTCAGTGGCTCCCCACTGTCTGGAACACAAATCTTAGGGCCAAGGGGGTGCTCAGGCCTTGAAACTTTGACCTGAAACACACTTGCATTAGAAAGCAAACAAACCTCTATTCCCTTATTTCTCTGTGCGGGAAATGTGGCAGGCTCTTTGCTCCACTGGAATTGACACCCGTAGTACTTATCTGTCTGAAGATAGCCCACCCAACCTTCTGTCTAGCTAAATCCCACTAATCCTTATCTTCTCAGCTTAAATTTACCACCTTTTCCACAAGACTCCCCCCCAATTTAAATCTATAGTTCTAAGATCCCACAACATTCTAGGGAAACAATTCATAATTTGTTTAAAACTCTTTGCAACTGCATTGAGAGACTAGCAGCAAGAGACTTATCTGTTCTGTAGGTCACTGTGGTCCCACCCCCAGCACAGCAGGCCCAAGATTAGCAAGCGATTAACTGATGGCAACGTGGGGCCAACATCACCTTGTAGAATATGGCAGTCTGGTTAGGTTAAAAAAGAGGAGCAGGAGGGGAACAAAAAAACAAAAAAAGGAAGCACAGAAGAACAAGTATTTCATGTAATAATTACTTAAAGTGCCCAAAACAGAAGTAATAGAGAGGAGCACTTGTCCAAAACACATATGTACTTCTAATACATAAAGCAATATCCTTACTGTTGACCTCAGAATCCTCTACATTTGGAGTCTTCGCAGACTTTCAGTACTTAGAACATTAACTAAAGCTTGTTAGATTTACAGCTAGTGAAAATAAAAGCCATCACTCAAGAAGTTTTCGGCATCAAGAAATAGATTATAAACTGAGAAATTAATTTTCTTAAAATAACTCACCTTAAAAGAACAGCAGGGGATGCCCACAGTCGAAGACACTCCAGGTAGGTAACGAATCGTCCTAAAAGAGCGACAAAAAAATCTTATCTTAATACCCCAGCACTCCTGGAGCGAGCAGACCAGCAATCCCTGGCTGGGACCGGCTCTGAGATCCTCTCCGGAAAAGTCAGAGCCGAGGCTGTGCCAAGCCGTTTGCAAGCGCCGGGTAGCCTTAAAGAAAGTACACGCCAGCCCCACCCCAACAGCTTTGAAAGGTTTACCTTTTTCATATGGTAATACATAGAATAACAGCCTGGAACCCTCCCACTCGCCCTGAAAGATTTACTCAGAAGGCGAGTTCAAACAGAAAACCCTAACCACGGTAAGAAAATTTAAATATCGAGAGTGGGAGGCGCACCTTCGGGGCGGGGCGGGGGCGAGGAGCAGTTCCCGGAAGCAGAAGGCAGGCAGAGCAGGGGGGAGAGTAGTTGCACCGCAGACCGGCACTGGAGACCAGGCCGTGTTCAGTGATGTGCTCCAGGCAAAAATAGTTTGCTATAAACTGGCGTTAACAGTATTTACAATTTGCAAACATCCCTGGAGGTCTGGGGGAGATATTAAAAAAGATTTTCCTTCCCTGTTTTATTTACTAACTTCATTTCGTGAGACCTGTGTTTGATCTAACATTGCTCTTTTAACTGAGGAAGGAGGAGGGGAGGTAGTGTTGAAATGTTTTAAAATAGTAAAAGCATCAATCTAGCATCAACCACAGCCACAGCATAAAGCTGTCCGCAGAAGACTTTGGTATGGGGAGCAAAACCTATACAAAGTACTACAATTTAAGAGGTTAAGAGTTTCAAATTCTCTAGACGAGGCTTTTCAAGAGGCTTCATTAACTGTCCCTCTCCTCTACCCTCAGAAAAGAGCAGAATCTAAATGGTAGAGGCCGGTTATCTTAGTGACGGTCTGAACTCCTTGCCTGGGTTTATCACCCTGCTAACTCTTCATTCCAGTGCGGTCCGCAGACCAAAAATCCCTGCTCGGACACGAAAACCCAGGGGCGGTCAGACGCGAGGAAACCGATTCCCACGTGGTTGAACCATGGCGCACACGTTTCAAACGTTAAGGATATACACTGGTCTCCCACCCGGCTCCCTGATAGGCCGTCGAAACCACCGGGGCCAAGTGTTACAAAGTAACTACTCTTGGGCCCAGCACCTGGAGACTGATTTTGTACAACTCCACTCCCCTGCCCGAAACTGGTCTATGACGTAAGTGAGCACACGGACCACCCAAGGATCTTGTTAAAATGCAGGTTCTAAAACAATAGATCTGGGCCGGGGCCGAGATTCAGCTATCTAACTGCTCTCAGAAGGTATCCCAGAACGAGTTCTACCTCACTCTACTATACTGGTTAGGCAGGATTTAGTTCAGATCCAGGTAGACCCATCGAGATAACAGGGCGCACCTCCAGCACCCGACTGATTAGGTTTATCTACGAAGTACACAGGGCGGCTGAAACTGCGCCCCCACCGTTTCTATTCAGGGACGGGAACTCAGCAGCCCCCTGACTTCACCCCGCTTTATCCGTATCCCAGTGGGGCCTGAAAAACATTTTCGCCCTTACTTGTAAATGAATTTTAACCTACAGCTGGCAGCAGGCACAGACTGTAGTGGCAGTCTTAATTAATCAGAAAGTTCTACCTCTTAAATCACAGTCCGCGGGAGACGCCGCCTCAGGATTACGCAGTTACACTCTGCCCTAAAACTTACCGCTGAAGAGAGCAGGACCGATTTCTATTTTCAACCAGCAAACGCAGCTTACAGCCAAAGGACCCCCAACTCCACCCGACGCTTAAAAACGCAGAGGACTCCGCGGAAAGGCCAGGTGCACCTCCTTTTGTTATTAACCTGAAATTGAAACTCAACTGGCTGGGGGCAAACGCTTCGTACCAGGCTTGAAAGTGCGCTCTCAAGCTCGCGGCCGCGGGCCGCCAGGGGCGCGTCTGAGCGATTTCGGCGGGAAGCGCGGTATCAGTCCCGGACGCTAGGCTCCTGGTGGGGGCGCCGGGACGTGAAGGGGTTCGCTCGGCCTCCAAACGCCGATCCGACAGCCTCGGGTCGGCCAAACCCTACAGGAAGGCCCGACGACAGGGCGCCCCATCCCCGGGCCTGGGCGGGGTCAGCGGGAGCTTCCGGGGCGGGGCGAGCCTGGGGTGGGGGAGGGAGAGGCCTCCCGGGCCGCGCAAGGTGGGGGGAGGGGAGGGTCACGAGACGTAGGCTCCCGGGCCCGGGGGGGGGGGGGGGGCGCTCCCGGGGCAGCGGGGACTCACGAGGGCGGCGGAGTTTTTAGGCCACGGAGAGAGGCCAAAGTGTTGGCGGCGAAGTGGGAGAGAGTCCTCCGGCCCGGGCTTCCCCGAGCCGCGGGGGAGGAAAGGCGGAGCACCCGAATTTGAGGGGCTTTCGTGGAGCCGCGAAGCCCGGGACCCGAGGGGGCGGGCGGCTCGCGGGCTGGGGGCGGGGCTCCCGGGTCGGGTCGGGGGGACTTCCTGGGGACGCAGGGCCGGTGGGGGAGGGGGGCTCCGGGCGGCGCGGCGGCGGCGGAAGGACTTCCTGGGGTAGGGGCGGCAGGGGGGGGGGGGGTAGGGAAGGTCCCGGGGCCCGCGGGGGCTGGGGGAGTGCGGCGGGGGTCGTCCGCTCGCGGCGGCTCACCACGACGGTCCGGGGCCTGGAGTGCGGAAGGCCGGCGCGCGGGGCTGCGTCCCGGAGGCAGAGGCCGCGTGACTGGGAGGGCGGCGAGCCGGACGTGGGTCACGGGGTGTAAAGGAGGAAGTGCCACCGACGGGCCCGCCAAGATGTCACCAATGGAAACGCGTCCTGCAGGTGCGGCCCGCGCGGTCGGCCGAGGCAGGAAGTGGGAGGAGCGAAGGGAAGCAACGAGGAAGACCGTTCCGAGCGAGCTCTCAGGGGAGGTGCCAGGGTAGAGGAAAAGTCCAGAGTACGGGCCGAGGGGAGCGGAGCGGTGACCGGCACCACTCTTATGGAAGGGGAAACCGTAACATTAAAAAACAAAAACAAACGCACACTCTTTTAAGGGAGGAAAGAATTCCGAATGAAAACTAACGAACAAAAGGTAGAACCCTCTTTGTATATACAGAACCTTGTTTTGTAGATTTGAGCACAGTCATATAACTTTTTTTTCAGTTTAAAAGGATTAATTTTAAAACTCGCAATTCTTAGACTTTACAACCAACCTAGCAAGCAATTACATTTTATGAACACTTGAGTCTTAATTCAAATGCACTGGAAAACAATTATAAGGCAACTGCATTAATGTTAGCAGTGACTTGAATTAGATGAAGAAACTATCAAATTTTAGTTGTAGCTTTGTTGCTGTGTTTTTTAAGTCGTTAGAGATTCGTATGATTCCCTAGAATCTGTTTGTAAATAATATGAGTGTTGGGAGCCAGTACGAAACAACATGGGCCACGATTTAGTAACTATTGAAGCTGGGGGATGGGTACATGGAGTTTTATACTATTGTCTTTACTTTTGTGTATGTTTAATACTTTTAGTAATAAAATTATCTTGAAACGTCTGTAAGAATCTACTTACTAGAGATAACAAATTACAGAATTTATAGGGAAAAGGAACTATACTAAGTGAGAATGTGATAATGTAGTCTGCAAAGCCAGACTGTGGGAAACTGGACAAGCACAATAGTCAGTCCTTAAACAAGATAGCTTCAAGAGAGCACTTACTGGATAAAGGAAATTTAAGAGAATTATCAAGGATTCACAATATATGGAACGTATATGTATCTTAACAAATTGGTAAAACATTTGTAGGACAATTTAGGAAACACCTGAATACTGCCTAAAATTTGATATTAAAGTATTATATTTACTTGGGTAACGGAATTAGTTATCCTAAAGCTAAAGAAATTAGTTTTTGGAGACATTTTTAAATATTTGTGGGTGAAATGGTGTGATGGTTGGGATCTGCCTCAAAATTCTCTCTTAAGTAGAAAGTAATGGGGGATATAAAGAAAAACTGTCCACAACTGGTAGCTATTGAAGCTGGGTGATAGGATTTTAAATGCAGCTATCCCACGGAAGTGAGAAAGACACTTAAAAACTCATACATTCAAGAGAGAATATTCTGAAGAAAAATTAAGCCACAAAATTGGCTTGTTTTGGGAAAGTTATTTACAGAAATGAATACCCTTACTGCTTCCTGAGCATTTATTTCACTTTTCTGTCACTTCCTAAAATCCTCTTCAAAACACATTCTTGGTAATTTACACGACTGACATCCATTTCTCACTTTTTTCAATATATTTGTTTCAGTTTAGTAGTATTACATATGCTTTCTTGGCTTAATTGGTTGATGACACTGGCTAGCTCAGTGTTAATAATTGATCAGTCACAATAGGGTTCCTGCTCAGTGAAGGAACAACACGTACAGAATACACAGGGGAAAGTATTGGGACAGAAAACACCCAAAAACACCTGCAGCCAGGACTGAGATCAAGATTCCTCTGAAGGCCAGATACCGTTTTGGACTTTACTCTAAGACCAATGGGAAAGAGTTTTGCTTTCTGGAAAATGAATGATGGAAACTAGATGGGAAGAAAGACAAATTTTGGAAGAATTGATGGTACCCTGAAACAACAACGTTGTGGTGGAAACTCAAGCATGTCAAAGGATTTGAGTGATGTGCAGCAGGATAAAATTTACTCAATCTCAAGTCATTCATTAACCCAGAAATATTGTGCACTTACAAGATGCAGGTACTGTGCTAAGTCCACAGAACAGTGGACTAGAAATCAATAAAGAATAAACATGCGATGACAAATTTTGAAATAACCCCAAATTAGAAAATGGGGGCTAACTCATATAGGGATTCTGAGGAAGTGACATTTAAAAAATCAGAAGCATAAACAGGGTGGAAATGTTAAAACGTTTTAACCTTGCTATACCAGGTAAGATTTAAAAGTATAAGTTAGTAGACCATGTTTTCTGTTTTTCCTTTGTACATTTCCTACTTATTTCCCCCTGGATACTTGTTCAAATCATTTATATTTTTAAAATGCAGTAACTTGTTAGGATATGCTTTGGCATTAGTTGCTTTGTAAAAATACTTCTAATTTGTAGTGAATCCTTTTAATCATTATATTCAGTTCTTACTAAATTCAAAAATAAGAAAAATGTTTAAGATACAAACTAATATGAAATAAGGTCCTATACAGCACAAGTACACTCAATATTCTGTAATAAATTATAATGCGAAGGAATATGAAAAGGTATATATAGAAAGCGGAATCACTTCTCTGTACACCAGAAACTAACACAATATTGTAAATTAACTTCAATTAAAAAAGAGAAAAGCTATAGACGGGCAATTAAAATACGTTGACACTTTAAATGTTTGCCATTACATTTTCATACATCAAACAGGATATGTCATAATTTGAAAGCAACAAAAAGGCTGTTTTCCATTATCTTTAGACTATTAGGCTCTTTACCTTACTGTAGCTAAGCCTGGGGTAACAATACACTTTTCCCCAGTGTTCATTTCTCAAAAGCTGTGTTAACTAAAAAGCAAAAATAGTGTAATATAATGTTAGGTAAATCATACCTATAATGTTTGTGTTGAAATGATCATATCTTTAACATCTATTGAAATGAACACAAGGGACAATTTTTTAGCCAACATAAAACAAGTAGTCGTCCCATGAATATTGACTTCATTTTGTTGGTGACTCAAGAATCAAGATCTAAAGTTAGAACAGATAAAAATATCAGGTATGGAAGATCATAAAAAAGAAACACTAGATCTCCAGTGCTAAAATCTGTTCTCAACAGAGGGAAATATCTGTCACCTGTATTAACAAATGCCCAAAGTCTATTCAGGAGGCCTGGAGCTTCCTCGTGGGACCAGGTGGAGAGCTGACACCTTGTCAGATCACCTGCAGCTGCCATAGGAATGGAGGCAGTCATAGCTCCTGGTGCTCAATGTTCACTGCTCAGGACCACAGCACACTATCCCAAGGGAGTGGAGAACAGAGCCAAGAGCCTTAAAGGAACAGGACTATGTACTTGAGAGAGGCTCCAGCAACAGTAATACAAGTCGGAAAACAGCTTACAACAGTTTTCTAGGAAAAAAAAAAAAAATATTGCACTAAACTTTAGTAAATATTTTAACACAAAAAATAACTTTCAGATACTTGATTACAGAATGAAATATTTTCCAGTGCTAAAAACTGAGTTTTGATTCATAGTTAATGAAAGAAAGGTTAGTGGCCTGGAAAACCAAGTAGAAGAAATAAGCTCAAAACAAAGAGGAAAAAAAGAAAACAAGGGGGAAGAGATGAAATTCAGAGGACTCATAATAATAAGAGACAGGACAGGAGAAACAACATATGAATGATAGGAATTCCAGAATAAAAAGACAAAATGGAGGCAGGAGAACAGATAAAGAATGGAAGGAAACCTTCCTGGCTTAAGATAAACTCTGTTGTGTAGTTCCCCACAGATACTTTAAAAACACACAAACCAAGCATATGTTGGTAAACTCCTAAATTTAAAGTACAAAGGAAAACTGCTTTGAAAAAAAGAACAGGTTAGGTAACAAAGGATAAAAATACACAAGTCCATAGTGCTTGAAATGTGGCAAGAACTGAGATGTGCCCCAAGTGATAAAATTTTGTACATATACAATGAATTGCAGGGAATTCCCTGGTGGTCCAGTAGTTAGGATCCCACTTGCCTGCTCACTTGCTGAGGGTGAGGGTTCAATCACTAGTTGGGAAAGTAAGATCTCATATAAGTCTTGCAGTGCAGCCAAAAAAGAAAAAAAAAAATTAAAATACTTATTACATAGTTCTGCAATGCAGGAGACTCGGGTTTGATCCCTGAGTTAGGAAGATTCCTCTGGAGAAGGAAACAGCAATCCACTCCAGTATTCTTGCCTGGAAAATCCCATGGACAGAGGAGCCTGGCAGGCTACAGTCCACGGGGTCACAATGAGTCAGACACGAATGAATGGCTTCACTTTCAATTTTTTCATTACATATTGAAGTGATATTTTGGATGTTTTGAACTAATCACAATATATTAAACTACTAAAACATTTCTCAACTCATTCCACAAGACCAGTATTAATTACCCCTGTTATGGGCTGAACATTATGTCCCCAAAATTCTTATGTTAAAAGATACCCCCAGTAGCTCAGAATGTGACCAGACTTGGAAATATTTATAGAGATAGCTAAATTAAAAATGACATAATTAATGTGGTCTGTATTCCAAAATGAAGGGGCAATTTGGACACAGAAAGCAGAGGGAAGAGAGCCACCTATAAAGCAAACAGAGAGATGTGGAACATATCCTTCATGTATCCCTCAAGCTTCTCAAGAGGGAGCCAAACCTGCTGATACCATAATGCAGGACTTCTAGCCTCCAGAATTATGGCACAATAAATTTCTGTTTAAGCCACAAAGTCTGTAGGACTTTGTTATGGCAGCCCTAGCAATTTAATACACTTGTAGATGTCAAAACCAGGCAGATATCACAAGATAACCCCTAAGAGCATAAATGCAAAATCCCAACAAAATACTAACAAACTGAATCCAGCAACCTATAAAAAGGGTTATACACCATAATGAAGTGGAATTTATCCCAGGAATGTTTCAACATAATATGTACCGGGCCATTTGTAGCCACATGGATAGACCTAGAGACTATCATACTAAGTGAAGCCAGACAGAAAGACAAATATGATACTGCTTATAGGTAGACTCTAAAAACAAAACACACACACTTATTTACAAAGCAGAAAGAAGCTCAGAGACATAGAAAATAAACTTATACCAAAGGAAGGGAGTGTAAATTAGGAGGTTGGAATTAACACATACATACATAAAATAGATAAGAAACAAGGACCTAACTACATAGCACAGAGAACTATACTCAATATTTTGTAATTACCTTAAAGGAAAAAGAATATACACATGAGTAACTAACTCACTTTGCTTACACCTGAAATTAACATATTAGAAATCAACTATACTTCAACTAATTAAACAAGAAAAATATACTGAATTAGTGGTGATGGCTTTTTATAACTTTGTGAATTAAAAAAACACCCTCTGAATTTAAAAAGGTGAACTGTATGTATATGAATTATATCAAAATAAAAAAAAGCATTTATATCATAATTCTATTGGACAGTAATATTCTAACCAAATATTTGTAGTAAAGCAGAAAAAAACTCTAGGGTGAAGATGAAGAATGGAGATGTGAACTGTGGACCATCCCTGCATGCAGATAAACTTAAAAGGTGAGAATGTGGTAGGAATTTCTAATATTTATATAGTCAGGACTTTTGAAAAGGCATACTGTACGAGAAATAGTTTAGAATTCTTTCATTCTTGTCATTTTTCCCTTAAATGATTATCGATTTTTGTGTTATTTCAGAGATCCTTCTCCTGGCCCAAGGCCATATGGACATTTTTTAAACTTAAAGGCTCTGTTTTCATCTACATTTTTAAACATTTTAATCTACAATAAACTTGGGATTGATTTTTCCAAGAGTTTTAGAATTAGTTTATCCAGTTTCACAGGCTAATTCCACTCCAGAACTCACATGAAAAATTCCTACATAAGACAACCAAATCCAACAATACAAAAAGCTACTTAATACACCATGATCAAGTTGGATTTACTCCAGGAATCCCACTGTAATTCATCATTTCAAAGTCAATCACTGATGTCCCATTAGCATGTTAATGAAGGTAAAACACGAGTTAACTAAGAATTTTTCATGTTTCTAAGAAATATCCTAAATTACAAAATTCCTCTTCACACTAAAAGTAGAGAACTTGCCTGATTATGACTTCACATATAGGGTTACAAATAAACACACATCATAAAAAAAAAAAACCCAACCTAAACATCTTATGCATGGCTAAAAATAGCATAAGCTACAGAAAAATACCACTGATAAAATGGGAAAGACATTTGCAATTTATCCCCCAAAAGTGTTAATATCTTTAACATATAGAGCGCCTCTAAAAAGAGAAACAAAGTCTAACAATCCAAAAAAATAAAGGGTAGAGATATTGACAATTGATAGAAAAAGAAATGCCCTTAAACATGAAAAGATGCTCATCACCATGTAAGATAAATTAGAATTGTAAGTGAAGCACTGCAGCACTACTTCTAATAGAAAAAGACTATAACAACCCAACTGCCCATCACTAGGGGTCCAGTTGAATGAACTTTGATGGATCCACTTAAGAAAGTATTGTATCTTAAACTCAGTAAGCCAAAGACCATAAAGTTGAGTCAAGAAACTCAGGAACCAATCTTAAGGGCATTCCCATTAGCCAAAAATTGAATGTGAGCATCAAAGAGAATAAAAGCTACAATGGATTAAAACACATCCACTATGATAAAATCTATGACTTCATAATGATACCAGAAAAATTACTGATTATGGCACCTATTAAGGATTCATTATGCTGGATATTGACAAATATAAAAAAAGGAATCAAAACCTTAACCTACCTTTTATAAAAGTATATCTTAGAGTAATCAAAAGATAAAGAAAATTTTCTTTTTATAGGAGTACTCCTGCTCATAAATAAGGAGGAATATTGAATTAAAATATCACATTTGGAAATAATTAACAAAACAATGCATCTAGAGAACAACAATCAACAGTTGCTAACATTACAAAGGACACCAACCAATATGTGCCTCTGGCAGAAGTACAAAACACCTCCAATGCAATATTTTAAAAAATCTCAAGGGAATCAGAACCGAATATACAGGTTAACGAACATTTTACAGGAAGTGCAGAGGATAGAGACTTAACTCCATGGGAATGCAGTCAGAAAAAACCCAGAGTGTGGGAAAAGAATTCTACCTGAGACACAAAACCTGATTTCTGCATAAGAAACTTTTAGAATAGAAAACCTTTAGATCGTCACTGTCTAATAAAGGAGCCTCTTGTCACAACTGAAATGTGGCTGGTGCAAATTGAGATGTGCTATAAAATAAGCACACATTTGAAAACTTAACTAAGGAAAAAAGCATGAAAATTTATTACATGATTGATATTTTGGATCTATTTAAGGTATATATATATGTATCACATTCAACTGAATTACTCAAGTGAACTATATGTTTCTTTTCATCAGAAAATATTTGATTATGTGACTTGCATTGTATTTCTATTGGACAGTGCTGCTCTAGCTTAAAATATAACTTAAGAGGGAACTTCCCTGGTGGTCCAGCGGTAAGACATGGTGCTGCCAATGCAGGGGGGACCAGGTTCCATCACTGGTCAGAGAACTAGATCCTGTATGCAGCACCCCAGCACAGCCAAATAAATAATTTAAAAAACAGATAACTCGAGAGGTATTTATCTACCAAATATATAATGAACTTGTTTGGATCTCAAATCAAACCAACCAGCTATACAAAAATATTACACAATCAGGTACATGTGAACACTATTAGATGATATCAAGGAATTATTTTTTAGGTGTGATGATACTGCAGTTATATTTTTAGAAGTCTTTACAAATACCGTTATGAATAAAAATCTTACTATGCCCTAGATTTGTTGTAAAATAAGCCAGGCTGGTCTTGGATGAGACTGGCTCTCCCTCTGCCCGGTTTTTGTCTTCCTCAAGAACCTTTGTGGCAGCTAATTAGGAGTAAGGGCCCTGGTAGAGGACCGAAGCCGTCAGGCAGACCTGAGTCCCAGTCCCACCTATATCCCTAAGACACATCTATGTGATGAGAACACATTAATACCTCCCTGCAAATTGGTCATGAGCATATAATTAGAAAATGTGGAAAAACACCTAACTGTGTGTGTGGATCCAGTAAGTGTCATTTAATGTATTTCTGCAAAGAATCTGAGAACCAGAGCTCAGATTGGAGAGGGCAGGTTGGTGGTAAAGTCGGCTCTGTGGAAGGTGGCCCCTTCCCATTTCTGTAGTCTCTCCAGGCACCGACTCCAAAGGGCACGCACCCCTTGTCTCCACACTCTCCCTCAGTTTTGGCCACAACAAAGACTAACTCTCCTCAAATCAACTCACATTTTTTCAGTTACTTTATGTTTAAAGGGGGCTCTGTAACAATAGTACTCAAGTGAAAACCAGTCACTTGCCAGTTAAAGAAAAAAGCAAAAAAAGCAAACACCACATAAAAAACGTTACTAAAACAAACGTTAAAAAACAGACACCATAAAACGGAAATAAAAAACCGAATCAACTTAAGAGAACGCCCAGAGGAAGATGAAATCCCCCAAGGCAAAGGATGAACCTGCTCAACACCAGTAACGAGCGCAGAAATTACTTTAAAATGGAAAAAAAAAAAAAAGCCTAAAAATTAGCACTGAAAACATCACTTTTCACTGATAGGCCCTAATAGGATTTTACCTGACCGGAGAAGCGGCAATTATTTTCATTTTTACTAGAAATTAAGGAACAATCAACTTTTTAAAACGTGACTGAAATACTGACAATTTCAGTAAAGTCGATAGTTTCGATGATGCTTTTAAAAGATTTGCCGCCTTCAACCCTTCGAGGTCCACGAGGGCCGGACACGCGAGGCCCGCCCCCAGCCCCGGCCGCCCGGACCCCTCCCCCCAGCCGGCGGTTCCCGGAAGCCGCGGCCGCACGGACCCCTCAGCGCACGGCCGCTCGCGGGCCGCCCTCCCGCCGAGCTCCCAGAGCAGTGGCTGACAGGCCCTCTCCCGCCCCCCGCCCCCCGTCTCGAAAACAGCTGTGAAGCACGGTGGTCCGTCTTAGGACCTCCAGGGGAAGAAAACTGCCAAGGGCGTCCCAAGGGGCACGGGACTCGCGGGTGCCCGGCGAGGCGGGGGGAGGGGCGGCTCTCCAGGGTCTGAGGTCATTTGCTCGGAACCTGTGAGAGCCCCTTTAGAGTACATATTAAACGGGAGAGGCCTACGGCCCCTCCAACCGTTCAGGTGAAAGACGGGGTCCAAGGCCGGTCGGGTCCCCGCGACTCGAGGAGCCTCCCCCGGGCCGCCCGGCGCTGCCTTCCGCGAGGCTCGCGGGAACAGGGAGGTGGAGGCGCAGCGCGAGCAGCGTCCAGAAGTTTCTTGGGCGCAGGCAGGAACGGGCTGAAAGTACTTTCAAAGATAAAAGTACCACAGGACAAGAAAAAGGAAACGGCCAAATTAAGATAGCTCAGCAGAAGTGTGGTCACAAGGCCAAGACAACGGGAACCAGAGTTTCAACCAAAATACAGGCAGGATACCTCCGAGAGCACGAGACGAATGCAGACGGGGCTCAGGGCACACACACACGCCGCACGGAGGGGAAGAAAAGGCCGCAAGGCTCTAAAGTGCAGGCTCGGCGAGCGGGAACGTGGGAGGGGGGAGGAGTCAGGTCCCAACCAGTCTAGTTCAACTCGCGGACGCGTTCCGCCACGTGCCAGGACCGCTTTCATTTTAAAATAACCCTCCTCGAGCGGTTGCCTGGTCTTCCCACCCTACTACTGCCAGGGGCGCTAGGGCTCTGCTCCCTCTGGAGTCTGCACGAGACTCTCCTTCCCTCTCCCTGCCTCCCCACGCCCAAACCTCAGCCCCGCGGTCTAGAGCCGGAATATAAAGTCCCTGACCTCAAACCCACCTCCCCCACGCCCAAACCTCAGCCCCGCGGTCCCCACCCTCAGTGGGCCAGGTCTCCTTTCAGTACCCTGTCGGTCCCCGGGACACGGCCCCTGCCCTCAGATTCCATTTCCTCCGACTCCAAACCTCAGCCCCGCGGTCCCCAACCCCCCCGTAGGCCCAGACCCCAATCAGTCCCGGGTGTGAGGGCCTTCACCCCAGATCCCGCCTCCGGTGACCCCCGGATTTCAGTCCCTCGGCACTCAATGCCAAGCATCCCAGTCCCCAGCCGGTCCCTGGGAAGCGAGCCTCGGACGCCGCCTGTCCCATCCCTCACCTCAGGCTCGAGTCTCCACGCCCCCGCTTTTCTTCACATCCGGCACCTTGGCGGTCCCTCTGAGCACCTAGAGGAGAGTGGAACGCCAGGGACTTGGCAGTTGTGCCTGAGGCAGTTGAGGCTTGTTTACCATCACCATGGAAACCCCTGGCAGAGCGCCCCGGGAGGGGGCCCCGAGGGGCGGGTTCAGGCACGCGGCAGGCCCGAGTCCACAACCCCCGCTCGTAGCGCGCACTCAGCGCTTCCGGAAGCCCTAAAGCTCTCGGAGTACCCGGCCCCTCCTCGGCCCCACGCCCAGGCACCCAGGAACAGGAGTCCCAGGAACTCACGCCCCCGCCCCGCTGCCGGCTCCCGGCTCCCGGCGTAACCGCTGGCCGGTTTCCCCGCAGAAGCCCACCTGCTTCTCGAACAAGACGCGGCGCAGTCCCACTTCCAAGACGGAGCCGGAAAGACGCAGAGACCGCGGAGGGGCGGGGTCTCCAAGGCGGGCGTCCGGGGGCGGAGCCGCGGGGGCGCCATTGTGACGCTCCCTGAGCGGAGCCGGGGATTGGCCGGCTAGTAGTAGGGCGGGGCAGGGGCGTGCGGAGCAGGGGCGCGCAGAAAGAGGGCGCTGCTGGGAGGGGAGGGACGGGCTGGGGACGCGCTCTCCTGGGTGGTTAGTGGGGCCCTTTTGAGCTGCGATAGATACAGACTGGGAGGGTCCCCCAGATTTTGAGCCCAAAGGACGCCTGGATTGAAGGCCAGGGCTACAGAAGAAAACAGTTATTTCCTGCTGAGAATGAAGAGAGAGGGAACCGAGAACACCGGAAACCGATAAAGGCGGCTCCGAGGGCAGGGTTTAGAGAGGGATTAGCAAGTTGACCCGTGGTTGCTCAAGTGATTATCACTTAGGTTGCTAAAGGTGGCTCTCAGGACCCCGAGGCAAATTAGTTTTCAGTCAGAGCCTCTGAGCAGACTGGCAGGATCGTAACTGAAATGGCTACCCTGCCTGAGGCAGTGGAGCAGATTCTTTAATGTGTTCTGGCGTTGGTAATCGTTACCATTTTATTTGCGGAGCTTCCATAAAGAGGAAGATATAAAGGCACTCACTGATCACTGCTTAAGTAGCAGATTATTTTAAAAACCACCAGTTAATAAGAGGATGCTTGGAATAGGGTCAGATTGTGAGTGAAAGTGAAATGTTAGTTGCTCAGTCGTGTCCAACTCTTTGCGGTTCTGTGGACCATAGCCCGCCAGGATCTTCTGTCCCTGGAATTCTCCAGGCAAGAATACCGTAGTGGGTTGCCATTATGAATAGTTCCTTTAGAAAAGAAGGAGCACAGTTTGTCACCAGAAGTTGATTCTAAGGGGGAAAAAAAAGTAAAAGCAAGAGGACTTGAAAATTAAGAGAAAATTGATTAGGCACAATTACAGAAAACAGGTTCTTCAAAAATCAAGTTATTTGTAAGAAGTCCAATGACTCCATCACAGGTCAGGCTATAGAACAGTCTGACTCCGGAGAGAAGATGCAAGTAGCTAATCTGAGGCAAATATTCAAATTATATATATATATATATATAAAAAGCTTCAGAATTTAGAGACTGAAATCAGGTTCAATAAGACATGTTCCTACAAAGCACTGAGCAGGCTTCTGAGCCAGAGGGGCTTTTTGATCCCCTTATCAAGTTTGACAGTTCTCCAGCATTCATCCATGATGCAGTAGTCTTTTTTTTTTTTATTGTTTTTGCCATACAATGTCATGATATCACCATGGGTTTACATATGCTTCCCCTCCAGAACCCCCCTCCCTCCTCCCCCCGCCCCCCCCCCCGGAAATCTCCCTGCACCAGCCCCGAGCACATGATGCAGTAGTCTTTGAGGCCTTCTGTAAATGAAAGACTGGGGCCTTGGCCTGATGCTGAGCCTCCCCTGCTCCTCAGGAGTCATCGCAGGTGTCCACTATACTATCTTTTGCAGGTGAGGACTAGCATAGTCATGTGTGGATTTTCTTCCACAGAAAGCTCAGACTGTTGCCACAGATCCCAGACCTTTTCAATAGATGTACATCTCATCTCACTAACTAAAGGATGCTTGCCCACAGCTAGTCTACATGGAGTTCCTCCTCAGCTGTGGGGCCTTAGAGGCCTCCACCTTTTCTTTTCACTTCTGTGTCCACAAAAGTGTTTCAACCAGGCTCTGAAATCAAAAGACATCTTTTTTGATTCTTGAACGTGTCTATACAAGTGCACCTCTACCATCTGATTTATAAACAGTTGAATTCACCACAAATGAGAATCAGCCCAAGATGTATCCTCTTACAGATTGACCTCCCTGTTTACTTCCTGTTGTTTATGTAAGTAGATTATTATCACAAGTTTAATACCTTTTAATAAGTATTTTATTTTGAATTTTAGAAATCAGCTCATGTCTGGAAACCACTAGCAAGTATAGAGTTTTGTCTAGAATTTTCCAGTTGGTGCACCTTGAAAGAACACTTTACCCATTAAGCTTTGACACCTCTCTTCCCTTCTTTCCCAGGAGAGTGTCTGTATAGGCAGGATCATGGAGATTCAGAGGAGGTTCTTACAATCACATTATCTGTCAAATGGCAGTGGTGATAACAACAGTGGAGCTGTATTGCATCTTTGGGCTTCCCAGGTGGTGATAGTGGTAAGGAACCCACCTGTCAATGCAGTTAGATGCCTGAGACAAGGGTATGGCCCCTGGGTCAGGAAGATCCCCTGGAGAAGGGCATGGCAAGCCTCTCCATTACTCTTGCCTGGAGAATCCCATGGACAGAGAAGCCTAGCTGGTGGGACAGTCCATAGGATCACAAACAGTCGGACATGATTGAAGAGTCTTTGCAAGCATGTATTGTACCCTCACTGTGCTTTCCACTATTTTGAGTACTCAATCTCACTTAAGCATCATAGCGACCCACCAAGATTTTACTATAACTACTTAGTAGAAGGAAACTGAGGTATAGAATTGTTAGATGACTTTCCTAAAATTACTCAGCTTGTAGATAGCAGGTCTGGGCGTTGGGCTAAGGCACTCTGGTTTCAGAGTCTGCACTCTTAAGTACTGCCCTCTCAAGCCCGGTGAGAGATAGGTCTTTCTGGGTTAGTTCCCAAGCGCCTTCTCTGCCTTCCTTTCCCATCTGAAGGAAGGAAAGAATGAAATAAAGTATTGAACTGCCCAGCCACAGCATAGGTCTAGCCCAAATGGAGTGTTTCTCATTGAGGCCAGGTGCTGTAGTAGCCAGAGATGAAGGATGAGATAACCCAGGTGGGACACCAGCAGGCTCAGCAGTCACAGCCTTGTCTGGTTAATTTTTTGGACCAACACAGAAAAAAATGCATCTTTGAAGCAGCAGTACCACCACAGAAGACTGGATCCCTAGGTTATTTGTAGTTCTTTGGGGATAGTTTACAGTTCTTTCCAACAGCACTTTGGGTTAAATAGTAAAATAGGGGTTATGGCACCCCATGAGCTTGATGGTTACTTGCTTGAATTGGTTTTTTTTGTCTCACCAGAGACTGCAGTGGGGCTGTGTGGTCCTGGGCAGTGCTATGTGGCTGCCCTTACTTTGTTTCCACAGCAGGCCTGGTCATCAACAAAGCCTGACTTAAGCTGGGCCTAGTTCTTTCACCATTCTGTGTTGTCCCCCTTTAGCCTCATCATGGTCTTTTCCCCACCCTAAAATATTTACAGTTAGACTCTTTCACTTCTGGGGCCTCAGGAATCAGAAAACGTCATCTGCATCAAGATGTGCTATCATCTGCCAATTAGATCTCAATATAACTAGAAAAAAATTCTCTGGATACAGGGCAGCTTGCAGCTTTTCTCTTTCTTTCTCAGTAACCTCCACTTTTTAGAAATTATGGAATATTTAAAACATACAGAAAATTACAGGTGTTGTAAAAATATAACAGATTTTGACATACTACTTCCTTTCATTGTTTTTTGCACCAAAAATTACAGATAAACCAGTGTCTGAGATGCTTTTCAAAAAATAATTACTCTAAAAGGCAATTACTAGAATACAGGTTTTGGATGATGATATATTTCAAATTTTGGGGAAAAAATTGAAGATAATATGTACATACAGTCAGTGGGGAATATTGAAGCTTTGAAAGCAGAAAGGTAACAAAATATGTATTCTATTTGCATAAAAAATGTTTTTAAGAATATTGTTTCCTATAGAATAGTTTGCTCAGATGTGTTCGACTCTGCTACCCTCTGGACTATAGCCAGCCAGGCTCCTCTGTCCATTGGATTCTCCAGGCAAGAATACTGGAGTGAATTGCCATTTCCTTCTCCAGGGGAATTTCCCAACCCAGGGATCAAATCTGAGTCTCCTTTTGTCTCCTTCATTGGCAGGCACATTCTTTACCACTGAGCCACCTAGGAAGCCCAGTTTGGGTGGGTAGGTGTGTGCTATCTTGGTCCAGTTTTGAGGTCCTAGCTAAAAGCTGCTCAGTTCCTCTTCTTACACAGCTGATTAAGTCCATATCACCAAACACCACTCTTATCAGGCCCTCACACTCTGGGACCAACAGATGCTCACTCTAATTGCCCTGGGGCCAGATATCTGACAACAGGGACAGTCCCTGTGCTGAAGTACCTGCTGAAATTATTCAAATTAGCCAACCCCACACCCATTTGCTCTCTTTCCTTCCAGCAAAACCACAGTAAAAGTGCTTGCCCACACTTCCCCTTTGCTCTTCAGTGTGACTGACCTAGTGCTTCCCCTAAGTAGCCCTGGGTGGCATGCTGTGTTCTTCCCCAAGAGCTGTGAGTACAAAACACTGTAAAATTCTTTCTGGTTTTTCTCTCTTGTTCTGCATCTTACTTGGTGATACCTGAGCTAAGATAATATAGCTAAAATAATTCCTTCCCACTGCAGCTTCTAGTTCAAAACTATCATGACTGGATAGGTGGAAAGGATTCTGGCAGTAAGTTCCGTGCATCCATACTAGCTCCTTCTGGGGTGCAGACTCCTGTCCCTGGTTCTTCATAGCAGAGTTTGTGCTCCCCATGGGCCAATGAATTAGGAGGCCAGGGTTGGCCAGCAACTTTTGAGCCGCGATTCATATGGCAAATAAGTGACAAGACAGAAGTATGGGCCCAGGCCATATGGGTTGCAGTCCTCCTTTTGAGAGCTCACTGCAAGCTAAGAATTTTCTTTCTCTAAAAAAAAAAAAATTATTTACTTGACTGCCCTCGATCTTAGCTGTGGCATGTGGAATCTAGTTCCCTGACCAGGGATGAAATCTGAGCCCGCTGCATTGGGAGTGCAAAACCTTAGCCACTGGACCACCAGGAATGTCTATAAGCATTTTCATTACCTATGTTTTTGTCAAAAGTTCTCTATCACTTGGGATTTATTAAGCAGCAATGTGTCCTAACATTTTCATTTTGACCACTTCATTTATGAAAAGTAAGTCCCCAGTTTTATCCTGGAAAATTGGAATAAATTTGAGATCTTTATCCTCATAATAGGAGTGCTTAACAATGTTGACTTTGAAAATTTCTGAACTACAACAGACAAAAAAAGGGGGATTAGAGTTTATAAGTTAATCAGTTAAAGTGGTTTGGTGTGTAGGTGGTAATGAGAGACAGGGGGGGGGAAAATCAGAAGGAAAGGATAGGAGTTATTCTTATGTATAAGGAAAAACCAAAACTTTTCTGCATCACAGACAGCTTCATATCAGGAATCATTAAAGCTACCTAAACTCTTGCTCTTGTCAGCGCATCCCAAGAGGCAGGCCACGTGGGGTGCTATAAAGAAACCAGGGGGGTGGCTTCATGCTGTAGCAACCTTCTAAGCAAAACATTGCCCAGAATTCCCTTCCCTGAGTCTTTCTGAATGACTAAGGGACTATAAGATTCTTCTGTGAGATCTGGGGGTGGACCCTGCCATAGCTTATCTTCCTTGGTGGGTGGCAGTGGCTGGCCTTGCAGCTGCTCCATTTCCCCTGCATCCTCTTTTTTCTCTCTCTCTTAATATTTATTTATTTGAATGTGCTAGGTCTTAGTTGTGGATACAGGACCTTCAATCTTCATTGCAGCATGTGGGATTTTTTGTTGTTGTTGTTGCTTACAAGCTCTTAGTTGCAGCAAATAGGATTCAAACCCTAGGATTGAACCCAGGCCCCCTGAATTGGAAGTGAGGGGTCTTAGCCACTAGACCATCCCCCTACCAGATCTTCCTTAACTTCACTGACTCCTGGGCCAGGTATGAGTATAGCATGGCAATAAAGGGTCTTCTACTGAACACCCACACTTCCAAGGTCAGAGGCAGGAAACATAAAGAGAACTGAATTTCAACTCCAGCTTGGATATGTGATTTCCAGCTTGTTCCTGCTATCCCCCTCTTTACACATACACCTTCCCTTCCTGACAGAGACTGCTTAGCAAGCTACCACAGTGGCATAACTGTCAAATCCCTTTAACAAATTATATATGCATGTTTCCTGATGGTTCTGTTCTTCTCTTTGAACCTTGACAGATAAAGGAATTTTTAGTTGCACTTATACAATATATTAGTACTTAGTGACATGACTGAGTTCTTAGTGTTCCTTCTTATCATACGTGGGAAATATAAATGACCTGATCTGAGAAGCAGTTAACTATGCTGTCTTCCTGACATGTGATACCTGGGATTCTTTTTTTTTTTTTTTAAAGCAGTCCAGTATATACTTTCCTTAAATGATATATTCTGGTGTTGTGATTAAATTATATTTACATTAAGAAGTTCTGTGGGTCTTCCTTGGTGGTCCAGTGGTTAAGAATCCACTTTCCAAGGCATGCTTGTTCCCTAAGATCCCACATTCCCCAGGGCACCTAAGAAGCTAGAGAAGACCTTGTGCCACAACGAACAACCAGTGCAGCCAAAACAAAAATGTTCCAGAAGGATGTAGCTAACAGTGTTAACAATGGTTTCCTCCACTCTTCCTTTCTTTTGAATATTGGGACAGCTGCTTATTTCTATTATTCCAGCCTTTCATCCTTTTTTTAAGGTTTCTCCAAGCTTATGGGGCCCCACTATAGCAAATTCACTTGAAGGCATCTGGCTATACTCCTGACACAAGTTATCCCTCTTTACTCTTACAGGTCTCAACTGTCTAATTTCATTGGCTAAAAACAGAATCTGAGGAGCTATCTCATCAAAGGAACTGTTAAACTTTTTTTTCTGAAAAACCATTTCATAGGAGAGGGTGTGTGGGGGGAAATGCTAATAAAGACTGTAAGTCATCTACCTTGTAATCTTTAATGCCTATGACTCACAGATATATCTATACTGACATATATACACTCTGTGAAAACGTTTTAAGGAAACATCTGGAGTTGGGAAGCCACAAAGAGAGAGCTCTCACACACGTGACTCATCTCAGTGTGTATAGTGCAGCAGGAAGAAGGAAGACTTCCTCTCAGCCTTGCAACAGCAAGCTGCAGGTACCTAGCAAGAGTAAGCTGCCCTCACCTGTAGCCAGTGCTACCACATTGATTGCCTGCAGCCAATGAGAAGCCACCACCACTTTGAACTCTCATTTTCCTCCAATGAACTTTTATTTAAAATAACCCCAACTCCCTCCTTTCTTCTATAAAAAAACACACTCCTCTTTTATTCTCCAGACTTGCCTTTGGTTCCCCATAGTTTGATTGTCCTGAATTGTAATTCCTTTGCTATTCCTGACTTAACTTGATTTTCCTGGCTAAATTGCTTATCTGTTTCTTTGAAAAAAATTGACATATCACGGTGTCAGAAGTGGGATCTGAAGGTAATGAAACCCTGAGGATTTAACACCCCCAGATCTGTATGTGGTACTCATTTGAGCCCCTTCTGCACTTCAGTTTAATAAGCTATTATTTTCCTTTTGGTTCAGTAAGTCTTCTCTCAGATTCAAGTTCCCTTCTTTTGATTGAGCTTTCCAACTTTACTTGGGATCTGTTTTCTTAAAGATATCTTCCTTTTGGTGAGCACTCATTGGTTTCTGAGCCTCTGATTTTGATGTATGTATGATATAATCCCTAAATTCTCTCAGGAGAGTACTCCTGGGGCCCATGGCCTGTTTCATGTTAAAAAAAAACTATGGTCCCTCCTCATGCTGGTTCTTAACTAAATAGATCAATTAACTAAAGATAATTTAGAACTCCAATAGCCATTAAGAGAAATTTCTGATCTCCCAAAACAGGTTTTTCTCAGAACCAAATTAAAAGACTGTGGCTCTAAAATTAAACAGAGTGGGACTTCGCTGGTGGTCCAGTGCTTAAGACTCTGCACTTTCAATGCAGGGAGCATGGGTTCAATCCCTGGGCAGGGAATTTCTGCATGCTGACTGCTGTGGCTAAAAAACTAATTGATTAAAATTAAACGGACTGATGGAAAAACTATTTTAATTGGTACCTGGAGACTTCCTGACATGTGATACCTGGGATACAAGATGCTAAAGTTGCCTCTTTACAAAATACCATTTCTAAATTAACCAATGTGGAGGAGAGGGGGGCGGAAAGAAAACCGTAAAAAGCTTTTGGGACTTCTTTTCCCTCTTCCCCACTCTGTCTCTGCAGCTAACTTCCTCTTTCTCTTCTGCACTGTCCCCATCTCCTTTATTCCCTCAACTTCCTGATTCTCATCCTGTCACTGAATTTTCCTTTTTCTCTGAACATCTCCATTTCTACTACTCTCGTGAATTTATTAAAACCTGTCCCCCTAAGGTTTGTGATATTGTACAGGAGACAGGGAGCAAGACCATCCCCAAGAAAAAGAAATGCAAAAAAGCAAAATGGCTGTCTGAGGAGGCCTTACAAATACTTGAGAAAAGAGAAGAGAAGCGAAAAGCAAAGAAGAAAAGGAAAGATATACCCATTTGAAATCAAAGTTCCAAAGAATAGCAAGGAGAGATAAGAAAGCCTTCCTCAGTGATCAATGCAAAGAAATAGAGAAAAACAATAGAATGGGAAAGACTAGAGATCTCTTGAAGAAAATTAGAGATACCAAGGGACCATTTCATGCAAAGATGGGCACAATATAGGACAGAAATAGTATGGACCTAACAGAAGCAGAAGCTATTAAGAATAGGCGGCAAGAATACACAGAAGAACTGTACAAAAAAGATCTTTATGACCCAAATAATCATGATGGTATGATCACTCACCTAGAGCCAGACATCCTGAAATGCGAAGTCAAGTGAGCCTTAGGAAGCATCACTATGAACAAAGCTAGTGGAGGTGATGGAATTCCAGCTGAGCTATTTCAAATCCTGAAAGATGATGCTGTGGAAGTGCTGCACTCAATATGCCAGCAAATTTGGAAAACTCAGCAATGGCCACAGGACTGGAAAAGGTCAGTTTTTCGTTCCAATCTCAAAGAAAGGCAATGCCAAAGAATGCTCAAACTACTGCACAATTGCACTCATGTCACATGCTAGTAAAATAATGCTCAAAATTCTCCAAGCCAGGAGAACTATGAACTTCTAGATGTTCAAGCTGGAGTTAGAACAGGCAGAGAAACCAGAGATCAAATTGCCAACATCCACTGGATCATCGAAAAAGCAAGAGAGTTCCAGAAAGACATCTATTTCTGCTTTATTGACTATGCCAAAGACTTTGATAGTGTGGATCACGATAAACTGTGGAAAATTCTTCAAGAGATGGGAATACCAGACCACCTGACCTGCCTCTTGAGAAATCTGTATGCAGGTCATGAAGTAACAGAACTGGACATGAACAACAGACTGGTTCCAAATAGGAAAATGAGTACATCAGGGATGTATATTGTCACTGTGCTTATTTAACTTATATGCAGAGTACATCATGAGAAATGCTGGGCTGGATGAAGCACAAGCTGGAATCAAGATTGCTGGGAGAAATATCAATAACCTCAGATATGCAGATGATAGCACTCTTATGGCAGAAAGGGAAGAAGAACTAAAGAACCTCTTGATGAAAGTGAAAGAGGAGAGTGAAAATGTTGCTTAAAGCTCAACATTCAGAAAACTAAGATCATGGCATCTGGTCCCATCACTTCATGGCAAATAGGTGGAGAAACAGTGGCAGACTTTATTTTTTGGGGTTCCAAAATCACTGCAGATGGTGACTGAAGCCATGAAATAAAAGATGCTTACTCCTTGAAAGAAAAGTTATGACCAACCTAGACAGCATATTAAAAAGCAGAGACATTACTTTGCCAACAAAGGTCC